>OY776111.1:241557019-241717019 GCA_963675035.1 Allygus modestus | reverse complement strand
TTCTGTGCCTTGTTGCAGCAAACCTGCGTACTCATCCCCAATGTTATTCTTATGGAGATTAATTAATATTTTAAATATCGCTTGTCTGTGAATACATTTCTTACGAATCCTGTGAAGTGTTTTAATGTGTTATGTTATATGTTCATTCGAAATTCGCTGAGTATGCAGGTTTGCTGCGACGGGGGTATTATTATTATGGAGAATAAGTAACGTGTTATCTCGAACTTAAAGTCATAAATGTTGCTTTACACGTTTATACCAAATTTCATCAAAATCGGACCTTTTTTACGAGAGTTATTGCACCCACGGACACATATATATATTATTTAACACATATTAAAGTATTATTTAACTTAAATAAAAAGTTCAGCGTGTCGTCACTTATAAGTCTCGAACAGGCATGCCAACTAGTGACCGAGTCAAAGTGCCCAAAAGGCCTAAAAATTCGTTAAAGATAAAGAAAAAGTTACACAAAGCTCCAATTGTTTAATATATATAGATGTACAAATTTACTGTTTTTAAAAACATATGATTTCTGATAAGATTTACAACACATAGCACTCATTTAGTTGTTATCAAATATGTAGGTTATCAAATTTTGTATGAAGTTCTGAAGATGGTGTAAACCGAAATATAAACTGTTTTTGTAGATAATTTTGGTTTTATGTGATTATATATATATATATATATATATATATATATATATATATATATATATATATATACAGTTTCGAACGAATGGTGTTCTTGGGGTCTGGGGACCTCAAAACGAAAAGTTATCATGGTCCCGGGACTACATCTTACCATGCCGACTACGGTAATAGCTTCTTCCCTATAGGGGAAATTCGCTAAAATCAGGTTAGTCTATTTTGTTTCTGTCACTCTCCTGTGACCTTTTTAAATATGATAACAAAACATATTTTTTAATATTATTTTTAATAATGCATCATTGTGTGTTGCATTACATGGTTCAGGAATATTACCTTAAAAATGCAACTGATTCTAAGTTTTTTTTAAGAAAAACTAACTACTTGTCACACTCCTGGCTGTCACTCTCCTTTCGTCTTTAGGTGCCAGGAGAGTGCCTTACAGGCCAGGAGAGTGACATATTTTTCTATCAATAATCGATATATTTTATTTTATTATATTATCATACCCATTCCTATACTATACACATACCCATACTCTTCTCTAGAGGAACCTGTATCAAACAATGAATTTAATAATTGAATCCTCATATAAAGTGCTGGAAATGTAATTTTAGTGGATTACCCCATAAGAAAGAATCTATTTTTACTATAGGTGGGGTTGCGATGTATTCCATTTAGTTTCCTAAAAGCCATAAATACTGTAGTGGCAACTGACTATCCACCAATGTTTATCATGTGG
Organism: Allygus modestus; assembly: GCA_963675035.1. Taxonomy (NCBI): domain Eukaryota; kingdom Metazoa; phylum Arthropoda; class Insecta; order Hemiptera; family Cicadellidae; genus Allygus; species Allygus modestus. The sequence goes on along the minus strand of OY776111.1, from coordinate 241,715,630 downwards.
TTTTAATTTAAAACAAATCATATGTTTCATTATTTTTAATGTTATTGTTTTTATTTATAAATGTTGTATAGGTCTTCAGTTCCTTAATTAATTAAGTTAAAAGAAGAAAAGCTATACTGAAAAATAAATGTTGTATTTTTACATCAATCCCAATTCCAATATTTATAAATAAAAACAATAACATTAAAAATAATGAAACATATGATTTGTTTTAAATTAAAACCACATGATAAACATTGGTGGATAGTCAGTTGCCACTACAATACTATAAGTATATATGCATTCTGTATGTGTGTATGGTTATGTGTGATTCCAACGTCAAATTTAATATAAAAGGTTCGACCTTAAAATGGCATTTTGTATAACGTGTAAAGTGTAACGCCTGTTTTCGTGACTTCAGAAACTAGACTCATTGATCTGCCTGAAGTGGGGTTTTATACCCTAAACATAGTTTTGAAATTGTTCACATAAAAATTGAATTTACCTTTAAAAAACAAAAAGTCTAGTATACTTTGCCAATATAAACAAATGTTTATATTGTTTCGACATTGCTCCTGGTAATCAACCAGATGAAAACGCCAACTGTTACATTCGGAAATCTACAAATCCCAATGACTAAATTATAGTAAAAGCCCCCAGAAAAATCCTTTAAACATTATCTAGCAGTGGTTATGTCTTGTGATGATGACCATTAAGGGTGCATTGCCAAATACATGAGGAGAGTCCCTGCAAACAAGTTTGTTTTCCAGATGATGTGCAATATTTTCAATATTGACTTTTACTCAGACATTATCGACATTTTAGAGCAGCCTGTCCTTAATAACAGGAAAATACATAGTTTTGACCTAAAGTTAAAAATAAATGTTATAAATGTGTATAAGATAGTTTTATAGGTTTGTGTTAGGATTAGTCAAAATAATATTACCTTAAAATTATATTGATGGCTTAATTGTTGCAGTGGCCTTAAACTAATTTAAATTCAAGTTTATTTATAGATTTCAAGAGGCATGTAAGTTATTGTATCCCTTACTAATTACAAAATAATTGATTTATCTCATCAGTTTTCTCAAAAATATTAAAATTTATATGACTTTCCTCTGGTATTGTCGTCACCATCCCGGAACTCTTATATAAAAAATATATAATGATATCAAACGTTAACTATTATCCTTAAGAATAACACTAGGGCTGAGTATGCAGGTTTGCTGCTTCGGGGAGATAAATAAAAAATTATGTTTTGTGCCAATATTAATGGACCACTAATAGGTGAAGAGACGGTGGACGTCAGCCGAAGCCACACACCAAGTTTCATCAATCTTCGCAATGGTTGGTAGTAGAACCAAAATTTTAATAAGAAAATGATTGTTTTTTAGAGCTGAACTTATTGGGAAAAACAAATGTGAAGTTTTCAATAAAATTAACTGAGGAAAATCTAAAAACCTTTTTCCCATAATATTAACATGGGATTTTATTGATTTTTTTATTTCCTCCACAACAACTTGACCTTGGTTTAGTTTTGATTCAAAATACTAAATAATTTTTTTAAGCTCTATAAAATGGTAACAACCAAAATTTAGTTTTTTTAAAAATTGAAGGGGATAAATGGAAAAATCTGTTTTTTTTTTAAACCCCCTTCCCTTGGTCCGATTGTTCTGGTTTGCGAACATAAATGCCACTATACATACTTGAGCAAATTTTATCGAAATCAGACGTTTTTACTCAAGTTATCGTATTTACGGACACATATATAGATAGATAGGCCTATATTCGCAAAAATTTTTATTTGGACAAATATTGTTTTTGGGATCTAGGGTACAAAAACAAAAAGGTATCATGGCCTCAGGCTTACCATGCCACCTACGGTAATAGCTTTTTCCCTTTAGAGAAAATTCGCTAAAACTGTCTGCTAGCCAAAACAGCTGGGTGTATATGTAAATTTATCAGGGGAACTCAGGACGGTAAGTAACCATATTTGGAAATCAGATGTTGACTTTCGACCAAACATTAATATCAAACAAAAAGGGGAGTCGCGTAGATTTTTCGATCTTATTCCATCACCATTCATGTTACAAACAACGCAACTGGATCATGTCTATATAGACAAAAGAGATACTCTTCAAGACACTGTAACGTGTAAATTCCACAGGTAGCTCTTGCGTCATAAAAGGAATCCGACACCGGCAAAACCGGATCATACGCACAGCTTTGCCTACTAGAGAGGAGGACGGGCAATCAATCTAACAGATTACAGAAACAGGCCAGTGAAAATAGGTTTTCAGGAAAAGAATTGCAATCAGTTTTTGATGAAAAATATACCAAAGCATGTAATGCTTTGCTAGTAAGGTCTTCTATTTAAAATACCATGTTCTTTTACTTGAGGTCAGGTTAGCTTTCGCTGCCATATTGGAAAATAGTGGAAATGGTTTTTTAGGTTTGTGCCATAAGAAAACCTTTCATCTGATTTTACTAAATTTTGGAACACACTTGTAAAAAAACTTTATAAAGCCTCTAATGAAGCCTAAACACACATTGTATAATCTAACATGTATTTCTGTACGTTTTCTTTTAAAATTGCTGATTTTTAAAATGTTGTCATAGTTAATTTTAATATATTTTCTAAAATACTTGCCTACAGGTTGAAGAGCTAGAAAAATTACAATTTAGCATTTTGAACCAAGTTTTTGTCTCAGGTGGTTTCGGAGAAAGTGATGAAAACCACCCGGTTTTAAATGTAGGGCGTCGCGTCGTCTAACAATTCTAATTGCCTTATAATTAAATTTTCAGATATAATTCATTTAAGTACAAATTTAAATTGTGTGTTTGTGTTATAGTTAAAACGCCTTAGCACTCAAACTAAATACTTAAATAATTGTAATGGCATATTACACATGCATATATCAAAACATAAAATTCACACATATTAGGGCTGCAGATAAATATAATAAACAAGAAGTAAATCAGGTTTGGATAAATTTAGGTGAAGGTGGAGTGAGAATTTTTATTTATCAAACACGAATTTTTTTCTCTTCCACCAGTTATAACAGTAATGTTAAAAAAAGTTTTTTTAGAGCTCTAAACTTTATTTATAAGTCTTTATTTATAACTAGATGTTTGAAGGGGCCATAGACCCTAACCTTGCTCCAATATTGTTCTTATTGTTCTTGCTCCTTGCTTCTTCTTATTTTGTTTATTATTTACATGTCAGTTCGTAAACAAAGTAGTCACATGTTTTAATGTAAACAAAGCAGACGTTTATCAATCCCCATGCTTTTCTTATGGGGGATGTTTTACGTTTTCTCGTTTGCTGGTAATTTTATAGAAATGCTACTATTTTTCCCGAGGCCCTGGGACCTTCCATTTGAGCCGTCTCCCATTATCCTGCGATTTGCGAATATGCTGGTGAAAGCTCACTTCCCCTTAGAAGTGATTAGGTAATTGTGGAAAAGTTGCTATTTGAACCAGGTAATGTTTTCCGCCAAAAATACCCTGCTTGACATATTTAAATCCTTATATATAATACGTGAAGCCGTTTTTTGTAAACGAAACTCCTCCCTTATATCTTGATCAATTTTAATGTTTGAAGTGTCAAAACATTCGTCTCAGTTCGTAGTTTTGCAATATGGTTTTTAATTTTTGACATTTTTATTCGCTTTAGCACGAGCTGCCCTCAAAGTTAGTTTTTTTGCCCATAAGATTAACATGGGGAATATTTGTATTTAAATTGCAGCTGTTAACACATTATGGACAGGGTATTAGCAATACCAGATGTTACAAGTAAGGAGTGTATTTATCTATATTAATAAAATCAATTTTGTTATACATCGCTTTAAGCAGTGAAATGTTGTATGCAGTGGAGATATTTAAAATGATTTTATCTGTCTGTTTGTTTATGAACCAGGTTTGTTCCGCGTTTCACAAAAAAATACTGAACCGAATGAAATAAAACATTTTGCCAATTTTCGTGTGGGGCAGGAAACTTTTAGGCTTCTGCAAACCATTACGTACGTCACGAAGTAGGTTTATGCCCATTGGTCCGTCACTGTTCCAAAGAAGATCTTATGGGTACAGGTTACTCAACCTTTCACTGTAGAATTCACCATATTTGTTCTAACGAGAATTTAGTCAGATAATTTATCTTTTACCACAGAATGGAGGTATATTAAACAATAAAAAATAAAGGCACGGTAATGAAACATTGGGTAGGGAACACATAATCCCTTGCAACATGGTATTAAAAGGTCAGTTTTTCTAGGTAGTCATTTTGATTATAATGAGGAATTTGTTACCGGTATGTGTTTTTAAGCCCATCATGCACAAACTACATGAAGAAGATATTTGGTATAACATGCATATTTGGTATGCATGGTAATACCTAGGCCCGGGACCATGATAACTTTTTGTTTTGAGGTCCCCAGATGCCAAAAACACCATTCGTTCACACATATATATATGTGTGTCCGTAGGCACGATAAATTTTGTAAAAATGATCCGATTTTGATTAAATTTGGTAAAAACGTGTAAAGCAACATTTATGACTAAGTTCGAAAACCAGACAGATCGCTTTATCCAAAGGGGTATTTTAGAGGGATTTTGTACCCTAAAAGTGTTTTTTTTGAGTTTTCTACATATAATATTTTAATAAATCTAATTTTAGTTTACACCATTGGATTTGGCTTAAAAAAACGAACAATTTGGTGCTTTGATCATTTCTCTACGTCAATTGGTTACCGAGATATTGAAAGTGCTAAACACAGTACGTTGTCCAATGTTATTCTTATGGAGAATAAGAAAAATTGTATATCACGCTTATTTATAAACGTATCTGGACGAAACTTGGTATATGGCTTCATTTTGTTGTGGTCTAATGATAATTGTTAAAAAAAATGTTCCTATGGTTCCCGTAGCAGAAAACCTGGTTAATCAGCACCCATGTTATTCTTATGGAGAATAAGAATAATGTTATGCCTCAATTAATTATGAACATAAATTAATATAACTTAATATGTAGCTTCACGTAGTTGAGTTACATTGATAATTGTGTAAAAAGCCATAATTTGTGTTCCTTGTTGCAGCAAACCTGCGTACTCAGCCCCCCATGTTATTATTATGGAGAATAATTAAAATTGTATAAATTGCTTATTTATAAATGGATACGGATGAAACTTGGTATGTGTCTGTATGAAACTTCACCTGGTTGTGGTCTGTTGGTATTTGCATTAAAACTTAATATTTTCTGTCCCTTGTTGCAGCAAACCTAAGTACTCAATCCCCATGTTATTCTTATGGAGAAAAATTAAAATTTAATGTACGGCTAATTTTTTAATATATATATATATATATATATATATATATGCATTTGAAATTCGCTGAGTATGCAGGTTTGCTGCAACGGGGGTATTATCAACTTATGTTCATAAACAAGCAAGATATCACATGTTTATTAATCTACATAATAATAACATTATAGCTGCTGAGTACGCAGGTTTGCTGCCATGGGGACCAAAAAATGAGTTTTGTATGCAAGCAGCATTAAAACCCAACCATATAAAGTCACATACCAAGTTTCATTAACGTGTGTTCAGTAGTAAGCGAGATATACAATTTTACTTATTCTCCATAAGATTAACATCGGACAACTTACTGTGATTAGCACTCTCAATATCCTGGTAACCAATTAACGTAAAGCAATGATCAAAATCCCAATTTGTTTGTTTTTTAAGCTGAATTTAATGGTGTAAATCAAAATTTGGGTTTAAAAAGAATTATATGTAAAAAGTTCAAAAAATCCATTTTTGGGGTACAAACCCCCCCCCCCAAAACTCCCCTTAAAGTAGAGCGACCTGTCTGGTTCTCGAAGCCATGAAAATAGATGCTGCCTTACATGTTTATACCAAATTTCATCAAGATCGGACCATTTTTACGAAAGTTATCGTGCCTACGGTCATATATATATATTTATATTGCATTCATTTGTTAGGGCTACTAATATAATAATAATCAAATGAAACATTTTTCAACTGAGTACCCTTAAGGAATTTCTTTATTATTATTATCTTTATTATCTTATTTTTATACAGAAATAAATATTTATATAAAAATAAAAATAAAGAAATTCCTTAAGGGTACTCAGTTGAAAAATGTTTCATTTGATTATTATAATATATATATATGAATTTGAACGAATGGTGTTTTTGGCATCTGGGGGCCTCAAAACGAAAAGGTATCATGGTCCCGAGCCTAGGTCTTACCATGCCACCTACGGTAATAGCTTCTTCCCTATAGGGGAAATTCCCTAAAAAGAGTTTGGGATGTTATTAGATCTGAAATTGGATAAATTCAAAATAATTAACTCGAAAAAAATAATTGTAGAAGATGGTACAATAATTACTCTGATTCAAATAGGATTGCAAATAAAATTAATGAATTATTTTCTTCCATCATACCAAACATGATGAAGAATTTTAATTAACCTCAATTTATTAAAGACTCTTAGTCAGTTAACACGTATCTTACTATGATATTATGTAGTGAACGCGGGCGAAGCCGGGACGTGTAGCGGCTAGTCATTATATATTTTACAAAGTCCCTGTTTTATACACAGCAACTTATCCAAATTTCAATTGAGAATGAATACTCACAACCATAATACAAGAGTAAAGACATGAATTGACACTCAAATATGAAAAACATATTTTAACAAAAAGGCCCTGAATATTTGGCAATCAACATTTATGATAAATTAACAGAAAATTTTAAGAAAATTAACGATCCGAACAAATTTATGAACATGTTAAATGAAGAAATTCTTTCAATGTGTATATAAAATTGAAGACTTTTTCGCAACTTATGATTAATCTTAATTAGTTTATTAACATGTAATTTTAATATTTATATAATACTACAACAGCAAAATACCAACCATATTCATTACAATTGGGTTGTTATGCAAATAAACAAATATTCATTTAGGACTAAACTAGCTAAACCAGAAGTTATTTCAAAAGCCCGAGAAGAACATTTCCTCGAGTTCCTATATAGGCCAGTAAAATTAGATAAAAAAACACATTTTGAGGAATTAATTCCCAGCAAGCTGGAAATCGTTTTAATACCTTCATTTGGTCCCAAATAAGTGTAATCTGAGTTTGCACCATCCCAGGAGTTGAGCTCATATTATGGCAGCCTAAAATAAATGAAATTTTAGCACTTTTTTCAATTTTTTGCTTGTAGCTCAAAAACAGTGCACCGGACGAAAACAACCTCTTTTTAATATCAAAGAGGATTAAATTCTGCGTAGAATGAGTATACATATTCAATTTTGGTACAGTAGCATAGCCGATATCTTAATTTATAAATAGATAATTTTTTCATCTTATTACAAACTTACATTTTGCGACTTTCCAGAACCACATTTAGTCCTGGAAAGTCGACACCCCATCAGAACACTGACACCCATAAGAAAAAATCTATAGAATGAAAGTTGTAGAGTATAAAATAACACGTTATTTAGGTATCTCAATTGAAAAATTCACTCATTTTGAAAGACTTCATTTTGCATAAACTCAAAATCGGGTTCCATGCACTGTCCTCTTGGCTGCACATCCTCCGTAAATGTGAGGAGTTAAGTTGAGTGCATTGTGAGTGGAAAGTACATTTCATTGAAAAATATCTAAGATATGCATAATCAGAAAAATTAATTAAATAAGTAAATACAAGCCGAGTAGAGATTTGAGGTGGAGAATAAAAAAAAATATTACAAGTTTCAAATTTACAATAATCAATTTATCAATAAGAAAAAAACATATTCGTTAGTTATTGAGGTGCAATAAAGAAATAAAACATTTAAACACTTACATTATATTAAATACCCCCGTCACAGCAAACCTGCATACTCAGCGAATTTCCAATTAATATATAACATAACACATTATCACTTAACAAGATTCATAAGAAATATATTTACAAACAAGCGATATTAAAAATATTAATTATTCTCCTTAAGAATAACGTTGGGGATGAGTACGCAGGTTTGCTGCAACAAGGAACACAAAATAATGGGTTTGTATGCAAAATCATTAGAACTCATCTAAGTAAAGTCACATACCAAGTTTCATTCATATACATTCATTCATTCATATTAGTAAGCGATATATAACATTTTAATTATTATCCATAAGAATAACGTGGGGACCGATTACCTAGGTTTGCTGATACGGGAACCATACATGACAATTTTGTATTTTGTGCAAACAACGATAAACCCCAACTAGATGGAGCCAAATACCAAATTTTGTCAGTTTATGTTCATAAATAAGCGAGATATACAATTTTTCTTTTTCTCCTTAAGAATAACATTAGACAACGTACTGTGTTTAGCACTTTCAATATCTCAGGAACCAATTGACGTAGAGCAATGATAAAAATTCCAAATTTGTTTATGCTGAATTAAATGGTAAAAATTAAAATTTGATTTGAATAAAAATTACATGTGGAAACCCAAAAAACCCCCCTTTGGATGGTGCGATTCGTCTGGTTTTCGAACTCGTTCAAATAATTGGTGCTTTACACATTTGTACCAAATTTCATTAGGATCGGACCTTTTTTACGAGAGTTATCGTGCTTACGGACACACACACACACACACGTATATATATATATACATATATAAAAATTTGAACGAATGTTGTTTTTGGCATCTGGGGACCTCATAATGAAAAGTTATCATGGTCTCGGGCTTAAGTCTTACCATGAGACCTACGGTAATAGCTTCTTCCCTATAGGGGAAATTCGCTAAAACTAGTTATATAAATCAATAGGCACAAAGCAATTAATGAGGCAGCCTTCATGTTCGCATTTTCTTTGAAGCACTTCTTCATCTTACCACCATTCAGCAGCAGCTAGGAGTGAATTTTTAAACTCAATTGTTGACACGCACTGTACAATTTCTCGCCTTTTCAGTGGCTTCTTCCTTTCTCTGACCACGAATTCCTGTGACGCATCTTTCGCGCAGATCATACATCTCTTAAAATCAAAAGTCTCTGCCCTAGGACTACGCCTCTTACAGGTTTCTCCGTCAAATTTTTTCTCTTTTGAATATACTTTCCTGCATCTTTCGTGAACGCCAACAGACGTAAGACCTTAGAGTTGAAGGTGCTTGTTGTCCTTTTTTTCTATAATTCTTTTTATTAATGTTATTATCCCTTGTTGTTTCACATCACAAATTAAACACTCAGGATCGTTCATGTCTGAACATGTTAAACACACCACTTAATATCATAAAGATAACAGATCACTACGTTATAACACTTTCTTGCACGAATACAAATATTGGTAAACGCCCTCAATTATTCGTAAACAACGTATACACAACATCACTTCCAAAGTAACTGATGATAGCTACTTAGCAATGATATCGTTGTACTATACAACTCCAAACAGCTGGGAATACTTGATCAGCTGTTTTACCCACTCTTACTTCTTATGAAGAAGAAAATAGTCACGAGTGTGTCCCTTTCAAAGATAGTATGTGGTTCTGGAAAGTTGCAAAATGTAAAATGCAATGAGACGAAAACAATTATCTATTTCTAACTTAAGATTTCGGCTATACTACTCAACCGAATTTCGATATTTATATACTCATCTTACGCAGAATTTAATCCTCTTTGATATTAAAAGGACGTTGTTTGCGTCCGACGCACTGTTTTTGAGCTACGAGCAAAAAACTGAAAAAAACTGCTAAAATTTCATTTATTTTAGGTTGCCATAATATAAGCTCACCTCACGGGACGGTGCAAACTCGGATTGCAATTATTTGGGACCAAATGAAGGTATTAAAACCATTTCCAGCTTGCTGGGAATTAATTCCTCGAAAAATTCTTATTTGACTGGCCTAATACTACAGTACAGTCAGATATTAATTTCGTGAAGAATTGCGCTCAACAGTATTCGTCAGGTAAGCGTTATGTCATGGGACTATATTTGCATGATGATTACGATCGTTTTTAAAATTAAAGAATGCCATTTTGTAGTCAAAATAAATTCTTAGTTTTTTCAAGAGGCAAGTGTTTTAGAACTCTTAGTAACTAGACGCTTGAGGTTAACAACTACACGACATTTGATGGTAGGTGTTGACGCTTGACCTCCGAGATGGTAAAACATTTAAATCAATTAATCTGTAAAAACTAGCCCATTACGTCCCTCCGACACACAGTAGTGCGTCGCGTCGGCGTCGGTCACTCTTGACCCAGATGTCTAGCGGCGACGAATAGCAATGGGGAGGTAATGTATGCGGGACTGCTGCTGACCTTGAAATGGCTGATACACTTCCTCCAGAGGCCGGAACCATTGACAAATTATCATACCTGTAATTTAATCTACTATTCAAACATGTAATTTACAAATATATTTTGTGGGTTACCTCATAAACTATACTTCCTGTAAAATTATATCGGTGAACATTTGATCAGTTAAGCATTTGAACAATTTATGAGGCATTAAATCTCGTAATGTCGTAATTAAAGTGGTTTATTGAGACCGAATTAACATCGTCAGTTAAAAAAGAGACCAGATATTTTTATTTAGTGTAAGTGGTTCCTTTTATATCCAATTTTCAGTGATGTAAAACTTATTGGTTAAACTCATAATATTCAGTAACAGGAGACTTTACCTCAGAGTATATTACTGAGTTGTTTTAGTAATACTAAGTATTTTACATTTTAGTTTTGGCCGGTTCACAAATTACGTATTTCCTCAGCCAGGACGCCAAGCGACCCGCGACGTGTATGCCATGACCACGAGACCACTCCGGCACTTCCACCGCAGCTGGTAAGCAGCACCTGTGTGCATCTCCATCAACAGAAACGACTATCTTAACAGAATCTGGGAACGATCTCGTATATCCTAACATTGATTCAAACCATCTATACTCAACATCACGGATGAGGCCGTGATACGCAGCTAAATGTATTTTCACATACGATTTATTGATATAGTCTCTGTCTTTAACCTGTCCACAATAACTAAAATATACTAGCTCAACCGGGCAAACTTAAAACATACAATTTTTGAAATTATCCTATCAATCTCTGTATACTCAAAATAAAAAATATGTTTTAACAGTTCTTTGTAAGGGTGAGGAGCACATTCTTCCTTTGAATGAGAAATATGAACTCACCATTAATATGGCTTGACTTTGCTCCGTTTACTCGCTTTTATAAATTAGTTGGTTGGTTCGCATTGCAAATTAACCTACCTTTACGCTAATTATCTTTCCTCATATGGCGGAAGAATTCAACACACTCATTCGCCGTCCTCTTAGCAACATACAAATGCGTTCCTAATTTGCCTACCATTTCACGATGGGCGGATTCACTTCACTCATTCGACCGATATTCCATTCAGACAATCGACTTTGTTTCGCAAGTCGTCTCAACTTTGCGGTAGAATAGAATAGAATATGCTTTTTGTCGTTTGGTACATGTTTTTACATTGTCAAGAGAATACAGTTAACTAGCAATAAAGCACTGAGTCACTTAGTAAGTAAATACTAATAATCATGAATTCAAAAAATAAAATAAAATAAATAAACAAGTTGGCACGATGTCAGTCTAACTTCAATAGGCAGTGAATTTGAGTTACAGTCCTCATGCAATGCAGGAAATAAATTGATCACGATGAAAAAAAAACATGACAGTTAACTGGATAAAATATTTCAAATAGTCAACAGTACCATACAAAATCAATTGATTGAACACTATCACAAACAACAGGACCTAAAAGTTATAAATTAATATTACAATTCTTCAGGTTCAAAAACTATTCTACGGAATAAAAAGGGTTTCCCAGAAACCAGTTATACAACTTGGCTAAACCTACTTTATTGGTATCGCTACACATTTCCCCTCATTATGGGCGGCAATTAACTATATTGAATTTACGTGTTATAAATTTCGACCGTTGTTTTTGTTGAAAAGCCAGCTGTTGAGTCCTTCCTTAAGTGAAACACCTCGACTGCGCCTCGAGTCTTTTCGCTACCAAGTGTCGGCAACATGGGGATTTCCATTCACGTGCTTGTTGTAGTTACATTTCATCGGGAAAGTCATTTCACTGCAACTCATGCAGGCACAAACACTTAACACTCAATATTTAAATACATCTTTAGTGAATAGACCTTATTTTTTCTGATAAGTAATTTTAAAATTAAACCTTTACCAATGTTCAAAAATGTTGTTTTTTTTATTGTTGATCACTCAATGTGGACATCAAATTCGTCCCTAAGTATTCACCAGGCTGGTTAACCTAGTTACCAGGAGCCAAAGTCAAACTGCTGACTGTAAATGCGATCACATGAAGCGCACGGCTCCTTGTACACATCGCTCTACCACAACTATCGCGTCTGCGTCACAACTGCTGTAGTTTACCTACGAGGCTCGAGGCGCTGCGCTGTAGACTGTAGAGGTCATTAGCGAACCCTTATTTACGAATCTTTCTCCAAGCCAGAAAACTTAGGCGCAATAATGGCTTCTCCTATGAAGTTACTGTTTTAGAGGTCTCGAACACAACCGTAAGATAAAATCACATGAATAAATTCATTTGACACGGGGTATGTAATTTTATCGTGTTTGACATATAAAAACAACGTTTTTTTATCTCAAGAAAACTGTACAGAATTAATAAACTACAACAAACAATTAAGTTAAAAAAATATTTATTCGAGATTTTCTCCTGTTGTCTGACACTTGTTAGTGAATTTCCTATGGAAAAGTGAACTATTAGCATGACCCGCACGGTGAAACTTAAGCCCGGGACCACCATAGAAGTCCCTAACGTGACTCCCTGAACACGTTTTGGGGGGTCGTTCAAAATTTATATATATATATATGTGTGTGTGTGTGTGTGTGTGTGTGTGTGTGTGTGTGTGTGTGTGTGTGTGTGTGTGTGTGTGTGTGTCTGTGTGTGTGTGTGTGTGTGTGTGTGTGTGTGTGTGTGTGTGTGTGTGTAGGCACTCTAGCGGTCGCATTTTTTGTCCGATTTACTTCAAATTTGGTAGGGACGTTTCTTTCTATAACCAGTTGGACAAGTTCGTTGGGCAAAACAATCGAACAACTCTAAACCCCTTTTTTGGGGATTATTCTTTCAAATTTCGAGTTTTTGGGCCCAACAAGAGTCAGAAAAGCCCCGGCTGTACAATTAATTAATGTAAAAAGATGGTAATTAGTGAGGCGAAAGGTTTAAGCCCTCTCTCTTCATTCTAGCCTAAATATTTATCGAGTTATCAAAGAAAATGTACGTTGTCTTATGGGGTTTTTACATTACAAAAGCATGTTATTCATTTGTTGGTGTATTTGATTCATCCCCAGTAACCTCGCGCCTACTTTTAAGCCTGACTGGACCTTCTCCTAACCTTATAATGCTCAAAATTGTATTCCTAACATTGCAGGTAAATTAAACCAGGAACATCAGAACAGTCAAAAAATCAATGTTTTCAGATTTCAATAAAATTGGCATAAATGTATGTTTTTACACTGGGTTTGAGTTTCCAAAGTTTTGTATGTGGAAATTCACTTCCCTCCCGTCAGCGTGCTGCGTACGAACTCGTTATTAAAAATACAACGTCATTATGTATTTTGATTCTGCGATTCTAAGCTCTATTTTCTCGAAGTTCAAGCCGATTATTGACAGTACTTTTTCACATGTATTAAAGGCAAGCTATCTAAAATTCCCTAACTGAAAGGCTAGGTGGAGTCATCAAGTTTACTTAAGGCAAGGTCAAAATTTAAAAACAAAATATATATTATTCATCTCATACACTTTCCAGTATTAATCAATTAAAAAATATCTGTTTATAATTTTGTACAAAAACAACCATTATAGTCAGTCTGTGACCAACCTCAAGAAAATAACTTGAAGAAAAGTATATATCTCTTCATTATTGGTATCCCTACCACTTTTATTACTCAACAGTTAATGATTACTCCAAATAACTCGAAGTAATTACTCTGACCCTATTACCCAATTAAAGGGCCTCTAACTCTACTATTCAACTATTGGGCAGGGTGAATCTTCCTTTTTTAAACACTGGAATAATTTTTAGATCCTCAACGATTAACCCGTTAGGTTGATATTAAAGACAAGTTTTTCTCTAACTATGGTTTTAATATTTAGAGGAGTTTCAACATGCCCAACGGAATTCGGTGATTTAAGGAATTATTCAAATGTATAAGAATATCCATTATCCAAATTAAGAAAAGCAATAATTGTTTGAATATATTTATCTGTAAAATAATTAAGAGCTATGGGACTGGATATTAAACCTCGGTAAAACTCGGATATAATTGCCAGATAGACGAAATTTAATCCTTATCTTGTTTATACAATCTTAAGGTTATAAAAATAAAATTAATAAAATAATAAATCAATAAAAACCCTGAGGGGAAGACATAACTTCTTTATCAATATTTAACATGTTAGTCGTATTCGTGTCTCAAAATCCGTCATCTAATAGATTAGGATTATCGCAGAAAAACACACATCAGAAGGAGTTTATATTGGAATTTTCCGCGTGGGAGATTTCGAAGTGTTTTGTTATTTTAGATGATAATTGTTGGGATGTTTTTAACATTTTCAAGTAATTAATAGTTACACGTTGACAACTTAGTTAAGATAATCTTTTAATGTTATTCGCATATAAAATCACCGATTAAAACTTTCCCTTAAATATAAATACATTTTCTCGGAATTAGGATTTTTGTTTATGCCTTTCAAATTGGGACAAACAACTGGATCGTAATTAGCAACTTTGTAGATCGCTTTGCTTCGCAGGAATGGATCGCTTGGCGCTATGGAGGTTTAAAACGAGATCGCACGCAGCACGCTGACGTAAGGAAAGTGAATTTCTACATAAAAAACTTTTAAAACTCAAAATCAGTGTAAAACATACATTTATTCCAATTTTTATTGAAATCTGAAAACATTGTTTTTTTGGCTGTTCTGATGCTCCTGGTTTCATTTACATGCAAAGCTTGGAATACAATATTGCGCATTATAATGTTAGGAGAAGATCCAGTCAGGCTTTAAAGTAGGCGTGAGGTTGCTGGGGATGATAAAAGTACACCAACAATTGAATAACAGGCTTTTCTAATGTAAAACCCTATAAGACAACGTACTGTGTTTGGTCAATACACATTTCCTTCTATAACTTGGTTAATAGTTATGCTAGAATGACGGGAGAGGGCTTAAAAGTTTCGCCTCACTAATTCCCATCTTTATACATGGATTAATTGTACATCCGGGGCTTTTATAACCCTTTTTGGGCCCAAAAGCTTTAAATTTGAAAGATTAATCCCCAAAAAAGGGGTTTAAAGTTTTCCGATTGTTTTGCCCAACGAACTTGTCCAACTGATTACAGAAAGAAACGTCCCTACCAAATTTGAAGTAAATCGGACAACAAATGCGACCACTAGAGTGCACACACACACACACACACACACACACACACACACACACACACACACACACACACACACACACACACACACACACACACACACACACACACACACACACACACACACACACACACACACACACACACACATATACAATTTTGAACGACCCCCCAAAACGTGTTCAGGGGGTCACGGTAGGAACTTCTATGGTGGTCCCGGGCTTAAGTTTCACCGTGCGGGTCATGCTAATAGTTCACTTTCCAAAGGAAATTCACTAATAAAACCAAAACAGAAATGCTCGGTTCGTAAATTAAACTACGCTCAATGACTCGCAATAATTTGTTGAAATATTAAATCCAGACTAAGGCATGCGAAATATTTGAATATGTCGAATAATGTATCCGCAATGATGTAACAAAATAGTATGAACCCGCTTAACACTTAACATCACTGCTTGATTTGTACGTATTTTGATCCCTTCAACTATTGTTACAATGATATTTTATATAACATAAATTGACTTGGCAAGGCCAAGTGAAATCCATTGGCAATGTTTTTATAAAAACAAAAACTGAAAGAAAATCATAAACCTACTGATCCATACATTAATATAAAGTAAAACCACGTACCAAGTAACCAAGTACCAAAGTATTTCAAGTACTAGGGATGCGGTATTTTCTAGCCCCCTTGAGCGGAACGAGGTTGCAATGTTCACAAATAGTATATTTCACTACTAGTCACGAAAGTAGCCTATTTCGGGGCAAGATAGCATTTTACGTGCGAGGCGAAGCCGAGCGTGGAAAATGCTATCGAACCCCGGAATAGGACTTTGTGACGAGTAGTGAACTATACTTTTCATCACGATGCAAATAACCACATTAAACTTGTACAAAAATAATCTGATATTTCATAGTCTAGTAATTTTGTATAAATAAACACAACACGGTTTTACAATTCATTAGTGAATTTCCTTTAGAAAGTGAACTATTAGCATGACCTGCACGGTGAAACTTAAGCCCGGGACCACCATAGAAGTTCCTAACGTGACCCCCTGAACACGTTTTGGGGGGGGGTCGTTCAAAATTATATATATATAAATATATATATATATATATACATTTATTTACAGATTGTATAATTTTAAGTTTAAGGTTATTAGCTGCACTGTGATGATGAAGTAAACCTCGAAACACGTGTCAGTGAATTAAAAATTAATTTTAAAGGGTACTCTGGTAATTTTCTTTTAAAAGTAATAATATATACATATATTATATACATATATATATATATGTGTGTGTGTGTTTGCACTCTAGCGGTCACATTTTTTGTCCGATTTACTTCAAATTTGGCAGGGACGTTCCTTTCTGTAATCAGTTGGACAAGTTCGTTGGGCAAAACAATCTGAAAACTCTAAACCCCTTTTTTGGGGATTAATCGTTCAAATTTCGAGTTTTTGGGCCCAAATAGGGACAGAAGAGCCTCGGATGTACAATTAATGCATGTAAAAAGATGGGAATTAGTAAGGCGAAAGTTTTAAGCCCTCTCTCGTCATTTTAGCATAAATATTTACCGAGTTATTAAAGAAAATGAATTTAGACTAAACACAGTACGTTGTCTTATGGGGGGTTTACACTAGAAACGCCTGTTATTCCTTTGTTAGAGTACTTTTATCATCCCCAGCAACTCACGCCTACTTTAAAGCCTGTCTGGATCTTCTCCTAACATTATAATGCGCAATATTGTATTCCAAGCTTTGCATGTAAATGAAACCAGGAGCATCAGAACAGCCAAAAAATCAATGTTTTCAGATTTCAATAAAAATTGGAATAAATGTTTGTTTTTACAATGATTTTGAGTTTTAAAAGTTGTTATGTGAAAATTCACTTCCCTGACGTCAGAGTGCTGCGTGCGAACTCGTTTTAGTGTTAAAGTCAGCTGTTTGAACAGAGAATCGTCAAAAATAACGAAATCACACTGGTGCTCCTGTTGAGTAAAACGGGAACTTCAATTGTTTAGGACAGGAAAAGTTTTGTTTGGGACAGGCAATGTATTGTTTTGGACAGGAAAAGTACAGTAATGTTTAGGTCAGGCAAAGTCAGCTGATCATTTTTACTTTCTCCCCTTATACATAGTATATGGAGAAAGTATTGTTTTCACCAAAATTTTCGAACTTGAGTTGGTAGTGGAAATATTCGTTTTAGTGCTCCCTGAACCCAAAAAAGTGATTTTTACGTGATGTCTGTGTGTCTGTCTGTCTATCTGTCTATCTGTATGGATGTGTACAGAGCTAGAGCCCTAACCGATTTTTATAAAATTTGGTATGTAGATAATAATCCACGATGTATCCAGGCGTTTTTTTCATTTTTTGGAATTTTTTATTTTTAAGGGTAACTATCCCCCAAAACCGCCAAAAACATGAAATACCCCCGTAGGAGCAAACCTGCGTACTCAGCGAATTTCCAATGCATATATATGTATCTTAATACCACATAAAGCCACATACCAAATTTCATCAAAATACATTCATAAATAAACGATTTATGACATTTTAATTATTTTCCATAAGAATAACATGGCGGCTGGGTATGCAGGTTTGCTGAAGGAAGGAACACAAAAAATGGGGTTTTATACAAATATCAATATAACTCATTTAGGTAAAGCCACATACCAAATTTCATTAATTTATTTTCATAATTAAGGGAGATAACACGTTACTTATTCTCCATAAGAATAACATGGGGCTGAGTACGCAGGTTTGCTGCTACGGGAGCCTTTTGCCAAAGAAATTTTGTTGAGCAACTATAAATGGTCCACAACCAGATGAAGCCGTATACAAAGTTTCGTCAGTATACGTTCATAAATAAGCGAGATATAAAATTTTTCTTTTCCTCCATAAGAATAACATTAGACAACGCTCTGTGTATAGCACTTTCAATATCTCAGTAACAAATTGACGTAGAGAAATGATCAAAATACCAAATTGTGTGTTTTTTTAAGCTGAATCCAATGGTAAAAACTAAAATTTGACTATTTCCAAAATTATATGTAAAAAATTCAAAAAACCCATTTTTGGGGTACAAACCCCCCCCCCAATATACCCCTTCCGATAGAGCGATCTGGCTGGTTTTCGAACTTAAAGTCATAAATGTTGCTTTACACGTTTATACCAAATTTCATCAAAATCGGATAATTTTTACGAGAGTTATCGTGCTCACGGACACACACACATATATATATATATATATATATATATATATATATATATATATGTATATATATATATATATACAGTTTCGAACAAATGGTGTTTTTGGGGTTTGGTGACCTCTAAACGAAAAGTTATCATGGTCCCGGGCCTAGGTCTTACCATGCCGACTACGGTAATAGCTCCTCCTATAGGGGAAATATCCCCCTATAGGGGAAATTCACTAAAATCATGATTTCTCAAAACAGCTCTAACGATTTTGATTAAACTTTAGTCGTTTGTAGAACTTTAGTTTTCAAACAAAATTACACCACCCGCATTTCTGTACAAATTTGGGTTCAGAAATTACTAGACTTAAAATAATATCAAAAATTCAGTTTTTTGGATTTTTCATAAAAAAAACAAATATAAAAATATTACTATACACCATTTAAAAGAGCTCAAAAGACTAAATAATCTAATATCATGAATTACTATTCGACGATTACTAGTTGCGGAGAAAATTTAAATTTTCATTTTGCGGTAAATGCAGTACGTTGTCCAATGTTATTCTTATGGGAAATACAAAAATTAGTATTTCTCTTTTATTTATTGATCAAATTCGTTCAAACTTGATATTCTTGTCAATTTAGCATTAACCAACAGAGGAAATTCGAAATATGTTGCCCCTTAATAACCCTGTGGGGGGGAATAGGGGGCATTTCCCCGCTTAAAACCACGTATTTAGCAATGGATTCTGTAGTGCCTCCTAAAGAGGGATTTGGGTGGATATTTTTGAAAACAACTTGTTTACAAGATTTTCTGTACATTCGACCGTGCTTTGTATTCTATATTTAGTAAATAACAAATTATTTATTCATTAAAGTTGGGCTAAAATGGAGAAAGTATGTGTCAGTTTCCTGATACCGTTTATTTGTTTTGTTACAAGGAAATCGATAATTTTCGTAAACCTCAGCTGTATTGTTATGGGCTATTTTCTAATACAGAGTGATGAAAAATAAATAACATCGTAATGTTTTTGAAGTACAAAAATAAACAAAGCCACATGTTCTAACATTTGATTCTACTATCAAATTTCAGTGGTAATAAGTGCAATCTTTAGTAAAAGTTGTTATCCTAAAGGTACATTAAAATTAAAATTTGTTCAGTTCTTTGTTGTTAAAACCGTCCCACTGTTTGTCCTAATAACCGTATAAACCCCCGATCTCGGTGAGTTCCGCTCAATCAACGGCATAGCCAATAAATAGGTATATACAATTAACAACAATACAGGGTCATGCAACAATTGAAATGCTACTAATACACCAATGAAAAATAATGTGATGCATAATCGTAATATAACAATTCGACAGTAACAACAATTCAACAGTAACAACAATTCAATAAACTAATGACAATTAAAAGTGTAATACAATAGGAAACAAGTATGGGAGACCAATCAACAACAATAAACAGTAAAAATGTATATACAACAAATAACAATGGTAGTTCTGATTGGTTTTATCTCAAACCAAGTGGTGCTCTTCTGATTGCAGATTTCGAGTCAGAGAAGAAATCAACTTGAGAGTCGCTCAGGCGGTATTAAGAGGACGTTGGATTAAGAGGCGGTCGTGTTAGATTTGTACTTCATAAGAACTAATATTAACCAGCACATACCTTGCTAATAAACAAATTGTGTAATAAAATCCAAGCACGATCACGGCAGGAATTGTTTAGATCGGCACTGCTTTTTAGTGCCGTATAGTGTGTAACATCTTCTTCGGTGGCGCGACATAATATTTAACCGCAATTTACGGGATTTTAAGAAATTCTCATAGGGCTTAGCCCCACGGGTCTTTAAGTTGCCAATGTTATGTACATTCCCATTTATTTTATTTGATGATAGCTTAAAACAGATTTTAATTGTGCCAAATACTGTAGTTTCAAAGTACGTCTGGAGCCAGCTAGTAATAACAGTTGAGATAAGTCCTAAATTACTAATTCCTGTTTTGAAACTATAATGGCGGAACAAATATTCCTAAAAGTCCAAGACCCTGTACAAAATTCCTTCATTATGCCATTAAAGACAATAAAGTGACAGTTACTTTTCATCAACTAGAACAACTTCGATTATATTTTGTTATTATAAAAATAAACATTTTGATAGGATCAACTCTCACGTTAATTTCCCACAGTGTCGTAAATTATGTATTTATCGTGTTGTCATTAGGACCCCGATGTGTGAGACTTTGCTTATCCCCTGATGGATTTCAATCACAACATCCTGGACTGGGGAAACCCCGGGACAATCCACACGATCTGCATTGCAAATAACGACACCAACCGTTATCAACCAGTATATTGATCTATCAACTAGATCCTGTGACCCGTGTAAATGTATATATTTCCCGTGCGCAGCTTGCGCGTTAAACCTATATTCAGCGTTAAATCCAATTAGCAAACTTATTATCACCAGTTAGTAAGTAAAGTTATCAAACCTTTTTCTGTTGAATTCTGCTACAGGGAAGAGTGGAAATCTGAGGAAGGACCCTATCTCAGGAAAGGCATCCTTGTCTGGTACACGGACAGATCTCTCAATAAAAGGTAAATCTCGCTTTGGGGTGTACAGTGAATCGTCCAGAACAAAACTCTGCGCTAGTCTTGGGTAGTACTGTACTATTTTTAAAGCAGAATTTTGTGGATATCTATACGCGTAGCCAGATGCTATTGCAACAATCAAAATCACTTGTGGGATCGTCAGGCCGCTTTCAGGGCTCTTGACTCTAAAGAAATCAAGACTTACTAGGAGGTGCCCGTCGAAATTCGACGGATACATTAATAACAACTGGCTAAAAAATGCAACAAATTAAAAAAATTACACATGAACTTTGCCAGGGGGCGGAGCCTTAAGAATGCTGGGCGGGACGTATCCTACGTTGGAGCTTCATTCAAGAAATGCGGTTTTTAAAACTAATCCAAATAACCACATGTCAAATTCAGAGGTCGGAAAGTGATAGAAGAAGCCAGAGAGGTGGAGCCCTGATGTCTGGGAAAAAATTATCCGAAGTTTTCTATTCTCCTAACAACCTGGTATCGTCCGGAAACATATTTGAGGAGCCTTTTTCGCAATCGCCTGGAGTACTCTGTTCTCGATAAAAATAACATGGCAACATTTTAGTAAATGTTTGGTGGGGGGGGGGGGTGTACACATCCATCATTGGGGCATCATTAAAGTCATGAATCTTTGTAAAAGAAATTCCAAAGAACCATCACAAATCAAAGTTGGATGATGGGAAGTGATAGAAGATGCCAGTGGGGCGGAGCCCTGAGGTCGGGAAAAGATTTGCCGAAGTCTTTAAGTCCCCTAATAACCTGGTATGGTCTGGGAGCAGATTTGATGAGTTTTTTTTGCAATAACCTGAAGTACTCTTTTTTCCTTAAGAATAACCATGACAATGTTTTAGCGACTGGGCCGGAGTCCTAAGGTCGGGGTTATAACAAACCTCCGATACCCAAATGTTATGGATTAATAAACAATTGGCTTAAATTACACAAAAAAAAACCGAAAGAATAATAAGACAAATTTGCCAGGTGGGTGAAGGCCTAAGGTTTGTGGGGGGACGTGTCCAACATTGGGACATCATTAAAAACATGCAGACTTATCCAAAGAATCAAAAGAACTATAACACGTCCAAACTGGACGTCACGAAGTAATAGAAGAAGCTAGAGCCCTAAGGTCGCGAACAAAATATTTGAAGACCTTTAGTCCCCTAACAACATATTCCCGGTTGCGTATCAGGCCATATAGGTGGCAATGGGTGTGCAGGCAAGCTTTCAAAAAGAGGTGAAGGCATGCTATTCTTTGGTCCTTAGCCAAGTTGATGCGTGAGTAAATTAACTGCTTTTGACCATCAATATATGGTCTAGGGACCAATCTCGTCAGCAATGGCATAGTCATACTCTGATGGAGCACTTGGATAAAATCAGACACCAGCAGACAGCACTCAGGAGTGTATAGCTGGTTACATATAAGCTGGCACTTAAAGCACGATTTAAGTTATGACAAATTTGACATTGGAAAATTAATTCGTAAGAAAGATTCGTAGTATTAGTTTAGGCATTTGTTTGTCAGTGTAAAAGTTGAAGAAAATGTGTTCATCTACATGTTGTATTTTGGTTCTTGGCTTGAAAGTAAGAAGAACGCCAAGTGCCAGCTCAGCTGTAACCAGCTACTTTGCAATCAGTCTGAGACTGCTCATCACATCACATCGTAATGGACTGCAAGAGAGTCGGGGCAAAGAGAAGGAAGGGCTCTGTTTGGTTGCAAGAAACCAGGCGATGAAGGGGACGCTAGTTTTGGGAAAAACTCCTGAATCTCGTAAAGGGTTTACGAGGTTTTTTATTGGTTTAACCAACTAACGTTCAAGGGCACACAATGAGCTTCGATTGACGTGTGTAGATGTCTGAATCAGTTCCTCCAACAACTTACAGTGGCAACAGTGAACTTGACAAAAGTGAGAATCATTCATTCAATACTATCTACAGTATATGGTAAATCTATATTTAAAAAGCTAATTTTTGAATGTATGTAATCAATTGGGAAATCTGCCATGCCAAATTTGAAGGGGTTTTTGTGACAAAACTCGAAAATAATGAAAATTAACATTTTTGCTATAGTTCCTAGATGTGTAAAAATTCAGAATGTTTAAAATTCCCATAGGATCATATCCCCCATTGACCTTAAAAGTTGTACTGTTTATCTATGGCAGGTGATTTTATGCAGATGATTAAATAACATGAGTATTGAGTATGTTATGTCGCAAAGGTTCGCCAATTTATCCACAAAATACAGCACAGCGCAAATTATGTTTTTCGCTTTTCATGAATTTTTCCGGTGTAGCTGGGATCGTCAGGCCTAGTTTTAATTATTCATTAAAAGGCCCTACAGTTTCTTACGTTAGCTTTTTTGCCAGTCGCCAGGGCGCCGCAGCGGGAAGGTCGTTCAGGGAACGTTCCCGGTATGCCAGCAGTCATCCCCTGGCGAAATCAAGTCATTCTTTTAGAATTCGAAGAGGAACATCCAGCTACAATTAGAAACCAATATTTTGACCAACCACTGTTGAAATTGTGTATGTTTTCAATCTACTTTTAACGTATTGTACAAAACAATCCAGATTAAAATCAAGTACTCCAGTTGTTATGGACCCTAGAAATGCTCGCAGGCATTTTGAAGCGAACATGGTGAAACCCTTTCTCTGAAAGTCTACATGTCAATCCGATAGTCCGATGTCATTTCTACGACAATTCTTCAATCCTTTCAGGAAATATGAACACTGAAGTTCTTAGATCTAAATATTTTTACTCTTCTCTAAAACGTTAACTACTCGATTCGAATTTACAATGATTAAAATGAGTTCCATTATTACTAAGATCTTGTCTATAGTTTTGAATTGAAATGCTGTAATGATCTTATGTATTTAATTCAATAGGAAATAGGTATTAAAATAAAATTTTAATTGCCAAATATATTAGTCGTCATTTTTAAAT
Organism: Allygus modestus; assembly: GCA_963675035.1. NCBI lineage: Eukaryota > Metazoa > Arthropoda > Insecta > Hemiptera > Cicadellidae > Allygus > Allygus modestus. Next base: position 241,691,456 of record OY776111.1, on the reverse strand, counting down.
AAATTGTACTAACCTTGGATGAAAATCCAAAAAAATAATTGATAAACTGGCACACGAAACGTTTGAAAAATCTAGGAACGCGCACAGACGAGCACAAACACAGAGAGAGATGCGTACCGCAGCGTGGCCAGCGACACACTGACGCTAGCTGTGCTGAGGTGTTAGCAGGGAGCGGCGGCAGCGGCGGCGGCGGCAGATGCAGCAGTCAGCGACCACCAGCGATTCACAACAATACACACGGTGCACTGAGGATTGTGGAAACCAAACAAGAGATTATAGCCAACAATGTATAACCTTGTGCAGGGTGAGGGGAAGTATTTGTTGTGAGAAGAAGGTGGTCAGCTAGTAAACAAGGAGTAAGGGAAATTCACCCCCACCGCATCTTATCATTACTTATGTCATTAGACAACATGATTTGGCGATTTGTTGTAATATTTTATCTTAGCTGATCGTTAAATAACATTACATATTATTAACAATTTCTTGGTTGGCATTGTCAGTAAACATGACACATTGTCAGTAAATTGAGTAAATCACTGAGAAAATAGTCTAGTGGGACCAATGTTAAATAATGTTGGACCCCAAGCAAATAATGTTATTCCTGTTTCGGTGCTAAGACTAGTGAGCCAACATTTACTATCTAGGGTGATAATTCTCAGGTGCACACCCCAGTTAATCTAGGGCAGATTGTTGAAGTCAAAACATATATGCGTCACTAATTACTTCAGCCTAGACTAGTGTATAGCCCTACACTGACTAGTTGGTCTCCCCAGACAGCATTGGAATGGTACTAAACCACAATAATATGTCCCTCTAGATTACTCAAGGGTAATACCCTATTCCTTATGGTTGCTCCCACCAATCACTCTGCATGGAACACCAAGCTTTCTAGTTGGCGACCCCAAACAGTGCTAGGGTAGGCACCGATCTACACTAGGTGGTCCCCCTAGATAATATAGGGGAATGATCCCTCCATATATTTCAGTGAAGAACACCAAACTTTCTAGTTAGCAACCCTAAACAGTTCTAGGGTAGGCACCCAACTATACTAGGTGGTCCCTCTAGATGATATAGGGTATCGACCTATTCTATTGGTTGGTGGTCCCTCTAAATATCCCAGTGTGGAACACCAAGCCTTCAAGTTGGTGACATCAAACAATACTAGGGTAAAACAAACGGGAGCGTCTCAAAACTCCGAGGTTTCATAATGCCAAGGTCTGTAAAAATCAGCTAAATATTAAATTTATCATAACTCCGAGGTTTCACAGTTCCGAGGTATGTTTAGTTTAATATAATATTGCACTTTATCACAATTACAAGGTTTAAAAACTCCGAGGATTCAAAAAATCAGAAAAGTATTCAAAATATTACATCTCCAAGGTCTCATAACTCCGAGATTTCATAATTCTGAGGTAGGTTTAGTTCAATATAATATTACATTTTATCACAATTCCGAGGTTTCAAAACTCCGATGTCTCTAAAAATCAACTAAATATCTAGAATATCATAATTCCGAGGTTTCACAATTCCGAGGTTTAGTCTGCGCCACAAGTGATCCCGCTGCGCCGCCGCGCCGGCTGCCGCGCTGTGGTCGTACGGCGCTGGAACCTGCAGCTTCGTTGTTAATGCAAAAATGTACTTATCAATTGTAGTGAAATTTAAAGCCATGAAAATAAACCTTTTTATCCTGTAATTTTATCCAAGAAATGTCTTATTATTTGTCTGCAAACTGTAATTGTTCAGCCATAGATGTTGCTTATACTTTGAGATTAGGCATTTTTGAACTTGTCGAAAACCTAAAACAAAACTGAAATGTTGCTCATAAATCCACACAAAAATTATCATTTAACTTAACACATAATGTTATTGATTGATAAAAAACTACGTATGTGGTTAAATAGCCAGTGTAGCAACACATAAAAAAGTGTTAAGTATCAGCAAGTGATTTTACTCAAACCAAGACCTAGAACTAATGATGAAGTTAATACATATAGTGGACATGTACAAATTCGATAAAACAACTTATATATAGGATGTTCATAAAAGGCGTTCCAATAATTTAAGATGTTATTGTACTCATAACAATAAGAAAAAAAGTTCCTATGAACATATGTCATAAAACGTATAGTTTTCCGCCTTTCTGACTGTATGTGTTTTTTACATAATTTAACATAACTTTTTAACCACTTAAAGTATCAACTTAAAACTTTGTACATTATGATGACTTAATTTGGTACGCAGTTTCAAGTTTCTACTTTGAACCAGCTCAAAATGGCAGCCATTTTGGTATGAAATAACTATGAAAGTCTGAAATATTTTATCATTTGCAGGGGAAAACGTAAAATATTACATTATAATAACATTAAAAACTTGAAAACAAATTAATTTATTCCAATCAAACTTTGCCCTTGATTTACCAGTTACGAATACTAATACAATGCAACTGTATAAGCTGAAGATAAGTAACAATTGGGAAATTGTCGAAATGTTTAAGCTCGCCGCGATCTCGCCGAGAACAGATCGCTCGTGAGATCGTGGCGATCCTCTCGCTCTGTGAACCGAGCCTTACTAGACTAAGTATAGACTACTAGACAAAAATACTACTATTGTAATTGTCATTAGGTTATATTCAACTAATCATAAAGACATTGGAACCTTATATTTCATTTTCGGAATCTGTTTAATTTTTAATCGCCAATAGCCTTCAAGTTTCCTCCCTGCCATAGTCATGACACCTCTAGCTTTCCCGTAAAAATCAAAATCTCTCAAGCGCGAGGCCTTCGTAGGCGCGATGCCCTGTGAGGCTGTATCTGGTGCACCGCCCTAAGGGAAATGGGGGGGCGGCAAGCTTGGTTTTGCACGGGCGCTGAAAAACTGACGGGCCGCCCCTGCCTACCCTCTACAACAATTTGTTACGTAACTCAATCGTAGTAGACTTTAAAACATATTAAACCTTTTCAATATAGTTATATTAGCGATTTGGAATATGGATGTAAATAAATCATTAAACTTTTAATGTCTTCCTTTAAAAACATGTTTTAGCGAATTTCCTCTGTAGGGAAGAAGCTATTATCGCAGTCGGAATGGTAAGACCTAGGCCCGGGACCATGATAACTTTTCGTTTTGAGGCCCCCAGATGCCAAAATCACTATTCGTTCAAATATAGTATATGTCCGTAGGCACGGCAACATTCGTAAGAAAACCCGATCTTGATTGAAATTTGGTATAAACGTGTAAGACACCATCTATTTCCATGAATTTGAAAACCAGATAGGTCGCACTATTTTAAGGGGTGTTTTGTGGGGATTTTGTACCCCAAAAATGTTTTTTTTACTTTTTACATATAATTATTTTTAAAGCCAAACTTTAGTTTGCACCATTGAATTTAGCTTAAAAACAAACAATTTGGTACTTTGATCATCGTTTTACGTCAATTGGTTACCAAGATACTGAAAGTGCTAAACACAGTGCGTTGTCCAATGTTAATCTTATGGAGAATAAGTAAAATTTTATATATTGATTATTAATTAAACTTGGTACGTGGCTTCATATGGTTGGGATTTACTGATATTTGCATACAAAACCCTTTTTTTGGTCCCATGGCAGCAAATCTGCGTACTCAGCAGCTATAATGTTATTCTTATGGAGAACTACCTGTTCCCGCAGGCTTCGCCCCGCAAATAATAATTTATAAAAAAAACGTAGCAGCAAACCTGCATACTCAGCGAATTTCCAATGCATATAAATTTATCTTAATACCACATAAAGCTACATGCCAAGTTTCATCAATATACATTCATAAATAAACGATTTATGACATTTTAATTATTCTCCATAAAAATAACATGGCGGCTGAGTATGCAGGTTTGCTGCTCCGGGAACTATGAAAACTAGTTAGATTAAAGTTTCCTCAAGTCTAATTAAGTATTGAGTGTAGGTTAAAATATATAATCCAGTAATCACCATAACGATACCATTTTATTTAGACCATATGTAAGTAGTTTTAAATAGACAACTGTTAATGTTAGAAATATAAATTGGAAGATACAAGTTTACCATGAGATAGTGTTAACATGTAAATGAAAACAGTAATGTCATTTTATGTGAATTAAATAAAAAAATACAACACAATGCATTATATAAATTTTCATCATCAAAAAACAGTTTCAAATAAAGTAATTACAATTGTTTTACATTTACTCATTTTTTACTCATCTACTCAGTTTTGAAATGTTTTTTTAATAATATTTAAAAATAACTATTGGCACTGATCGCTGGCGTTTCGGCACAAGTACCCAATTTGCGACAAGGACGACACTTTGGTATTTCCTGGTGATAACTCTTGGGGTTTCCCAGTAGTCAGAAGTAGTAGCTCCACTGCGTTGCTGCGAAGTGGTTTGGCTGTTGGACATGCAATAACCCCAGTCGTTGCGGCTGAGGGGTTGGTTGTGAACCAACTGGAGATTGTCTGGAAGTTGGTAAGCTGCAAGAAGGTGAGATAGTTGGTGTTGTAGTGTGGCTGAGATACGGAGTACTTTGGTTCCTTTCCCACTCGCATTGCTCTTCAGCCTGACATATCATATTTGTAATGTCTCTTTTAAATTTGATTTGCACTAAGCGATGAAGTTTCCGTATTGACTAAGCTGCACTTGCAAAAAATTGTCAAGTTCATCTGGTTGGGGTTTAGTTTGTTTTCTTTCCTCTTTTCCTTTCATGAAGCTTAAAACCTTATCAACGCCCTTTGTTGGCCGATGTCGCCGTTCTTTAGGTGTTCCATGATCAGTTTTTTGTGTTGATCCAACCTAGTTTATCTCACTGCGTAAATAATCATCAGAATCGACATCGCTCTCTTCGCCAGTATCTCTGAGTGTAATCCCTTGTTGAGGAGCGTCTGCGGGTAAGTGCTCTTCATCTTCATTTAGGTCTTCCAACGGAACTTTCGTGTTGTTCCTAAAATAAACGGTATCAGAAAACTGGCACATACCGGTCTTGTAATTTCTGATCCCGAATTTTTACATAAATGCGGGTGGTGTCATTTTATAGAAAAACTAAAGTTCTACAAATATATAAATGTTAATCAAAATCTATAGAGCCGTTTTTGAGAAATCTTGATTTTTCATGGTTTTTTCCGGTTTTTGGGGGATAATTAAAAATCAAAAATTCAAAAAATGATAAAAATGCCTGGAGATATCGTGGTAACTACATACCAAATTTCATAAACATCGGACCATTGGTTAGGGCTCTGGCTCTGTACACATCCATACACAGACAAAGAGACACACAGACATCGAGTAAAAATCACTTTTTTGAGTTCAGAGAGCACCAAAACAAACATTTCAACTAACAACTCAAATTCGAAAATTTTGACGAAAACAATACTTTCTCCATATACTATGTATAAGGGGGAGAAAGTAAAGGGAAGACATTATTACTGTCTTTCATATAATATTTGCAGAAATGAGTGGGAGCGGATCACAGTAGTGTGCATTTGGGGCTGCTGGGGCGGAAGTGACGTCATCCGGTCACGTGACCGGATGCGCTGAGTGATTAAATACGTCATCTGAGGCTGAGCCAGTGACGTAGGCGGTTTTGTGACGTAATGAGGGAAAGTTTAAAGGTCAAGGTCACGGGAAGGTAATTTTAAAAAAGTACTACCTCGCACGCGTAAAATCCGATTGTGATTCGATAGTTAGTCGATAAGAAATATCGAATGAAAACAATCGAATGAAGCAATCGAACGATACGAGTGCGAGATAGTACTATTTCATTTAGTACTTTAATGTTTACATTTCTTTTTATTTACAATAAGTTATGTTTACAATAATTTATGTTTACAATAGTTCCCCGTTGTTTGTCGTCATCGATGTTGTTGATCCGGAGTCGCGACCATCACTTCGTTTTCTGATGAAAGGAAGAGCGTCTCGGAGAGCTCGATGTCTACCGGTCGAGAGCCGGAGGTGTACTGACTATTCGCTAGCTAGCGTTTTGGTATCAAACAAAATGGTGGGGGTAAAAGTGTGGTGGGGCAGAGCAGATGGCGGACGGCAGATGGCAGGCGGCAGATGGCAGATGGCAGGCGGCAGATGGCAGGCGGCAGGTGGCAGACGGCAGGTGGCAGACGGCATGTGGTAGCTGGTGCGAGGCAGATGGTTACTACTACATTCGCCGCCACAGTAATGCAATCCGTCGGCGTAATTCTTGTATTTTATCTTGTCGGTTCATTTGATATGTTTTACATCTACATATGCAATAGCTGAAACACCTGCACTTACGACAAGCTTTCCCGTCAACTTGATCGCCTGGTATTTTAAAAAATTGTAACTCGCAACAATATGTCTTCAAATTGTTATCGAAAAATAAATTGTTCATCGGTGGCACCGACATGTTAGCTGCAGCGTGTGTTAGACAAGACTGAGACTAACTTCACTGCTCCCTCTCTTTTATACCTCTTCATAAGTTAACCCTGAATGAAAGTTCAAGGTCATCCATTTGAATTTTAAAAAAAGCAACACAGCAGTATATAAAATTATATACTGCTGTGTTGCTGATTTATTTTTACTTTCTCCCCCTTATACGTAGTATATGGAGAAAGTATTGTTTTCGTCAGAATTTTCGAATTTGAGTTGTTAGTGGAAATATTCGTTTTGGTGCTCCCTGAACCCAAAAAAGTGGTTTTTACGTGATGTCTGTCTGTGTGTGTGTGTGTCCGTGTGTGTGTGTGTGTGTGTGTGTGTGTGTGTGTGTGTGTGTGTGTGTGTGTGTGTGTGTGTGTGTGTCTGTGTGGATGTGTACAGAGCTAGAGCCCTAACCTATGGACCGATTTTGATGAAATTTGGTATGTAGGTACTAATCCACGATATCTCCAGGCGTTTTTTTCATTTTTTTGAATTTTTGATTTTTAAGGGTAATTATCCCCCAAAAACCGCCAAAAAACATGAAAAATCCAAATTTCTCAAAAACGGCTCTAACGATTTTGATTAAACTTTATTCGTTTGTAGAACTTTAGTTCTCCAACAAAATGACACCACCCGAATTTCTGTAAAAATTCGGGTTCAGAAATTACAGGACTTAAAACATCCAAAATTAAGTTTTTTTGATTTTTCATAAAAACACATAAATATTAACAAATATTACTATTCACCATTAAAAAGAGCTCTAAAAACTAAATAATTTAGTATTTTGAATTACTATTCTATGATTGCTGGTTTCGGAGAAAATTGAAATTTTCATTTAGCGGTAAACGCAGTACGTTGTCCAATGTTATTCTTATGGGGAATACAAAAATTACTATTTCTGTCTTATTTACTGATCAATTTCATTCAAACTTGATATGCTTGTCAATTTAGCATTGACCAACAGAGTTAATTCGAAATATGTTGCCCCTTAATAACCCGGGGGGGATTAGGGGGCATTTCCCCTCTTAAAACCACGAGTGTAGCAATGGATTCTGTAGTGCCTCCAAAGCAGGGATTTGGGTGGATGTTTTTTAAAACAACTTGTTTACAAGATTTTCTGTACATTCGACCATGTTTTGTATTCTATATTTAGTAAATAAAAAGTTATTTATTCATTAAAGTTGGGCTAAAAGGGAGAAAGTATGTGTCAGTTTCCTGATACCGTTTATTTATTCTTTTTTTCATTTTTTTCTTTATTAAACAAACATTTTACAATACAATAAGCTTAAGTCTAACATTGATGACTCGACAATGGAATTCGAGGAAGTAGCTACATCCCTCTACCAACAAAGATTAGAAATACCTCATCCTGCGTCAACGTACAAAATCAAGATACTGAGTGTTTTAAATATGCTATGTTGGCCAAATATGTAACAGACCATCCGGTAAGACCAAGTCACCATTATGAAAAAGTACAACATAGAAATACAAACAGAGAAGTACAAATAGAGACATTATGTACAATGATGCATGATGTGCAGAGTGAGTTCCGACGAGTTGTTGCCGCTTACCCCGTGTGATACCAAATACAACGTCCCCGGTTGAATATCTCGCAAGTCTTCATTTTGTAGCAGTTGAACAAATCGTTTTGGAATAGCCCAGTCAATAAAGGTTTTCTATCGCAACTAATTAGGGGAAAGCTGAATTTTTTATATGTGATAGACCCTTATGAGATGTGTATTTTCTCAAAAGTCCCCACCTCTCCCCCTTGTGCTTCCCCCCCAATCCTCCCTTTTAGCCTAAAAATGCAGAGTTTCACTAGAACGCCTATAATTGCCTTAAAATAAATCGTAGCGAATTATTTTTTTTTATTTTGTTCCTTATTACTGTTTTAAAAAGTTCAGTCCTTATGCATGTTTTGTTAAAATTAGTATTTAAGCCGTTATTAGACAACAAAAACAAATAAATGGTTTCTTAATTGATTTAAATTTACATTGTTAACCATATTTCCAAAACTATTTAAAATACGGTACACAAAAGTACTTGGAATAAATTGTAGTCTGTATTTTGAGCTTTAAAATGGTATAAGTGATTGCATGTTTTTGATTATCACTTGCACTTGGAATGTCATCTAAGGTTGCGCTAGCGCGCCGCCCCACACCGACGACGACGACGCTCGACGCCGCGTGGTCCGACGTGACGGATATTAATAACTATCAGTAATATTCTTATAGTTGTTTGTTTTTCTTTACTGCCTTAAGGCTTTTAGGTAAACATTGAATATCAATCCGAAGATAGTGGTCTTGTGATATTATAAATGATAGGCCTAACATTACTAAATAGAATGTTAAAAATATTTAATTTAAAAATCGTAAATAAAAATATTGTTCTTGCTCTTTTATTTAATTACCGTGAAAAAATGAGAAAATAAATGGACTAGAAACTTTGTATAACGATCTAGTATCAGGCAATAAGGCAGTGGAAGAAGTGCAGGATGATGCGATATTGAAAGAGACTATTGAATATACTGATACCCGAGAAAATGCAATAAAAGAAAGTAGTAGAACAGCAAAATTATGGATTAACCTTTTGCATTTCATTGACCTGATGCTTAGATTCATTACTGCCGAAAGAACGGGGGATTGGAAAATGCATCTGAACTCTATTATTGACATGCTCCCACTTTTTCACGCATCAGGGCATCTTCCTTATGCAAAATTAGCACACATGTATGTCCAAAGTATGCTGCAGCTAGAGGATAAAGTGTCCAAGCAAGAATTTAAACTTCTAACTGAAAACGGTTACTTTACAATACGAAGAAGCAACAAAAGTTGGTCCGGAACATGGTCGGACATGATATAGAGCAGTATGCGACCCATGAAGTCAGTAGGAGGGTTGACACATGGTCGTGGAGTATTCGACAACACTATATATAAGTGGATCCTTGCGACACCTTACTGTGTAAAAGTCCAAGAAAGCCTAGAGGAATTCACTGGAACAGGTTTGAGTTTTACAGAACAACATGTGGAGCTACGCGAGTCAAGAAAAAATAGGGATGTTCTAGATATAGAGAAATTCACATCGTGACTTCGACAGCATAACCCTTTTACTAAGCTCTAAGGAGAGCTCGTGTCCTTATCTTCAGGCTTTATTTCCGACACAAGTGTTAATTGCGATAGTGCTTATGAGGTTGGCCTAGCATCAATGCAAAAGATGAAAGGATGTACCTTTGGAAATTTGACTCTAAAGAGAAAAGTCATGGTAATCACCCAGGGAAAACACAAATTGGTAACTATTGGAACAAGACAAGTCACAGTCAATTCTCAGCGATTATTTAATCGAATCCTGTGCATTACAGATAGTCCCTATAAGCTAAAGAACTACTTAAGTTATGAATTGGCTTCGAAACCCCCTTCTATTTTTGATGAAATTTCCCTTCGTAAAGGAACTAAATCTTCAATGGTAAAAGTGTTTAGCGAAAGTGTTCTCGATGAAGTTGACTTGGAAAATGCATCATTTGTCATTGATGGAGGACATCTACTTCATTCTGTTGTATGGCCAACTAAAAGTACGTACGGCGATATTGTCAAATCATACTCATGTTATGTAAATGCTACATTTGGGAAAAACTCAACCATTGTTTTCGATGGATATTCGGACGAACCATCTACTAAAGATGAAGAGCAAAGGAGAAGATCAGCTAATATCTCATCGTGCGACATTGAATTCAACAGAAACGCACAATGTTTGACTAAGAAAGAAGCTTTCCTATCAAATAAGAAGAACAAAGAAAGAATTATCGAGGAACTGTGTCACGTGTTGAATGAATCTGGTTTTAAGACAGTCAAAGCAACAGGGGATGCTGATGTTGACATCGTTCAAACACCAACAAAAGAAAACAAACCACAAAAAAAACGCTGCTTGTGAGGATTCAGCAGCTCATAAGTTTCACAAAAGTGATTGTCGTTGGAACAGATACGGATCTTATTGTCCTTCTAGTGAGTCTTGTACCTGAAGGGAAGTCTATTTATTTCTGTAAAAATTTAGGTGGTAAAGCCCCTTCGAGGACATTCTACAGTATATAGAAGGCTATTAAGATGTACAAAGATAACAGGAATTGCTTGCTATTTGCCCACGCAGTAAGTGGTTGCGATACCACGTCATCCTTCTATGGGCTTGGAAAGACAAGAGCTGTTGAAATGATTAAGACCAGTGCAGAATCTAAAAAGATAGCAGAGATTTTTCTTCAAACAGATGTTGCTGAAGCTGAAGTGAAAAATGGAGACAAATTTGTTCTCGATATGTATGGACTTGGAAGCTACGCCAGCTTAAATGAAGCTCGGTACGTTAAATTTACAAGACTGACAATGAAATCTAGACTAAAATCAAAATTTGATTTAGCTAAACTTCCTCCGACTTCAGAAGCGTGCCACCAGCATTTACTAAGGGTATATTATCAAGTACAGTTTTGGTTAGGGAACCGACTTGATCCTAGGGTTTGGGGATGGAGACACGAAAATGTGACTGAACACGGGCAACAAATAAAAATCTTAACACCAGTCCCAACAAAAGAACAGTTTGCTCCTGATGACCTGCTTTCACTTGTGTCTTGCTCCTGTAAGTCTTGGATGTGGAAGCTACTGCGGCTGCAGAAAATCTGGTTTTAGCTGTTCCGCTATGTGTGAACAATGCAACGGGTTGTCATGTCTGAACACTCCGAAGTATGACGATTTAGTTGATGGCTCTTTAAAAAAGTAGTTTAAACGTGGTTCATTGTAATATTTTGTAATCAGTTGTATATATATTGTAAATTTTTTAATAAATTGTATATATATTGTAACATTTGTAATCAATTTGTTATGTGGTGGGTGGGTGGTCCGTGACACCGTCATATATTATAATATTAAAAAAAATATTCGTAACCATTTTCAAGGATTTGATCAATATATGACGGTTGCCGGTTTGGCCAGTCCAGGGCACGGCGGGTCCATAGGTGGTGGATAATGGAAATCTCTATTTATTACATTATACAGGGTAGGGTTAGCCCCCGAACCAAAACTGGCATTCAAAATATAATTTTAATACCTTTAATCTAATTGATTTCATGGCATACTTGGTAAGAAATATACAATGAATGGCAAAAACAATAAAAACTTATTTGTATAATTTATTATTGTTTCTGAAACCTTTCAATATAAATTAATACAAAGTTATAATATATGTATCGTTGTAACGAACTTATCTAATATATTTGCAATCCAAGCCGTGACTTACAAATTATTACATAAATTAAATACAGTCATTGTCGTCGTTGTCTCTTCAAAGTTCGTCGGTCCACGAGGCGCCGTCTTCGTCGGTGTGGGGCGGCGCGCTAGCGCAACCTTAGATGACATTCCAAGCGCAAGCGATAATCACAAACATGCAATCACTTATACCATTTTAAAGCTCAAAATACAGACTACAATATTTATACCAAGTAATTTTGTGTATTTTAAATAGTTTTGGAAATATGGTTAACAATGTAAATTTGTTTTTGTTGTCTAATAACGGCTTAAATACTAATTTTAACAAAACATGCATAAGGACTGAACTTTTTAAAAAAGTAATAAGGAACAAAATAAAAAAAAATAATTCGCTACGATTTATTTTAAGGCAATTATAGGCGTTCTAGTAAAACTCTGCATTTTTAGGCTAAAAGGGAGGATTGGGGGGGAAGCACAAGGGGGAGAGGCGGGGACTTTTGAGAAAATACACATCTCATAAGGGTCTATCACATATAAAAAAGTCAGCTTTCCCCTAATTAGTTGTGACAAATGACGGTTTTTTTAGTTTATTCACTGGGCTAGAAGAAATACTTGAAACTTCGGCTCATCTCCTGGAGTCATAGGTCCTTCGCACAATGATACTAGAATTGCTTCTCCATGTGTGGTTTCCACTTTCTTGATGCTATGAATAATGTAGTGTCTTTGTTCTTTTAGTTCTGAACATTTTTTAGTTAGCAGAAGGTTGGATTTTGAGTGAGTGTTGAATTGATCAACCAGTGTTTGTAGATATTGTTGTGATGCCATCTTCGTCAGTGGTGGTGGTGTCTTCTGTGATGTTGCCTCTTCGGAGTCTCGAATAATACTCGTGCTGGAGCGGTGTTGTCTCCTTGTATTTATAGGCCCACCTACCCCTACCACATTTCTGTTCTCCGCTATCCCCACCACAATGAAAGTTCAAGGTCATCCGTTTGAATTTAAAAAAAGCAACACAGCAGTATATAAAATAATATACTGCTGTGTTGCTGTTTCCTTTATTTTTTTATTATTTTTTTATATCTTTTTTTTATTTTCTTTAAACAAACATTTTACAATACAATAAGCTTAAGTCTAACATTGATGACTAGAAATACAAACAGAGAAATACAAATAGAGACATTATGTACAATGATGCGTGATGTGCAGAGTGAGTTCCGTCGAATTGTTGCCGCTTACGCCGTGTGATACCAAATACAACGTCCCCGGTTGAATATCTCGCAAGTCTTCATTTTGTAGCAGTTGAACAAATCGTTTTGGAAGAAATACTTGAAACTTCGGCTCATCTCCTGGAGTGAAAGGTCCTTCACTCAATGAAACTAGAATTGCTTCTCCATGTGTGGTTTCCACTTTCTTGATGTTATGAATAATGTAGTGTTTTTGTTCTTTTAGTTCTGAACACTTTTTAGTTAGCAGAAGGTCGGATTTTGAATGAGTGTTGAATTGATCAACCAGTGTTTGTAGAAACTGTTGTGATTCCATCTTCGTCAGTGGTGGTTGTGGTGTCTTCTGTGATGTTGCCTCTTCGGAGTCTCGAATAATACTCGCGCTGGAGCGGTGCTGTCTCCTCGTATTTATAGGCCCCGCTACCCCCACCACATTTCTGTTCTCCGCTACCCCCACCACATTCCTGCGTTTGTTTCAAGTAAGCAGCCAAACGATATGCGTTGTACAATGCACAGTTTGTTTGGCCGTGTTTAAGATCTTTTGCAGCGACACAAATATTACCGAGATTAATGTTAAAGTCCTTACTGATAGTTATATCGAAAACATCACCGTGCGTGTACTTTTGTATCCAGTTCTTTTTTTCTAATCCTCTTGTGTATATATGTGAATATTGTTTGCAAAAGTTAAACATAATACTGTGCAGATTACTGTTGCTTATAAATCCTTCATACCAATGTATGTGATGAAAGTAGTTTGTTATCCATTTGTTTGTACTTTTTGCTTTGGTGTTAAGTTTGTTAAAAGAAAAAGGAGCTTCAAACGTGAATGGGTAGGCTACAAATGTAAGCAAGTCTAAAATTACTAATTCCTTGATAATAAACCTATCATCATTATTTCGAAATGCTTGAAATTCTATTACACAAGGCTTTACACTCACTTCTTCATCCCTCCGCTCATCATGGCACCTACCGACCAACTAAACTGTTTTCCACACCACGGTAGGTTAAATACCAGGCCGTACAGTTGCAGGCGCGTTGGTGTATATTTAACGTGGGCACCGTCCCCAATAGGCCTACCCCACGTGTGTTCTTCTTTACTAAGTCAAACTTTAGTCTTTTTTAACTTCTTCTTCTTGTGTTTCGTTTTCTTCTTCTTCATGTTTCTCCGTTTCTTCTTCCTGTGTTGTTTCTTCTGTAGCTTCTGTAGCGATTTCTACAAGTGGTTCAAAATCCTTTAACTTTCTGCACATGCAAACTTCATGAGGTATTCTATTAAAAATAGATGTATCCACAGGTCCGTACACGATGGTGCTATCAGGTTGTTTTTCCAAAGTATCGACCAAATATTCTTTAATAATAGCGCTTGCAAATACCAACTGTCTCATGTACCTTGTAATAGGTTCTGTTGCGTAGTTTAAAACGTAGAATTCTTCACGTGACAGTAGAATCTTATTTTCATGTTGAGTCAAGTCTCTAATTCGCACTTGTAGTTGTCCGCGATGTTTAACAATATCGATTTCATTGTCACAATCCAAAAGTCGAATATGTGTTTTCCTTCCACACAAACTGTTAGTTAAATAACATTCTATTAAATGTACATGTTTTAAAAATGACTCCCAAGCATTTTGCGAAAATAAAACCTTTTTTGTTCCATGGTTTAGTATTACTGTAGGGGAATAATCCAATGACTTCATCAATCCAACTGATACACTTTTACTGATGCATGCTGAGATGGGGTAAAAGATTTGCAAAAAAACTTCAGTTAAAATGTGAGGAGGAATATTTTCTTCAACTTTCTTCTTCCTCTTTGGTACTACCTTTGATGGGTCTGCATTACTTTCCTCCTCTCTATCTCTTTTACCAAACTTTAAAAATGCAGTTATTTCCTTGATGATTTCTGCTTCACTAGTATTATCACGTTCCAATAACGGTGCTACCTCTGCATCACCTTGTACAACAGATGGAGAACTCATTTTGTAGAAGATGTTACCCATGCGACGATAGACGATCAACTGAAGACCTGCATTGTTCCTCCGCTATTTATAGGTTAGCGACAGTGGCGGTGCCGGTGGTGGTACAACGTTTTACAGTACTGTCTTTACAATACCGGTCAACGGTGTGTATGTAACAATTTTATCGTGCAAAATTAAACAATACGCAGATGTATTTGCAGGTAGGTTTTCTTGAAATTCCATTTCTATTTTTATATCAACACTAGACGATTTTACAGATTCATTTTGTTTGGAACAATCAATTACAACAATCGGAGCTTTCGATTCAAACTGTACGGGAGATAGTAGAGGTGTATTTGTTTTGCCGTAATATGAATTTTGGAACCTAGCGTACATATCGTATAAAACACTGTACCTTTTTTTATCAAAAGAAATATTAAAGTTGTCGTAGAGAAAGAATTGTGAATTCAGGAACACTTTACAGTTAGTTAATTTACAATGGTCAAATTCACCAGCATTTTCAATTATTATACTTTTCTTCTTCGTTTGTAATCCAAATATTACATATCTCGCTTTTTCCAAATGAGTAGAAGTTTTTACAGTCCATGTATGCCGTTGTGTTGTAGGTAAAACGGGGTATTCATGAAACTCCCAGCTTCTGAATGGCATTACAATGTCTCGATCTGATTTTAACTTTCTTAATAATGTAATCCTGTGTTCATCATTTAGTCGCTCATGTGGTACTCTCCAAACAATCTTGTCTAATGTTAATTTCCAGTCTAAATTGGCATCAGTTGTTCCAGCAGTTGCTTTAATAATATCATTATCGTTTCATGATCTTAATAAAACTAGTTATTGTTTTACATTTATTATTATTCTTCTGTAGTCTTCAGCAAATCCTAGGAGTAATCTTAAAGGTACGTAGAAATCAAAGTTTCCCGAAGAGTCAGGAGCGATTGTACTTTTGTCTGGTGCAACCCATCCTGCAACAGCTAACAGATTCTTCTCATTTGGTGTTAAAGACGCTAATCCTTTCAATGTACTGAAAATTCCAACCTTTTTTGTTGAATCGACTGTAACTCCTGAAATTTCATATCTAATCTCGTCAAACAAAAATGCCATAGGATTATTTATGAACGGAACAATGGTTCCAGCAGTACCATCAGTTTTTGTTACTTGTCCTTCAATATATAAATAACTTTCGCATGGAAGAGTATAAATGTCTTGTTGTTGTATAGGAATCCTAATTTCATCGTTTAATTTGGACGAAGCGTAAGGGTTGTGCGTGTGATATTCCTTTTCCCATAAAGTCTCGTCGAATGTTGGACCCTGCGCTATATCCAGTATATCCATTGTTAATGACCTTTAATCCAATTTCTTCTAGAAAACGAATGTTGTCACTTGTTAATCCTTCTACAGCTGATGAGCTACTGACCTCTTTGCTGGTTGGCTCTCTCTTTTTAAATGATAACCCCATTGTCTAAGCGGATGAGTTTATATGTATTCTTACAGTAATAGCTTCTCCTCGAAAGTCAATAAGGTTTCCGTCTTGATGTTCAGCACGATGTCTGAAATAAAACTGCGGTGTTTAACGGTAGGTACACAAGGTTTTGAGGCTTTTCTACTATCTTGAAACCCGGTGCAACTGATGGGTAGAATGTGTGTAATATATGACGATTTTCTCCATCTCTGTAGGATCCTTGTATAATGTTACATGTAATGTCTATGCTATTAACTTTGATGATCGTCAAAGTTTTATTCCCAGAATGAGTTTTATTAGGTTCTAATACTTTTGTTTCCTTAGAAAACCTCAATAAACTACCACTTGAATGTTCTTGACTAAAATCAATATAATACTTAGAAGTAATTTCGGCTTTCATTGTATTGTTATTGCCTTTTATCGTTATATTTTCTTTTCCCATATGTTTTTGTATAACTTCATTTATATTATCAATTTCATAAGCTCCTGTTGGTAAACTGAATTCTTCCAAAGCTGGATACTTTCCTTTATCATCTTTTGTCTTGTAATAATGTATTTTGTTATTAATTCCTTCACTAACGTTTGGAATAGAGTTATATGTTGTTAAATCCAATAATGCGGCTTCCCATAGTCTTCCTTTTTGCAAACGTAGCGCTGGAAACAGAATACTGCGCAAAGTACATGAGTTACCGGTTAATGACACTGTATACGAGGACATCTTAAAGTTGACTAACACTTTTAGCTAAAAAGTCTAAACATAAATGACCGCAAATGGATGTATCATCAGGTTGTTTTCTTGTATGATTGTAAAAAACATTTTCTGCCGCACGAAAGTATCGTTGAAGTTCTTTCGGTGGTGGAAGGTCTCCAAAACTGTCGAAATAATAAATGGTTTTACCAAGTTTCTTGTAACACACCCAATGAGTGCCTAATCCTTCACTATTATCCAAATTTACAATACCAGTCTCATTTTTCCACATTTTAACCGGTAATTCATCTTTCATAAATACTCCTCTAAAAAATGGGATTTTCAAACAAGAAGCATATGTAATCAGTTCTTCATTGGTTAATTCTTTGTTTTTAATTATTAATTGCTCTTTCTTATTTAATACACACGATACGGTCTTAGGTATAATCCTCCTCCCTTTTTTATCATTGACCATATTGTTGGTTTCTTTTTAGCTTTACCACTGGTAGATCGACGTTTTCTTCTGATATTACCTCCTTGTTTCTTAGCGGGTTTTTTCCCACGCCTTCTTCTCTTTCCTCCTCCAAACGTAGTTTTTGCTTTCATTGCTGCTGTTACTGCTAAAGACGCTGCTTTTTCACCAATACTCGCGTCACTAGATTTTACTCTTTGCCAAGCTTTCTCAGCAAGTGCTCTATCTGCTATTGATCTATTTTTAGTATCACCAAATTTGGAATACGCTATATCGTGCTGTTTACAAGCCTGATCGAGCTTATTTATTCCAGGATCTCCTCTAGCAAGACGTTTCTCTAATTTGGTTCCAGGACCACAATATTGATATCATCCAGGTAAATGTAATTCCACAGGTAATAAATCAATCGCCTTGTTAACTATAGCTCCAACCGGTTTACTCAATAGAAAAAATGCTATTGATGCTATTCCCCTTCCTCTCTGTAATCTCTCTCGATTATGACTGATGCGTTTAACCCTCAGTCATTTATTTATAGCAAAACCTACAATCAGTAAGTGCACTCTATAAATGTTTTACAATGAATGTAATATCAGTTTTGGTTTCTTGTATTATATACTGTTTAAAATCCATTTGTTGTGTAGAAATGGATTTATTAATTAAATTTAGACATATTAAATAAAAGTAGTAAAAATATAAATAAGGTGTAATTGAAGATGTTCCAGATGTTTCTCCGCTGGTGATGGTATCGTTGTCTTCGGTAAAATGAATAAACTTTAAATAGTTGTCATGTTCCCTTAGAAACTTGCCACTTAATCGTTGGTAATTGAATAACACATCCCAGTCTAGTTTATCTTTAAAATTGTCAATGTAATTCTCAGAGAGATTTTGATATTTACTTATTACTTCCCAACAGTTAATTAAATTTGATGTCATCTCTACGAGGAAGTCTTCTGAAAACTGTTGTCTTTGTAAAATATGGATCCAGTTAACTCTGTGAAAATAAATTCTTAACATAGTCATTGTGAAGAGGTAGTGTATGGAAAGTTGTTCCCAATCCATATATCTATCAAACCGTTGAACAAAACCATCTGTCAACACTCCTTGGGGAAATCTCGGCTCTTGAGATATTAAACTCCACGCGGTAATATTGGATTCCATCATCCTCTCTGTATCGTCTCTCGAATATGACTGATGGTTTATCCCTTATCATGGGGTATTTTAAATTCTTTTTTCTCTTATGTAATCTTCATTGTTTTCTGTTGGTTCATTAATCACATTCACTTTATCCCCCTTTCCTAATGTCTTGACTTTAGAAGGCTCAGACGGTTTATCTCGTTGATTAGGTTTCTCTGGATTGCGTATATTTTTCCAGTCTAAATAATTGTGACTGTCAACATCTGAAGCTGCATCTCTTCTGCATCCATTATATCCATCTGAAGCCCGATGGATATAATGGAATAGAGCTGTACCAAACCTTTCCAAATGTTTTTCATATTCCGTAGTCCATTTCTTGTGTACAATATCAAACATTTTCTTATTTACAGCGTCTCCATCCTGCTCACAATCACCTACATTTGATAATTTTAATTTTTTTACATCATAGCTTGTGTCAGTTTCATTCCTTTTGTAAATCGTTAACAATTTTAGAGTAGCTAAATTTACTGCTTCACCATCATAAACGGGATATTGTATATCGCTTAACCTTTTACCGGAAAACCCCCGATGATCTTCGTGTACAGTTGGGGTTCTTTTTTTCATGTACTGTACCGTAACCGCATCAGACGACATAAGCGGATCACCAACATTTTGAATTACTTTTCCTTCAAAATTATAGTTGCCGTCAGGTGTTAACGGAAACCCAGCTCTTTTTTCACTATATCCAGATTTTACTCCAAACTCGGAATACCGTCCAAACTTGTCCACACTCATGATGTAACTGAATCGCTATCGTTTAGGTTCTTATTATATATGTACGTCTACTGAACAATTATTCCTTGTTTTCGCAGTTCATCAACCAAAGCTACCCATTCGTTTTCTAAACCAGTGTGCCCGGCTTCCATAGCTTCATGTAATAACCTCATTCGATCAACTAACTTATTTATATCGTTGTAATATATTATATTAGTTTTATACAAATTTTTCAATAATCCCCTTCCAGATGTGGTAGGATCAGTTGTTTTTCTCTTTTTATGCAAAACATTTAATTCAGCAGAAGATAAAGCTCTTCTTTTAATTTGAGCTTTTTTTGATTTCGAGGGGAAAAGACTAGATATAATACTTGTATATTTTATTGACCGATTTCTATGAATAGGTAGGTCTTTGGAATACTTCTTTCTATGCGCATTTGTATACTCTAATATATTTTTAAACAATTGTAAATCCCTTTTAGTATATTTCCCAGGATTATTTTTAAAGATAAGTTCAAACAAACCTTTTTACCTTTATATTTCTTATCTCCAATAACTATATCATCATTTTCGTTTATATCTAATTTGCTATCTCCAATCATTAATCCTTTATCCTCTATTCTAGCTCCATAGGTATGAAAATTTCGATTAGCATGTGCGGCGTGTGACATTTTTAACGTATACGGTCTTCCAAGAGTTCCTTTAAACATAATATCCGTGCCTAATTAGCTTAAGTTGGATGGGTTAATATCCTCTTCTTCTGCTCTTGTATCTTCTACACTTGTATCTTCTGTACTTGTATCTTCTGCAATGTCCTTTTCCTTTAAATCCTCTATATCTCCGCTTTCTTCATACTCGTCGCTTTCTTCAGATGTTTGTAACTGGCCAAAACTTTCATCATTCTGAAATTCTTCTTCATATTTGGAAATTGGTAGCATTTTGTCTCCTTCGAAGCGAATTGAAGGTTTTTCCATATTTTGTGCTAATCGTTTTCAAGGTTCAGTAACAGGTTTGAATGTTGTTTCTAAAAATTGCTCTCTTTCATTTATACCTGATTTTAAAGCTCGGTTTTTTTGTCTAATAGAATCACTAAGTGATTTTATTTCCTTTAATAGCTTTTCCTGGTTAACCATCTCCACACCTTGACGACTTGTACAGTAATACCGCTAATCAGTGTATTAAAACAAATTTATCAAAACCTATTCTATAACGACCATCTTTTATAGCTTGATCTTTCATAATAACCAAAAATCCATACTTTTCCGCCCATGCTTTTCCGCAAAGCTCTTTAAACTTTTCAAATGGCATATCCGCATTCACATGATCGTTATATATATGTTTTAGGTTAGTATCATCTTGTTTGAATACAATTAGAATATTTGCATTATCTCTGATAAGTTTTTTTGGGATTTTGCTATAAGTTTGTTCTATATATATGCTGTCGATGTTATTATGTCTTTCCATGGCAAAGTAGTTTCTAATAGTATCCTGATTTTCACAAGATACATCGTCAAATATAAATACAGAATACGGTTTCGCTTCGTTTGGTTGCATAATGCTATCACTAGCGTTAAATTTGTAAAAATTAACATCAGACACATCAGATATGATTTTATCCAGCAATTGATACTTTGGTTGATGTAGAGACTTTGAAAAAATATATAGGTTATTAAACCTTAATCCCTGCGGATTAGTGATCAAATTAAAGACAACATTGGTCTTTCCGCAGTTTAAGGGGCCACTTACTATACATCGAACAGTGTTTGGAAGTAAACTACCGTGTTAACCATTGTTGATTTTAACGTTATCCACAGTTAAATCATCTATGTTATTAATATTGAATCGATCTTTATGGTGAATAATCTCCATCCTGCTCAAAGGTTAACGATGAAATGAGTTGCTTGCATTAAACCAAGTCCTTTATAGGTATCCAAGAATCCTCAGTTTTGTTAAACCCTAACCACCTCACTTTAACTGCGTCCTTTTTTCTTTGTAACACTTTTTCAACAAGATATACATCACCTACTGTTGACTTTAACATTTCATGTCCATAAAATGCACCTTGCAACAAATCTCCTTTGTTATCTTTTGGGATATACGTTTCAGGTACAGTCGGTTGCACTTTATACATTGTAAAAACTTCATTCGTCCAATTGGGAAGGTATTTCTTGGTAAACACTCCCTTATATTTACTAATCCGTACATTATCACTTACATTAAATTTTCTTGGCTGCATTTTGTCTACTTTAGGCTTTGTATTTTTCTTTATGCGTTTTAATACATCTTTTGCATTTCTTCTATTTACTTTGTTAGGTTTCATACCAATAGTTCTATGAAACCTGTTGTTATAATCATTTATTAATTGTGGTAAAACATCATACCATACGTAAGAACCTCTTTTTGAAAATTGTTTATACAGTGCTCCTTTTAAGGTTCTATTCTATTCTTTCTACAATAGCTGCTTTTTTCTCTGAATTTGTAGAATAATGATTTATTTTATATTTATTCATTAACTGTGCAAAGTTTGTATTAAAATATTCTGTTCCATCATCAGTTTGTAAATGTTTAATTTTGTTTTTATCTCTTTTATGGCTATTTCCATGGCTTCTGTTACGCTTTTACCAGTCTTGTCCTTTAGAGGCAAAGCGTCTGCAACTTTTGTAAAACAATTAATAATTGTGAGTATATATTTAAATCCTTTGTTTATTCTGCTATGCGGTCGCATTTCAATTAAATCCGCTTGATAAAGATCATTTATCCCTTTTATAACAGTATTTCTTGTTGGAAACTTTATTCTTGCAGGTTTATGAAGTTCATCAACAATTTTCTCCTTTAGATCCGTCATTATGTTTCTGCTAACACAGCTACGATAGTATTAAATATTCATTTTTATTACATCACCTTATATAGGTCAAGGTCATTCCAAACTAATGTATAAAAGGGGGAACACAGCAAAATACTGCTGTGTTCCCCCTTTTATACAGAAAGGAAAAGGAAAAGGGATGTAGGACGATGAAAGGGTTACTCGTCAATAGGGTTGAGGGAGTAGTGGCCGAATGGTAGAGTGTGGATGTTGTCTGCAAGGATGTGACGTTTGTCATCATTTGAAGAGAGAGCTTTTTTTACCTCCGTCACGATGTACAGCTGATGGTTGAAACTTCTGATTGTGTTGAATTTTGCTGTTATATCTTGATCTTCAAATAAACATTTCTTATAGTGATTAAAATGCACATTCTTCTTTAAATACAAACTTTTTACTCCTTTAGCTTTCTTAATGACTTGGTTTTCATTTAGTTGTAAAGAATATAATTTTGACATTAGTGCAACAATTTCTTGAAGTATAACACCATTGGCTTCATCTTTAAATTTGCCAAGCACTTTTTTGTTTCTGTCGTTGTCGTGGTTTGGATGATCTTTTGGATAGTCGGAAAAGTCAAAATCGTTTTTGTAATCAAATGTCCGAAGGTCTTCATACATGTCGTTAGTAATTATCCAATATATAAAAGCGTCTGTATCCATGTAGGAGATGCCGATGTTTTCTCGTCCATAAAAGGTGACCATCTTTTTATAATGAAAATCGTACATATGAGTCTTGGAGATATCCAGGATTGACATACCTATATACAAAGGACGATCCATCTTCACACTTGTTTTCTTCATAGATACAGCTACAATATTTTCGTTAATAATTATAGATGTTCCAAAATTTGGCTGTTGTACGAGTTTCTGTAGTTTGTTCGGATCTGTAACAAGTTTAACATTTTTATGTCTTCTTTTGTTTTCCAATGTTTTACCGAATATTGCATTGTTCATTAATTTAAAAAAGTCTTTTTGAAAGGCTGATGTAGAGGCTGCTCTTCTGGTAGTATTCGAGTCTATGTACGGTTTCAACCAGCACGATTGGGAAAATTCCACAGCTCTATTAATTTTAGTAAGACGTAAACCTAATTCGATAGCTTGTTGAACAACCCAATAGTGAGCTACGTATCGTTGTTTACTGTTAAGGGTCATCATTAATTTGGGGTGTTTTCCAGTTGGTGAAATTTCTGTTCTTGCAAGGAGTGGAAGGTCATAATGAAGATCGTGTAAATGTTCTGGATATTCAAAGTCGCAATCCAAAATATATCCGGTATCTCCATGTTTTGGAATTTGTGATATATCGCCAATACAGTCGGGATCAACCCATTTAAAGTTGTCAAATGGAAATAGGTTTGACATGGCCCATCCATACAGATTATTTGCGTCGAAATACCCCAAGTACGTTGAAGGTTTCTCTTGATCATGGTCAGGTAAATATTTGTTGTTGGCTTTAACATGTCTTGTCACGCTTTGAGTTAATCCACCTCTAACACCCGACTCAACCATTAAAACCATATCTATATCTGTTAACAGCTGGAGTTTGCATTTTGTTTCCTTCAGCATTGCTTGCCAAGCTAGTCCTGGAGATGTATACGAATGTAGAGGGTCCAAACCGTATGCTGCAAAACAGGTTCTTCGGAATTCTTCCATAACATCGCAGAGAAGAGTCACGTCAAGTTTTACATAAAAGTCTGAGTATTCTCCTAAAGTCTTCATATCCAACTCGTTCCATACTCGACATGCATGTTGATAATCTTCAAGTGAAATTTCCGAATCATTAAGTTTGTTGTTAAATTGTTCTGGTGGAGGAAGTGATGTTTCATTAAATCTATGCAGTCCATCGATGTAATCGTAGGGGAAGACCCCTTTTCGAAGAACCAGATCCATTTTACTACTGGCTACAATTTTGCTTGTTTCTATCAGATCTTCTCTTTTTAAATTCTCAGTTAATTTCATTAGGCTAGAAGGCATAAATCTAAACGAATCAATAAACCTAAGTTTTATTTTGCCAACCTTTTTAGAGAAGCTTATAAATTGTTCCATTGTTGTTGCCAAAACATCTATCGCCCCATCATCTCTTCCCAATTCGGGAATTATAAAGTGAGAGTCATATCCACTAAGGTTATGTAGAACAACGGGTATAAAAGATGGAATTCAAGTTGCAAGCGTTACAGGCTGCTCCTCTGTAGACTCCTGTAAGATGGTCGTGATCACGAACTTTAACGTTATCTGGTGTAAATATGTTATTACACAGATAACATGTTGTTGCCAGATTGTGATGTTGAAGTTGATGTTCTTCCATAGGTAGCATCGGTATTTTAATTTTGTAGAGTTCTTCAATCTTAGAGGCAATGTAATACAAATCGTCTACAAAGTGTTTCGCTGCTTGTTCACCGCGATAAATCTTCGGAGCAGATGATAGTCCAAATTCTTGAAGATGTTCTTCAGACAGCGTAGATTTTGTTAGTATACAGTAACTGTTTGGTGCGTGTTTTTGATATTTGCTTCTTTTTGTGATATCCTCTTCTTGTTGTTCAATTGGAAGTAAAGATGCTTCGAAATCCGCGTACACAACAAATGGAATAGGGTATTGTTGATTTACTTTGTCAAATTGTACGTATGCTCTGCTAGGATGAGGTAATTTAATTCTAACCTCATAGTTTCCACTACATAACCTTTGATGTTCTAATAGCCATTCTGAACCTCCTCTTCTTAATGGTTTGCTCACATGGCAAAAGCATCTCTTACATGTTGTGATTTTACTTTTATGTTTTGTTAACTGTTTACATACAAGCCCTTCAAAATCTTTTATATACACGTAATGTGATATCTCTCCTTTATTGATTAATAACAGGTCAGTATGATTGTTGCGCTCATTCGATGTTATGCGCAAGGGATACACATTATTTGACGAATCCAAACCAAATATGTTGACTGAAGCCGACGGATTTTGCTTTTCAAATTTTGATATATCAGTAATTGCAACAGGGTAAGTCATTCCCTGGAAATTATACTTATGTTGAACTTCTTCATATTTTTGACTCGGTCTTTTTTGGTGGTCTTTGTTTACATATTTTACCAACATAGCATATTTAAAACATTCGTTATCTTCATTTTGCACATTAATACAGGATTTGGTATCACTTACTTTTTTCGCAAGAGGAATGTAACTACTTCCTCTCATTCCATAACCGTGTTTATGAACTCTTACATCCAGACTTGTTATACTTAATAAAGTCCATCCAGATCCTCTTCCTTCATGCTCTTGTATTTTCGTCAAAAGTTCCTCAAAACATTCTGTTACAATCTTTTCAATATCTGACGCAGCCATGATGGTTCGGTTTTTTGTCATAAATCCTCTTGGCGATGTTTCGTTTTGAATGTTAGTGAATATAGCATCTAGCAACAGTCCAAATATGATAAAATTTAATATTTTTTGTTCATTCTTTAGTGTTTTGGTTACTAATTCTTTGGCGTTATGTAGAAAGTTTTCAAGTTGTAATTTTGCGTTGTCAATTTTAAAATGTGTTACTACTTTACCAGGTAGTGCTTGAGCGTGTAGCTCCACATCTACTGTTGTTGAAGGAGGATAAAGTGTGGACAGAGCAGGCGTAGAATACGATGCAGCTGTTGATGTTGAAGGACGGTGAAGTGTAGACAGAGCAGGCGTAGAAGACGATGCAGCTATTGATGTTGAAGGACGTTGAAGTGTAGACAGAGCAGACGTAGAATTCGATGCAGCTGTTGTTGTTGATGTTGATGGTGTTGATTGTGCATATTGAATAACACTTGGTCTGGAATGTTGGTGTTGGGCTAACATTTGATCTATTTCCTTCAATTCTTCTTCTTCATATTCTTCATCATGGTTGTTGTTATGTTTTAGTTCCTTATGAATTATTAAAAGAAATTCATCCTTAAATGAAGTCTTACAAATATTGCAGCGATGCATAATGTAGGTGTGATCTCCACAAGGGTCAACGCAATAATGAAAAACACTGCAAATGTCCCTCTATTTATACCCTATCAAAAGTGGTGGGGGTAGGTATTAGGTAACGTTTACTATTTTTTTAAATTTTCTATTTACTCTTGTAACTGGAGGCTACAAAGTTCTGTATTTGGGTCAAGGTCGTTTGAACATATTGCCAAAACGGGGAATAGAGCAGTAAGTGATTCTCACATGGACCACAAACTGATCTATTCCCCGCTTTGTATTATTTAACAAATCTTTAAGTTTTCTTTTAATTATCCTGATCTTCAAAAAGTTGTTTGTATAAGGGTTCTTCAGCAAAGAAATGTTGAACCGCCAAGTCATCTTCCGTCAGAGGACATGATTCCAACAGTTTTTGTTCGATTGAGGGAGCTGACAGCGGTTCTTGGAGTTTTAACTGTAAACTTTTGATATATTCCATGGCCTTATATAAAACGGTTATTTTTGCATCTTGAGGATTGACGAGGGGATATTGTTGTTAAATATATATTTAGTATTAAACAAAGTTGTTTCCAAGTCCTGAAGTGGGTCAAGGTCGTTTGAACATGTTACCAAAACGGGGAATAGAGCAGTAAGTGATTCTCACTTGGACCACAAACTGATCTATTCCCCGCTTTGTATTCCAAACGTCTTTAATTTTGTTAACCCAGTTATTCATCCTGGTCTTCATCCATGAGGAAGATTTGTTTGTAGGCTGACGGTTCTTCCTCAAGAAAATGATGTTTCGCCAACCTATCTTCCACCAGGAACACGCATTCTATCGGTTCAAGAGAGACCGGTTCTTCAGAAGGAACTTCTGCAATTATTGCATGCAGATGTTTTATGTAGTTTATTGCCCGATATATCATGTCCTTTGTTTTAGTAGTAGATTTAACGCCCGGGACTTTACTTGATAATCTACGGTAGGCTTTTTGCATTGTCAGCTTATATGTTTTTGTTCTTAATGCGTTTTCGGCTCTTCGGTTCCGCAAGCAATTGTTGAAATTCAGAAACTCTGATAGTTCATCTTTATACTCTTTGGATGTTGTAAAATTCCAAAATTGTAAATTTTGGTGGTTTATTGTACCCCTTGACTTTCAACTAATAACTTTCAAATGACTCGCTTAGCTTAGTGAGACAGTACCCAGGATATCAATTGAACTAACACCAGAGTTTTTACATGGTGGAGGCGCCGGGTATAATATTATAAACAAAAAAGTAAAAAACCAAAACAAGGAAACGCCCCGTTAAATTATTATTCAGTTATTAAGGAAGGAAAATTTTGCAACACTGTCAACCCCTCAAAAGGAAAATACAGGGAATAATATATACATTTCAAGATGGATTCCTGTTAGCTACGGAAAAATACTTAACAGGTTTAAGTACACACAATAACACTCCCAAGAAAGGAACAATATAACTTGAACAATTATTCATGGATCAAATTATTAGCTCAATAGTTTAAGGAAAAATCAATCAAAGAATATAGAATAAACTATAATCTATATTGTAATATATCACAGTGTAGTGGTACATCGAAGGTTCTAAAAGAAAGCTTTATCAAATACCTTATGAATGATGGTATCCAATTAATACATTTCCCTAAAAGGCGGTTGCACTACATGTTTACATTTCACTAAAACACGTTCAACTTATATTATTTTTTTACGAGAAGCATGGATAAGAAATCAAACTCCTCCATTATATATAAAAAAAACATTCAAACAAAAACATGATTTACCAACACACGTTAATCAGAGAGCTAGGAGAAGACCCGAGAAACAGATAATCGCGCGGCAGACTGAATAACTCATCCAGTGAAGTTACAGTCTGGACCAGGAAACAGAGAGATGACAACAGCAGTAATGTGACACAGATGCTGTGGGAAGTGCAGTTTGTTTACATGCTGGCGTGCGAACAAGACTGCGTCAGCATACAGCATCTGGGTGAGAGAGAAAGAGATACATAGCAAGGTCTTCTGTCGCTGTGAAGTAAGACAACGGTTTATTTACTGTTTATTGATGGAACAGGGGATCCTGATCAAATCCCCCGCCTCATTGAAACTCAGTAATACAGAGTTAATATTTAAAAATTGTACAAAATTACGAAACGAATAAAAGAATAAAAAGGTTGATAAGTTACAAAGTTATAAAATTAAACATTTATCATTACAAAATACAGATTTTGGCTTAGTTGGAAACACTAAACTTATATTTATATTTTATTAGAATGGACTAGCACCATTACTATAATTTTGCCATTTACTAATTTATGTTCTTCACATTCAAACAATAAAAATTTAGGCTATTATTGCCTCAACGAGATTTAAACGGAACGGACAGTGTGCAGTAAGCAGAATGCCAATGAGTCACCACAAGCCAGAACATAGCAATAGGGAGTCACGCTGAGGTCAGCTCGCCATACATTTCTCCGCCTTGTCAAGTAGACGCGTTATACTTCAATCCAATTAGGCTTCTCTGAAATCCATTTACCACAGGAGGTATGACAAAACTTGAGGGACCAAGTTTTCCCGGCAGAGGGGGAATATAAACATATTTCAAAATGAAATAAAAATAAGTAGAAATTTATTTTAGTTAATATTGAAAACAAATATGAATTTAATTTCAAAACTCGATGTAGGAAAGTGCAACGACGGTGAGGAAGTAGATGGCGTTGACCCTACTCGAATTACCGGAGGTGTCGGGTAGCGGACAAACATTCACAAAACACACCTGGGTTTCTAAAAACAGCGAACATGCTGATTAAATAGGTTCATTCACCGTTTAATCACTGCCCACCCGGAATTCTGCTGACCGAGAATGCAGCCAATAATAGCGGGGGCGAAAGTTCACTAATAACACGATTGGTTGTAGAGGGCGTGGTACATCAAAATTGGGGGAAACATCGAACTGGTGGGAAAAACTTGGAAGGGGAGAGAAGAAGGTACGGGGATTAGTCGGGACAGGAGAGAGGAAGCGGACAGAAGGGCTGGATCGAGTAGGCCCGGGATTACGTCAGGATAGGTGAAATTGCCACCTGCGTAGAGTCCAAGTCCTCATCGTCTCCATCGCCCGATATCACTGGAGTACAGCGGAGCAGAAGAGTGTAGAGAAGACTGCCAGCCACCAGCCAGCATCCACGAGAGGAGTCCAGGAGCTTCAAACTGAGAAGGGAGAAGGTGTCCAATACGGCCAGAGTCTGCGACCGGAGGAGTTTCCAGGCGATCTTCACAAGAGTCACCGACAAGGGACCACGAGGAGCCTCCAGGACCACACGAGGGACCACACGAGCACCACGGGGGATCGAGGACCGACGTCACACTGGGACATTCACCACTCTGGGTCACCAAGTTCTCACTTCGGGGTATGTGAGGTCTTTATCTTCTGCTAACCTTGCTGCTCTTATTTAAAAATAAATTGTATAGGAAAGCGCTCAAAAATTTGAGAGGAAGGATTAAATAAATAATCATCATAATAAAGGAGAGTGATCTTTAATAAATAATCATGATTTAATAAAGATTAAAATTTAAAGAGTAAGCTTACTAAAATTAAGCACCCATTAATAGAGACGAATAGGAGAGATATTGTAAGATATTAAGATCTGTCAGAATTTAGTTAATAAAATGAGTTGTTGAGGAAGTGATAAACACAAGTTGTATTATGAAAATGGCTCGCAGGCTGTAATAATATCTGTAAAATATTTGTATATGAATTTCGTAGGTTTTGATATCATTGATTATTGACGTGCTTAATCCGAGGTGGAGAAAAATATATAATTAGAATAGGTAACTTGAGCTTAAATATTTGAGCTTTATATATGAGAATATTTATGGGAATAGAAATGGCCACACGGCTAAAAGGAGTTTAGGCGTGATATTGTTTGACTTTAATTTATTGCTTTATATGTGTATGTGTTTATTAATAATATTATTTTAATAGCTGGAAGATAATAATGTAATATATTTATTTTATACAAGAGTTGATTTGAGTGACGGCCCCTTTAAATTGGACTAGCGGCTACCGCCCAATATCTCATTTATCTGAGTCTAAAGTGTGTAATTTACTTAGTAGTTGTGCCTTACGTGATTTAAGGGTTGTATTGATGGACTTTGGCTGATGCCGAATTTATGTGACTATTCAATATATATTTAGGTTAAGAGGGTTGATAATTTGTTTCTGTGTTCAAATAATGTCATTCCTGTCTTGAAAAATAATGGTTAGAGCACAGAGGCCTCTGACTTGAATGTAAAAGGTCAGAACTTGTTATTAGAGATAGATTATCATTGAAGTGAAATATGAAATATGTGTATTAAAGGGCTATATGTTATTACAACTCTGGTGTTAGTTCAATTGATATCCTGGGTACTGTCTCACTAAGCTAAGCGAGTAATTTCACATGGTGTCCGTTGGAGAAGAATTTTACAATGTGCTTGCTTGGGAATCCATAGCTAACTACTGAGGATATTCCGATGCGGTCGCTTAAATACCAAGTTTACGTGGTGGGGGTAAATGTCAAAGATATTATTGTAGGAAGTACATTTTATATCAAACAACGATGTCGCAGAATGACAAGTCTTGTAAGTGGGTCAAGGTCGTCTTAACATACCACCAGAACGGGGAATAGAGCAGTAAGTGGTTCTCACTTAGACCTCAAAATGATCTATTCCCCGCTCTGTTTTTTAATATCTCTCCTTTTTATTGATTCAACAATGGTTTGGTTTAATATAAAATGTTGTATTGATGATCCATTTCTGCCGCAGTAACCTTTCCATTATACCAATCATTTTAAGTAACTTTACATTGTTTTTATAGCTTGTTTTCCATGCTTCCTGTTCACTATTATACACTGGAGCCGTAGGCTTCCACATATACAAATCACAACCAACCTCCCAATCGAGAAACTTGTGCAGTAATCTTCTTAAGACAATTAAATGATCGTGATTTTCAACCTTTCTGCTTACTACTAGTGTTGCTGCAGCGATAGGGAGAGCGGGTGTAATCATTTTCAGCAGAATGATTTTACCAGTGATAGGGAACCCCTTTTATACTACGTTTAAATGGTGGGGGTTAGTGGTGGGAGTACAAGTGTTAGGGAAGGGGTATATTGTGTTAAGAAATAAATATATCTTCCATTATTTTACCACACGGAGTGTAAGTCAATACTATCCACAAATATTCTAAGTCCCGAAGTGGGTCAAGGTCATCTGAACATGTTGCCAAAACGGGGAATAGAGCAGTAAGTGATTCTCACTTGGACCACAAACTGCTCTATTCCCCGCTCTGTATTAGGAGAAGAGGACTAGTTTAAAGCTCGCAATTATAGGCAATAAACCTGATAACGGAACACTAACCTCTCCCCCGAAAAATTATTCACCCAACAAACAAACGATATGGTCAGTTTACAACAGTCGCGCACTCTGAAACCGCAAGGACGTTCATCACTGTCTAGGCGTCGGAGTACTACGAACCGAAGTACAATAATACCTGACCAAGGTCCCCTTAAGTTTATTTCCCCGAAGATGTATCCCCCAAGATAAGCAAAATGGTCAGTTAACAACAGTCGCGCACTCTGAAACCGCAAGGACGTTCATCACTGTGTAGGCGTCAGAGTTTTACGAACCGAAGTACAATAATACCTGACCAAGGTCCCCTTAAGTTTATTTCCCCGAAGATGTATCCCCCAAGATAAACAATATGGCCAGTTTACAACAGTCGCGCACTCTGAAACCGCAAGGACGTTCATCACTGTGTAGGCGCCAGAATACTACGAACCGAAGTACAATAATCACCTGACCAAGATCCCCTTAGATTTAACCAAGATAAGCAAACTAACTGAATCTGTTTCTCGCGAGTGAGGGCTAAGATAGGTAAAAAAGTCATCCGGTTTTCATGCCGTAATGACTCAAGGTCGGTTTTCGTGCCGTACCTTTTTGTAAGGGGTTAGGAAAGGTGTTTATTTGAGAAACATAATCCCCCCTGAGATATTTAAAGACATAAGGTCGGTTTTCGTGTCATACCTTTTTGAATGGGAGCGTGAAAGAAAAGTACATATTTCATTAGTAAATAAAAACACTTCAAAGACACTTTAAAACCAACACCAAACTAACTACAGTTAAACTAACTACATTTACTAGCAGCAAACTACAAGCGTTATTCTAACATGCTTAATTATAAACAGACATGCCTTAAGCTAAGGTAACATCTCTAATATACAGTGGTACCAACTCTATAGTAGAGATACTATTGCGGACAGCGCAGGCAAACAGCTAGCTAGGCTGTCGGTCTGCAACTGCGAAACCTCTGCGGGCTCCTCCCGCTTTATACGAATATTCAGGGGGGGGCAAGGACTTCGAAAGTAGTTTGTTGCAACGCTGTATCACATACTCTGAATTGCTCCAAGTCCGGTAACTGGGTCAAGGACACGTTAAAATATTTTGTAAAATAGCAAAGGTGTTACCTTTGCTATTTTACTTTGGAAGCAAGCTTTAAGTTCTACTACGTTTAAACAAGGGAGACTGTTATCCGTTTTACACAATACTCCTTGCACGATCTTTTGATAAAATGGAAAAGTTTAACGCCGGAGGGCGATTCCCATTCCACCAAAACACAATGCATATCGTTTCTGTATAACGGTCTAAGCTCTACCTTTACTTTTAATTTAATCCCTCGGAACTCATAATTAAGGATAGCCAGAAACGCTTCTGAAATAGCAAGTTCGGAAGGAACAAGCCAAGTGTTTACATCTACAGCTTCCATAGTGATATGATGATTTTCACCACGCTGTTGCGGTATTTATTACATTTCCCCTCCCATAAGTGTTGTGCTAAAACATTGTTGTGCACATTGGATATTTTCTAAGTCCTAATCTGGGTCAAGGTCACGGTGAAAATAAAAGCATTAAGTGTTAGGCAAACAACTTCCATCTACAAAGTATTGAGTGTTATTACTATAAAGCGAGTTGAAGGCAAAAGCATTAAGTGTTAGGCAAACAACTTCCATCTACAAAGTATTAAATGTTATTACTATAAAGCGAGTTTGAAATAAAAGCATTAAGTGTTAGGCAAAAAGAAAAACATTCCATCTACACATGCAAATGCGCATGATCTCTCAATTGCGCGTTGGGCCCACACACACTTAAGAGACCTACGCTGCAGCAGGCACTGAAACCCAGTGGGACGTTCATCGCAACGGGCGGCAGGCTACTGCGAAGAGACGCTCGAAATCTCGGATTATATAGACGGAGAATGGGAAATCGGGATATTAAGGGGAAAGCGGGATAAGGGATAACCCTGCTTCGTTGCGGGATTTTATCCCGCACTTCCAAGAACATTTTTCCCTCGACCTTGACCTTGACCTTGAACATGACCCAAAAAGGGGAAGGGGGGGTGCTCGAGGGGGGGTGCTCGAGGGGGGGTTGTCGAGGGGGGGGTGCGCTCGTGCTCGGGGGGGGGATTGACGTAACCGGTTCTAAACCAGTCCTCAGCTTTCTACCCATGTATGGATAGGGCAAGGTTTCACTTTACGACCTGCTTCACTCTGTCTGCCACCTCATTCCAGCTTTGTTTGCAACCAGTACACACGTGCTCTATCCAACTCTATCTTATCCATTTTCTCTTCCATCCTATTTACACCATGTCTTCTCCTCTGACTCCCGAAAAACTCCAGCGCTTAAAGGAATCTTTGAAGAGGTCGACGGAAAGAAGGAGCGGGTTTAAGAGACCTTCAACTGTGAAGTCTCTCAAACGGAATCTCCGTGGCCATCCGCTGTATTTTGAACAACGACTCTCGACTCAGCCTCGGCCTTCTACATCGGCGGCTCAACCTTCGTCTCCAACACCGACTGTCGATGAGGTGATGCATCGGACAAGGGTGATGGGGCTGAACGACTTGGTGACGCCGTTTGAAGTCTCCAAGGTCGAGTTTCGAAATCTGAAGCGGATGACGGAGTATAAATATGTGGCAACCAACGGGGACCACGTGTTCCTGTTTCAACACACCGTCCACTACATCGAGGTGCGTCTGCCGCAGTCTCTCCCACCGCCACCTCCTCTGATACTCGATACACAGGAGTTATTCTTAACCAGAAAAGATGGGAGGGTAAAGTGGGTTTTGAAGAATAAAGTTTGAACTGATCCTTATCCCGACCAACCCTATCCCGACCACCCTTCAGCACGCAAACGGTCCTTTTCAGGACCACCCTAAGCATTTCAAGTTAGGGACTTGGCCTGTACATAGGCAGGAGATTTTGTTTGTGCAGCCCACTTTGTGAAAATTTCTAAGTCCCAAAGTCCTTGAACTTGACCTTGACCTTGAACATGACCCATGTTGGGGGGGTACAAAGGTTTTCCAAAGTATGTCATGTGGGTACTCAAATTACGCGAATTGATCAGACGAACAAGGAGGTGCAAACAGAATTTTTATCCGACCAACGGTATAGCAGAAATAGCAAAAAACCAATGTTTTCAAGGTTACATACTAATAACTTCTTTATTATTGGGTTAAAGTACAGCGAGTGGGTACTCAAATTACGCGGGTTAATCAGACGAACAAGATGGTGCAAACATAATTAAGATCCGACCAACGGTATAGCAGAAATAGCGAAAAAAACAATGTTTTCGAGGTTACATACTAATAACTTCTTTATTATTGGGTTAAAGTATAGCGAGTGGGTACTCAAATTACGCGGGTTAATCAGACGAACAAGATGGTGCGAATAGAATTCAGATCCGACTGAGAGTAGGGAATAAATAGCGCGAAAACAACACTTTCAGGGCCTGACATAAATAAATATGTTTATGGATTAAACTACGACAAGTTATTTATAGTTTAAAGTATACCGAGGTAACATAGTATAGCGGGTAGGTCGGGTGGGTATCATACACGCTAGCGCTATATCATTATACTTTCAGCTCTTGCAGGATTAACATCTACCTATAGAGTTTGTGTTATTCTAAAGATGTCACAGTTTTACAGAAATATGACGAAGGTGTCCTTCAACAGTCCGCCTGCCACCACCTTCTACTTTTCCGACTGTGAAGATAGAAGGTCTACGCTGTTAGTGGATTGTGAGCGATTTCGCCGTAGAATACTCCAGGCTGAAACATTCTTAGCAAGTTGTCTGCTACGCAAGATGCACCATATGAGTACATGCAATAAATTAGATCACAGTGACTGTTATGATTGTGTAAAAACAGTGTCGAGCAAGAATTGTTAATGTTTTCAGTTACGGAGCTCCGATCCTCACAGAGTCAGAGCTAGACCCTAACTAATGCATGTCCCATAGTTATTGTGCGATGTGAAAACTTGGTGGGGGAAACTGGTGTGGTGGGGGGTAAAGGCGAGTGTCTATCCTACATGCTTGTATCACTTCAGTATACCTGCGGCTCTTGCATAGTTCACATGGATTCGCCAATACAAGGTACTACTGTTTCTTCCACATGTTCTTCTTTTAATATTGAGCAAGCTGACAATACAAATGATGAAATACAAGTACATGAAGTTTCTAGCACAATATCTTCTGATGCAGAAGCAATAATGTCATCCCTAATAGGGTTTGACTAATGATGGTGGATGTAGTAGCAACCATCTGCCTCGCACCAGCTGCCACCTGCCGCCTGCCATCTGACGTCCGCCATCTGCTCCACCCCACCACACTTTTACCCCCACCATTTTTATTTGATACCAAAACGCTAGCTAGCGAATAGTCAGTACACCTCCGGCTCTTGACCAGTGTACATCGAGCTCTCTGTTGAAATGTCCATCAAAATTAGGTGTATTCATTATGACTCTATTCATCTGGCGACTTTCCAAGACCTCGAGGTTTTTAATGAAGAGTTAAGACTTCTCATTGCGTCCGGTTACGATTTATCTTTGGAACTTTACGCATCAAAAAACAACATGGACTCTGCGCAGGAATCGAAGTATCTACCGTCTTTCATCAGAAAGCGAAGTGATGGCCGCAACTCGTCCGGATCAACAACATCGATGACAACGAACAACGGGGAACTATTGTAAACATGAATTATTGTAAATAAAATAAAGTAATATTTGTAATAGTACTACCTCGCACTCGTATCATTCGATTGCTTCATTCGATTGTTTTCATTCGATATTTCTTATCGATTAACTATCGAATCACAATCGAATTTTACGCGTGCGAGGTAGTACTTTTTTAAAATTACCTCCCCGTGACATTGACCTTTAAACTTTCCCTCATTACGTCACAAAACCGCCTATGTCACTGGCTCAGCCTCAGATGACGTATTTAATCACTCAGTGCATCCGGTCACGTGACCGGATGACATCACTTCCGCCCAGCAGCCCCAAATGCACACTACTGAGCACGTGGTTCTGAAGTGTTCATTGCGCATGCGCTAGGCCGTGGACGGGCTGGACGTTTGTGGAAAATCACTCGCCGAGCGATCCTCAGAAAACCGTTGCGGACGTCCAAGACGTTCGCAACGTTCTGGACGCACGGAGTGAACCGTCTCATTTGATAGCATGAGCAGCGATTTATTTTGTCAAAAACGTACCAAACGTCCAGGACGTTCAGTACGCCGGTCTGAAAAGGCGTTTTCCATGATATCCGTTCCCATGCTTTTATGATGCGGAATATCTTTTGCTTATATCTCAGTATGTCTCAAACCCTAGAAGGTGGTTGACGACTGTGTAGTTATAAGTGATGCTGTTATTTCATCATGCCATCAAGCTGTGTAGCATTCAACTGCAGCAATCGTGTGAAGAAAGGGAGCGGGGTTACTTTTCATTGGTAAGTCAACAATTCTACAACTAACTTATATTATTTCCAGTTCGTAGACTTACATATCAAAAATATCATCAATTAATTTTAAAGAGTAATTCAATTTGCTCTCGATTTCTTCTTGAATTTGTATACAACGGACGGTTGGTGAAAAATTGTGAACTCGTTCTTAAAATGTGCTGAGTAATATTTGTTAAGAGATTGCATTTTTTAAATACATATTGATGGTCGGAGCACCTAAAAAAACTACCCTGCTTCGTATTTGTTCATATACATTCAAGAACTGCATGATTATCTGTTCAGTGATTAATAACTAGTAAAACTCTGCTGTAATTCTTAATACAGTATTTCTACAAATTACCTTTCCAATTAAAAACGTGTTTGAAAAGAAAAATAAAAGTGATATTTGATTTGTTTTGAAACACGCGTTCTAAAGTTTAAATTAAAAACTTAATTAATTTATAAATTAATTAAATTAATTAAAATTTATGGACACCCAGTATTATGTGATAAGCTTAACTAATAATTAAATTGAACTCACTAAAATTACTTGCTTCTTATTTCCTTTGGTTTATTTCCAGTTTCCCTTCAGACCTGGGCCTTAAAGAAAAATAGGTGAATTGTACGGAAAGAAAAAACGTTGTTCCGTCAGATACAAGCCAACTTTGTAGTCAGCATTTCAACCCAGATGATTTTGAAATTGGTGGCCTTAGGAGACAATTAAAAAAAACGCGGTGCCTACAGTTTTTGATTTTCCTCGGGAGGCGCTCCACTTGTGACTCAGTTTATTTAATACAAAACAGCGGCAACGAAACAAATATCTATTTCAAAAATAAAACAAGAGTGGCTACCATCATTGATTATACATCCTTCCGTAGGATGCGTGTAAAATAATAAGTCATAGTTCAGCTTGTTAATACAATCAAATTCGTGTTGTATAGCAGTGTCACATCAGTTAGCTGGAATGAGTGCGGCGCTAATTGGTTTGAGCGCGGGAAACGTAATACATTCTTTACAGAACAAATTAATCAACTTATGGAAAAAAGTTAGGGCTACAAATTGTGGATCAACTAATTATCTACAACTTTTCTGCTGAAATTTTCTTTTTAACCCCAAAACAAAAAAAGTTTACGCTTAGAGAAACACTAAATAGTTTTCATTACTACAAATAAATTAAATTACCAAACTACAAGAAGTTTATACTGTTAGATTCCGTAGTTCATGCAGATAAATAATATATACACTTTATTGTAATTACATGAATATGGCGAGGCGCAAAAGTGTGTAAACGATATGGCGCACAATGCTGAAATCCACTGAGCGGCCGTGAGTGCCATTGAAGGGGTTGGGGTAAAGACCGATTTCTTGACACAGCCCGAGCGTTCCGGGTGTATTAATAGAGTTCTATGCCAAAGACCCAAGAGGAAGGTATGTTCCAAATTTCATTGCAATCCGTTCTGTGGTTTCTGAGATTTCTTGATGAGTCAGTCAGTGGTATTTGAGTTGGCGGCACGTCTACCCGGCACCAAATCTGACCACCGCTATAAGGTTAATTAGGCGTTACTAATTTCACAACTTAACCCGGCACCGAGGCAGTTTAAAGGTAGGCGAGCTGGGTTCCCCCTCCACAACACCAAACACACACCCCTCATTCTCTTCTTTCCCTCCCTCGAACCCTAGGCATCTCATCCCCTGGTGCCGGGTAGACGCGCCATCTCCCCCTCAATAACACCAAACATACAACCCTCTTTCTTCTTTCCCTCCCTCGAACCCTAGGCATCTCATCCCCTGGTGCCGGGTAGACGCGCCATCTCCCCCTCCATAACACCAAACATACAACCCTCTTTCTTCTTTTGCTCCCTCGAACCCTCATTTCATCTCATCGCCCTAACTCCTTTGGCTATGCTTTGCGATAATAATGAGCGGTGGATCCAGGAGTTATCTTCCCGCTTTCACCAGTACTGCTTTACGAATCTCACTTCTTCCAATTGTTTAATGGAAATAAATGGCAGAAATGTATTTCCTATAATCTAGATATAATAGTTATTTTAAGAATCGAGAATATGGGCTGATCGATAATAGCTTTTTGCCAAAGTCTCACATTTAAATGTAATTTACTCATAGTCCGGGTCTAACAGGAGTTTCACCTAGAAACATGTTGTAGAAATATTGTTTTTACTATTTCTTATGTATTTTTACATGCTGTAAAACCTATACTGATCATGACTCCTTAAAGATTTGCTATTAAAACTAAGTAATAACAGTTAAAAAGTAATTGAATTTTTAACATTTATTGATGTATTAAAACAGTATAAGGTATTAAAGCTTTAGTAGATAGATATTTAAAAACATCACATAAATTATAGTAAATTGTAAAATATGTTATGAATGACAACACATTAACGGCACGAATGAAATATAACGTCAGTTATATTTGAAAATTATATTTATTTATTGTATGATAATAAATAGCATGTACTTAACTTACATTTTAAATTGAGAGTAAAAAAGGAAAATTTAAATAAGTTGCTCAGTAAATATTTTCCTGGAAACAATGTGCTTATTGTGTACTGAGAGTTTTTAAAGTAGTGAAACAAAGTAGTAAGTGATTATCTAAGAAATAATGCGTTGCTTTATGTTTTATATTCATTGTAAAGTTGTCAATGTATTTCTTTATTTTTAATACTGATTTTGATGTGAATGCATTGCTTTATTTTTTATATTCAGTGTAAAATTGTCAATGTATTTCTTTATTTTTAATACTGACATTGATGTTGTAAATGCGTTGCTTTATTTTTTATATTCATTGTAAAGTTGTCAATGTATTTCTTTATTTTTAATACTGATTTTGATGTAAATGCATTGCTTTATTTTTTCATATTGATTGTAAAATTTTAAATGTTTTTAACTATTTTTCCATATGTATTGTAAAGTTGGAGAAATTTATAAATAAAAATTATAAAAGCCACAAGGCCGCTATTTATATTGTCAGACTTGATTTGTGAAATTAGGCCAAGTCATTCTAGCAATATACTAGTGACCTGTACTATTCAACGGAGCAGCTGCAAAACTGATCGACAAAAACTCAATCTTGTAAATGTGTTCTATTATTTTTTTACATATATGGGGCTGTTAGAATATTTGTTCTATCACAGTGTT
Organism: Allygus modestus; assembly: GCA_963675035.1. Classification (NCBI taxonomy): domain Eukaryota; kingdom Metazoa; phylum Arthropoda; class Insecta; order Hemiptera; family Cicadellidae; genus Allygus; species Allygus modestus. The sequence continues at coordinate 241,651,356 of OY776111.1, read as the reverse complement.
GTACAATGTTTTTTTCTGAATAACGAGACAGCACGGTTACCTCCCATTTCCTCCGATTCCCAGTTCCTCCGGATATCAAACTGGGTTGAAAATTCTGTCACCGCCTAGGATGGTAACGGACAAGAAATACATCATGTCTATTCAGAACATCGAGGAATCAAAAAATAGATATCTTAGCAAACCTATTTCTAAAATAAATGTTTAAGTATTTATTCTCGTAGTAAAAAACGGCCACAACTTTTATTTTTTTAAGTATTATTGTCTATTCCATCGTCTAGTGAAGCTCGTCCCCTAATTTCTTAAAATCTGCAGCGAGAGAAGTTACCTTCATTTTACAAAGCTCCTGCCATTTTCGCATATGTTCGTTTAATAAAGCTCGGCCCCAACTATTTAACAAAGCGTTGCCTTCATTTTACAAAGCTCGCCCCCATTCATTTTTAAAGCCATCTCACACCTTCGTTTAGTAAAGCTCGGTGCCCAATTATTTTAAGGGAGGTATCGGGAGGACATGGACAGCGCGAACCTACGGCACCTTACGGAAAGGGGAGGTGATTAAGAGAAGAGAAAAGAGAAAGGAGGGGTTGGGAGGGAGTAGTGTAGGTGGAATGGGTAAGAGGGGTGGCTGGTGCCGGGTTGTCATACTGTCATGGCGGACGGTGAAAGGACCAGTGCCGGGTCGACGTGTTTTTTTTATAACATATAAAGGTTGGTGCCAGGTTGAATAACTCCCTTTGAGTTTTATATATTACTAGCTGGTGCCCGGCGTGTTGCTGCCGCAGAAGAGGCATTGGATTTGCAGAGAAAATACAAAAAAAGTGTTCATAAAATCTCCCATGTTAATCTTATGGGAAAAAGGGTTTTAGCTTTTCCACAGTCAATTTTACTGTAAACTTCACATTTGCTTTTACCTATCAGTTCAGCTCTACAAAACAATCATTTTGGTGTGTAAATTGTGACTCTACGTCCATTCATTGCAGAGATATTCAAAGTGCTAAGCACAGTACGTTGTCCAATTTTATCCTTATGGAGAAAAATCAAATTTGATACCTCGATTATTTATGAATATATATTGATGAAACTTAGTATGTGGCTTCAACTAGTACTGGTATATTGATATTTCCACAAACAAAATTTGTTGATTGTCCCCATAGCAGCAAACCTGCACACTCAGTCCTAATGTTATTCTTATGGACAATAAGTAAAGTTTTATATATCCCTTGATTATGAACATAAATGATTAAAACTTGGTATGTAGTTTCACCTAGTTGAGTTATATTGATAATTGCATAACAACACATTTCTTATATTTCTTATTGCAGCAAACCTGCATACTCAGCCCTAATGTTATTCTTATGGAGAATAAATACATTGCTATATACCACTTATTGATAAACGTATTTTTATGAAACTTGGTAAATGGCTTTATAAGGTAGTAGGAAACATATGCATTCATTGGAAATTTGCTTAGTGTGCAGGTTTGCTGCGACGGGGGTATTTTAATTGATAATTTTTACACTCTGTTGTATGAGTACCAACATAAGTACTGGAGAAAAAATATTTCTAATTAGTTAGGCAAGAGAATGTTTATTTTATTATTTTAAAACGACTGTGCGTTAAAAGTAGAACGAACATTAAGATAACGAAAAAGTTAAAAGAATAGTAAACAGATGATTGTCATAACAAATATAACGTAATGTATACATCGATTGATATGAGTAATTATATCATGTTATAACATATTTTACCTGATAACTTTTTAATCATAGTTAGCGTAGTAAAGTGGCTAGTTAAAATTTGTTGTTTTACTATACATTTTACGTCATATAATGCACCAGGTTTTATACTCATAGTTATGTATGTTAGTTATAAGTGAAAGTAACGAAACGAAGCTAATCTGTAACAGATTTCATTATTTTTATCTTGATTCTGTGATGGAATATGGATGAATCTGGCCAGAAAGTTTAGTTTTATGTTCGAAATTGTAGCCCTAACGTTCACAATTTAGTCTTTACCATGCAATATATTTATTACACAACATGTTACGTAAAATGCCAATAATTACGTTAGCTCTTACCTAAAACACCCTGAATCATCCATGATTGCAGAAACGTGTTGCATAGGTTTTTTTCACCGCAGGCCTAAACTTAATTTCACTTGGCTTTAATCTTAGTTTACCTAATTCATTGTTAATAGGTCTGATAGTATGAAACTAAATTTTGGAAATGTGTATTCTTAAAGCAACGCAGGCTATTAAGCAGTAAGACATCTTATTTCTAAGTCGTTTTAAAACCACAGGAGTATGTTGAATTATACTTCTACAATAAACATAGGCCTAAAGCAAAAAAGCCTTCCGTAACACCAAATTAAGTTTTGTTATTAATATTTATCATCCAAATTCTGATTAAAATTCTTGAAACTGATAATGTGATGGTGCTGTTGGTAAAAAAGTACAATCAATGAAAAATGTTTAGCAACAAGTATTCGGTTGAGTTTTGTACTCGGGTCGCTAGGTCGACAGTTGGGCACCCGTCTGACTGAGCTGCATACCAAGTTTCATAAACATATATTTACAAATAAGCGATATATACGATTTTAATTATTCTCCATAGGAATGGCATTGGGGATGAGTACGCAGGTTTGCTGCATCAAGGAACAAAACATATGGGTTTTCATGTAAATATCTATATTACTCAACTAGGTGAAGCCACATACCGAGTTTAATCAATATACATTCATAAATAAGCGATATATACCATTTTGATTATCCTCCATAAGAATAACATGGGGGATGAGGACGCAGGTTTGATGCAACAAGGACCACAAAAAGTGGGTTTTTATGCAATTACTTGAAACCAGATATGTTGACGTAGAGAGTAAAACAACAATAATATATAAATTATATATATATATATACAATATATATATATAATATATATACAAATTCACTAACACATATTAAATACCTACCAATACTGGCCTTTTGACATTATTATTTTATACCTCTAATTTTTGTAACGGTAATTTACTCACTGATGATTCATTAGTGGCTATTACGTTGGCAGTCTTTCTTCCGCCTTTGGAATTTACGCTGTGCTATACTGAGTAGACATTCAATGATCTTACGACTGGCCAATAGCGTCTGACATTAACGACACCGAACGTTTTCATTGGCTAACAGGTTTTCTATCATCATCGTAGCCCCAACCAATGAATAAGACTCTGTATTCATTGCCCCAACGCAACGCCAAGTTGCCCGAACGCAAAGTTCCCAAAACTGCTGCACGGATCGTTTTCAGATTTTACACAATTGATTTCCAGTACACTTCACGCTTCCAGTTAAAAATTGAACACAATCGTTAAAATGTCTTCAATTAATTAAAGTTTAAAAGTTGTAACATTTCCATAAGATAAAGCATTGGATAAGAATTACTGCTTGTAATGTACGAGATACTAATACAATATTATTTCGTAATTACAGGAAACTACCAAAAAAGGTCCTATTTATAATTCTTAAAATTAAAGAAATAAAGTACTGTCCGCTTAACATGAGTTTATTAAATTTATTAAAGGTTTTTGCCATTTTTGTACTAAAAAAACTAATACCAGTTTTAGCGAATTTCCCCTATAGGGAAGAAGCTATTACCGTAGGTCTCATGGTAAGACCATGATAACTTTTTGTTTTGAGGTCCCCAGATGCCAAAAACACTATTCGTTCAAATTTATATATATGTATATATATATATACCAGTAAATCGAATACAAATTTCACACATATATATACATATACATATATATATATATATATATATATATATATATATATATATGTCCGTTAACACGATAACTTGAGTAAAAAACGACCGATTTTGATAAAATTTGGCTCAAATGTGTAAAATGACATTCATGACTTTAAGTTCGAAACCCAGAAAAATCGGACCATGGGAAGGGGGGTTTATGGGGGTTTTAAATTTTCCAAAAATCAGTTTTTTGCATTTTTCACCCTAAAATTTTTTAAAAACTTATTTTTGGTTTTGACCATATTATAGAGCTTAAAAAAAATAATATAGTATTTTGAATTATTAACCTACGTTAAGTGGTTGCGGAGAAAATCCAAAAAACCTACTCATAAAATCTCCCATGTTAATCTTATGGGAAAATGGTTTTTGGCTTTTCCTCAGTTTATTTTAATGTAAAATTCACATTTGCTTATACCAATCTGTTCAGTTCTACAAAACAATCATTTTGGTTTTTAAATTGTGATTCTAAGCCCAACCGTTGCAGAGATATTCAAAGTGCTAAACACAGTACGTTGTCCAGTGTTATCCTTAAGGAGAATAAATAAAGTTTTATATCTCGATTATTTATGAATGCATGTTGATGAAACTTGGTATGTGGCTTCACATAGTTCTGGTATATTGATATTTCCACAAAAATTAATTTTTTGTTGATCATTCCCGTAGCAGCAAACTTACGTACTCAGCTCCAATGTTATTCTTATGGAGAATAAGTAAAATGTAATGACTCCCTTAATTATGAACATAAATTAATACAACTTGGTATGTAGCTTCACTTGGTTGAGTTATATTGATAATTATATAAAAACCCATTTTTTTGTTCCTTGTTGCAGCAAACCTGCTTTCTCAGCCAGCCCCCATGTAATTCTTATGGAGAATAACTAGAATGTTATATAGCGCTTACTTAGAATATTGATGAAACTTGGGATGTGGCTTAACCTAGTTAAATTCTATTTATATTTGCATAAAAACCAATTTTTTGAGTTCCTTGTTTCAGCAAACCTACGTACTCATTACCCATGTTATTCTTATGGAGAATACTTAAAATTGCTTATATGTGAATATATTTTAATGAAAATTCGTATGCAACTTTATGTGGTATTAAGACATATATTATGCATTTGAAATTCGCTGAGTACGCAGGTTTGCTGCGACGGGGGTATTAATAAATAAATATAACGTTCTCCTATAATGTGAGTAATGTGAGTAAGTTAATAGTTTATCCGCTAGATTGCAGCAGCCATTTATTTCATATTTACTTCTGCCAGCTGTGTTCTTTTGTCAGTTTATGATATTTAAATACCCCATCATAGCAACTCAGCTAATTTCCAATGCACCTCACTCCATATGCAACTTACTGTGTTATTTTGTTGAAGAATTTGCATCTCTAATATAATATAATTAAGAACGATTTATCCTATGACCTAAAATTAACCAAAAGAAAAGTAGATATTTTCCTACAGAGTCCCCAGGTCTATTATTTAATTAATACTTTGTGATCAAATTTCGGTTAGAACTTACGTAACAGCAGTAACTTTTATCTACCATTTCTGCGTTCGGTCATCCCATTACGCGAATCCTGAGTAGGGGGTGCCAGCAGAAGAGTGGGGGATCAGCGTTGGAGGGGAAGTTCACAATACCATGTGTCATAATACTATCCCTGCGGAAAACATTTGGCTACTCTGTATATTAAATATGTTTTACTGGGAGAACTTATAGTAATTACGTTTTTATGGTAGTCTTTATAGACACGAGGATGGTATAAACCATAATTGACAATATACTCTTTATGCTTTTGCGTATTGTATTTTAAATTTAAATTATGTCTTAACAAAATCTAAATTAATACTTTAGGCTTCTTGAGTTTATTTTCAAATGGGATCGTCAACACAAGCCATTGAACTGTTTCACTGTTGTAGGCAGTATATTTTGAATATTTATTTGTTCTTGTACGATCAGCTGTTTTTTACTCTTCAAAAATGTTATTTGTTTATGCTGATTGTTTATTTAAATTTAAATATTTGTTCCTATAAATCTATAATGTTTAAACATATGGGCGCAGCGAACTCGCTAGGTTGAAGGAAAATTAAAACGAGATCGCACGCATCACGCTGACGTGAGGGAAGTGAATTTCCGCATTAAAACCTTAAAAAGATCAAATAAAGCGTTTAAACTAACACTGGTTACATTTTTTGAAAATTGAAAAATGTTATTTTTTGGCTCTTCTGATGCTTCTGGTTATATTTAAATTCACTAATAGGATGTCAATGTTGTACATTATAAAGTTAGGAGGAGCTATAGTCGGGATAACAAGTTGGTATAGTTGGGGGTGATAAAACGATATTAAGATATGAAAAAACAGTAATACCTTTTCCAGTGCTACCAGTACAGCCTTTACCAGCACTGCCTTTTCCAGTGTAAAATCCCCATAAGACAACGTACTATATTTTGACGATTAACATTTTCTTTAATAATTCGATAAGTACTTGTGCTAGAATAATGAGTGAGGGCTTAAAATCTTTGGCTTTTTACGTACAATACTTTAATGTGCAATAAGTGTACATTCGGGGTTTTTCTGACCCTTTTTGGGCCCAAAAACCCAAAATTTGAAAACTTAAAATTCCCAAAAAAGGGGGTTAGAGTTTTCCGATTGTTTTGCCCAACGAACTTGTCCGTTACCAAATTTGAAGTAAATCGGACAAAAATTGCGACCGCTAGAGTGCGAACACACATATATTTTTCCTTTATGGAATATATATAAAGTTTTTAAAGACCCCACAAAATGTGTTCAGGGGGTCACGTTAGGAACTTATAGGGTGGTCCCGGGCTTAAGTCTCACCGTGCGGGTCATGCTAATAGTTCACTTTTCCATAGGAAATTCACTAATAATTTGTGTTATTCCTAACCAATAAAGGCTGTCCCGCACTTCTCGCGAATACGCCCGAACATTCGGCCGAACTCCGAACACACTTTCGCCGAATGATTCGCTTGAATGTCCCGCCGAATTTTCGGAACGAGTCGCGACAACGAATCTTGCACTAAATCAACCGAATGTGCATAACGAACTAACCAAGTACACGCTCTCCCAATACTATGCAGTACCATTCTCGCCCATTCGCTTCCGCTTGTCTCCTTTGATTTATTTATTTATATACGGCAATCGCCATTTTTACAGTTTGTTGTTGATTCGTGGCAAAAACCGGACAAAAAACGGAGCACAGGCGAACACGAATAATGGCGAGGCGAACTATCCCGAACATACACTAGCACACAGAGTACACAATCGCGCTCGCCTTAGTTTGCCTTTGTTGGGCCATAGTGTCCTGGTAGCAAGAATACGGGACGGGATTTTCACCGGTGCGGCACACGGGAGACATTTCAGGAGCCGTGTGACGTCACTAAAACGCGTCATCGGTGAGGTTCCCTCATCGCCCGTCGCTAGCGCCAGACCAGTTTTTGCTGACATCTAAGTTAATCAAGATCCAGCATCATCATCATCATCATCATCTCATCAGATGTTCAATATTTGTACTTGTAACCACATTCTTATTATTTCTGTCCTAAGTATTCCCTCACCCGATTGTCAGCGCTCTGCGGGTCAGCAGTTAGATACTGTTTTTTCACTGATTTTACAATCAAAACAACAGCTACTAATTACTGAAATCAACCCTTTATCATTAACAGATTAACTTGGTACCACTTTTGCTGTTTCCAGAGTTAAACACGTTACTTTCATCCTCATCGCTATCCAATCTAATGGGCAATAATCCAACCTGGCCAGCAACCATAAACAACTTTATTAATATAGCCCTAGTAAAATTATGTTCGGCAGGTTTTCCATAGTTATTAACATATTGCGTGATCTGTTTCACTATTTATTCTTCTTTTATCATTAAGTCAACCAATCGAGGACAACTTTGGTGTCCAATTAAGGAGAAAGTTTATTGAATCTTCTTAGTAGTAAAATTTAAATTTTCCAAATTGATATCTCTTATTTACAGCTACAAGCAAACAATTAGCTTATTATATAAGAGAATAACCAAATTTTTTGACTCATTACGCCAAACTGAAGAGGAACATGCTTTATTCACATAGGCTATACTATGTTTGGCCTATCTTCTTAAAATTCTTTCCAATTTGTGTAATTACACACAACAAATAAAATGTGTGAACCTACACAACACACATTGAGTAAAAATAGAATTATAATGTTTCCAATTAATTGTAAGTAGAAGAAAAATAACTGTTTCCGAGTAGGTTGAAACATTATGTAAATGTGCAGTAGCTTACATTTTTCAAATGTGGGTAGGCCTATATTAATTTGTTTTCAAAGCCCAAAGAAACAAACCCTTTTTGTTCTCATTTATTTGACGGACAAAATTATTATTAGTATGTAAATTCGTATGTAAGGCCAGTTACTGGGATATTGTTCAGGTTAATTTATGATACAATAAATACATAAATATTCCTTTTCATTACTCTACACACGAAAGTACACTTTCTAAACGTAAAATGAGCTAAGAAAATAGGTTATTCCCGCTACTGCACGGCAAAATTACATAACGTTAACTTTCTGTGCATTTGTGGTGCACGGAAAGTAACCGTTATGGGATTTTGCGGTGCAGACCGATCAGCTGTTGCATTAGGCCGATCAGCTGTTGCATTATTTGCTGTTGCATGAACATAAGCACGGAAACTCAACGTTATGAGTTCGGTTTTTTCTTGATACTAAGTTGAAGAAACAAAAAAAATTCATGTTGTTTACAAGTTTTTCGATATCGTAATGAAAAATAATGTTCAATACTCGTCTCAAAAGTGCCATTGCGGGGCTCGATAGCTTTTTCCACGCTCGGCTTCGCCTCGCACGTAAATGCAATCTCTCCCCGCAATAAGTCACTTTCGAGACTAGTAATGAAAACTACTATTCAGTCGATTTATAGACGCGTAAAGTTGTTAACATAACAGAGCGGACGACTCTGTTATGTTAAAACCTTCTAACGCACATATAGAACATAGAAAAAAGTTGCATAAAAATCGGTGCACCCGTTTTCCTGTGAAAAGCGAACAAAACATGACAAAAACCGCACATAATCACGTTTTTGAGCGGCCGCCATTATTTTTTAAAAAGGCGTATGCCAGTTTATAGTGCCCTAAAACCTTCTCACGCATATATAGAACAAAGAAACAAAGTTTCATTAATGTCACTGCACCCGTTTTCCAGTGAAAAGCGAACAAAGACCCGTCCTTGAGCGTTACCGGCAGACAGACATAAATTGAGGTAAGATTTGTTTTGGTTTCCCTAGGGTGTAAAACGTGAAAATATGCAAAAATTTCATAATTCCAAGCAATGTACAGACAAAACTATAATTTTATTTATATAGATTAATTATACGGTATATTGAAATAAATATATATATATACTTGATGCACACGTTCTTCGCACAGGGGTTTTCCTTACCCGTTCTATAGTCAATGCAAATTTCATTTTAGTTAGCTTGAAACAGCTGTTGTTCTTGCTTCTGCTCTTTAAGCTGTCAAATGTAAGTGCCCTCAGCTGTTCGCATTACAGTTTCTGAATGTTTACTTTCTTATGAAATGTAAACATTGAAACTTAGGACGTTCATGGGGCGTAGCCCGAGGGGATTTTAAGGAAGTGAATAGGCCTATGTGTTGCGTGGGTTCAAGATCTACCTATGTGTAAAGTTTCAGCCCAGTCGGTTCTGTAGTTTTTTTGTTCACCCGGAACATCAGACAGACAGACAGACAGACAGACAGACAGACATAAGTAGTATAAACGACCTTTAGTTACCACGTGACCTAATTAGCATAATGCTAGAAGCAGAAAGTGCATTTTAGCAGATCTGAGATGCATGGGAGATCTGAGTCTTATGTAACTGCGCGGGAGTCCTGGCCAGCCGCGCGACTGCGTGAACTTGGCCAAGCGCCGTGGGAAGTGACAATAATAACAAAGAAAGATTATTTGATAAATTATTTATTTATTTTCTCATACTTTAAGTAACACATAGCATGATCTAAAATAGTACAAACGGATATGTGATGTTTCTTTGCAAGAAGAGAAGAAGACAAAAGTAGTTCTGCTTTTTGAATCCTGAGTTTGAAATGTTCTCTGTCGCTGACGTACGTTGATCTTCTATCATCGTCGTCATGAAAGTAGAAGGTGGTGGCAACAGGGTTAGCGAAGGTAAGTGTTTTCATATTTCTGTAAAATTGCGACATGTCGCTATGACGATGGACAATCGTCTGACGTCAGTTTTGTAAAACAGTGTATATGAGGTTCGTTAGAGAGCACATGTTAGAGAGCTCTTCTTTTGTAACGTCTAAAGACAAGACGTATCGGCCAGTGACATCCTCTCCTGCAGAAATGTCTCCACGACGTTCACTTTTCTCTTCAGGGTTGCACTTGTTTTTCTGTTGTAGTTTGTAGTGGACGAGAGAGCAAAACGGTGAGTTGTAGCTGTGGTCTTCCAACGGATCATCACCCTCTTCCCACTTAAACAGATTAACTCCACAATAAACGCATTTTGTAGTGTCCTTCATGCTAATCATTCTAACGAAGCCTTCTTCAGCAACTTGACGAGCCGAGGGTGACTTCAATTTCCAGTCAACAAAAGTCTTTTCCCCAACTGCAGGATCATTCATATCTACTTTCCCCGGATTGTTGACACACCACTCTGCCAGTTTGTGAACATTGGTTTGTGTACAGTAAAATCCAGAAGCGTACAAATGATGGAACAAACATTGATTTTTGTCTGTTGACAGGTCATCAACAGGTGGAAGAATCAAGACGTCACTCGAAAGAGCAGGGCATCCAAGTGATTCTAGACTGAACACAACACGCCGATTGTCAAGTAACTTCTCCAGTACCTTAGCTTTTTCACTTGACGCAGCTTAGAGAAGATGCACGTTACAACAAATATCTCCTAGTGCGGAGGTAAGGGAAGCGTAGTCTGCACTTCCGGCCCCGAATCCAATTCCATGATAGTGTTTGCTCAACCACCTGTTATGTCCAGCAAATTCCCCACCATGCCATCCTCCGCAATCGTGTTGAATCCCTGTTGCACTCTCGCTGCCTGTCTCCTTCGGTGGTTTGAATATCCAGAGTTGTATGCATTTCGAATCCAAATCAATAACAGAAAGTTCTTTGATAATAATATTCTTGTTCTCACCAACGAAGGCGCTAAAGTCGACCACCGCTTTCCCAATCATGACTCACGCCAAACACCAAACACCAGGACTGAGAGATTACTCCAACAGCCTGTATATATACCTTTAGTCCCCACCACACCCCCACCACAAACTGTTACATGATTTTCTGCACCAGGTTAGTCGACGGGTCGTAGGTAAAAGATTTGTCATGAATGATTAGGCAGTATGCTGTGGTATTAGCGGGAAACGCCGCCTTGGCTTCAAATTCCAATCGAATATCAACCGGTGCTGACCTAAGAGACTCATTCTGTTTCGAACAATCGATCACAATTAAGGGGGCAATGTTTTTAAAACGTTCTACGTCTAAAAGCGGTTGGGACGGAACGTTGTAGTAAGATTCCTGGAAGCGCGTGTACATATCATATAAAATCGCAAAATGGTTATTCTCAATATCCAGTTTCAAATCGTCATACGGATAGTTTGCAGAGTTGAGATGGAGCTTCAAGTTAGAAATTTTGCAGTGATCAAATATTGCTGCCGACCTTTTAGCATTATTCTTCCTGTTCTCTTGGAAAGCAACAATTACGTGTCTAGGTTTTTCCAGCTGCGACGCCGTTTTCACTGACCACGACTGTTTGTCTGTAGATGGTAAGGAAGGGTATTCATAAAGTTCCCAGCTTCTGTACTCAACTGGAATGCTCGTGCCACGTTCCAAATGCTTTAGCAGTGCGATCCTTTGTTTATCACCCAGGGTAACGTAAGGTACTCTCCAGCACAGTTTTCCAATTTTAATTTTTACATCCTCCGGAGTAGTGTCACCAGCGCCAGATGATGTCCACAAAATAGCATTTTTGTCACTGGCAGAGCGAAGGAGAACCAATTCATGGCGCGAGTTAACAATCACTTTCCTATAATCTTCAGCGAACCCAAAGAGCTTACTGAGAGGTACGCAAAAACTGAAATTACCCTTACTGTCCACCACATGGTCCTCTAATGATGACAAGAGTTTATCAACAGTCGATGGCCAGCCGGAATTTCCCGCCCCCTTCAGTGTAGTCTCACTGAAAGATGCATATCCTTTGAGCGTAGTCGTAACACCCGGGTTTCTGACACGATCAATTTCAACACCATTTATTTCATATCTCATCTCGTCAAAGAGATATGCGAAAGCATTTGTAGTTAGTTTTGTATTTTTAGCGACGTTATCGTCTGACTTCAAAAGCCTCCCTTCAACGTACAAATAGCTCATGGAAGGCACTACACACAAGTCCTGTTGTTGGATAGGAATTCTTATCTCATCGTTATTATCAAGTGTATTAGAGGCATAAGGAAAGTGTGTGTGAAATTCCATGTGTGATATTGCGTCATCAAACGGAACGTTACTTAAAATATCCAAAATATCCATTGTCCACTATTGAAGTACACGAAGTCCTAGAGAGCGTAAAAACGTCTTGTTAGCCTGTGTTAACCGTATGGGAGATGGATGAACACTGATTGCCTTTTTCCGGTTCCCACTCAATAAATAGCCACTGGCTTTGCTCAGCCCTCGCTTAATTGTTCTTCCCTTAGGTAAAAAGTACACGTATCCCATCTTGTTAGTGTGCTTTCCTCAAATGCAAACACACTGTAATTCGTTCACCTCTGAAATTAACCAAATTGTCGTCTTGATCCACGATTTTTAACGTGATGTTACTGACGACCCGTGTGGTGATCGGTAGGTAAATGACAGGGTTTGGTATTTCCACTAGTTTATATCCAGGCGGTACAGCAGGGAAAAACTGATAGATCGTATGAGCTTGTTTACCATTGACATACGACCCAGACGCAATATTACACTCAATCCTAATCGTATTTATTTTAAAAATGTCTACCACATGTTGCGAGTGATAAGTGGTTTTAGGTTGAATAACGACATCACCAAAACCCAAAAGTTTGCCAATAGACTTTGGTTTAGAGAAATCTACTTTTACGGTACTCTTCAACTTTGTCTGTAGAGTATTATTGTTGGTGTCAAGCTGGAGATAGTACACTTTATCCTTCTTTGAGATCATTTGAAACTTCTCTTGAATAAAGTCTCGAATATCCTTCACTTCGTATGTACCTGTCGGAATAACCAATTCTTCTTCATCGCCAAAATCGAACTTGTTGTTAGTCTCATCAACGTTTGGTATTGAGTTGTACGTCTCAAAACTAAAAAGTCCAATTTCATATTCCCCGTCGAGCTCGATTGGTGTAAAATAATCCACCGAGAGCATGGAGCTCTTACCTGTAAGCGTGAACGTCAGAGACATGACTGAACAAAAGGCTAATAAAACACATCAATTTAAATCAAAAATATATATTGTGGTCTAAGTACTCAACAAGAAATACAAACACAAATGTCCACATATTTGAGAGTACGAGTTTACATCTTGATAAGCAGTTCTATTGTAGGAAATATAGTTATTCTTCAAGTATTCTTGGACTTCCAACGGTAGCACGAGGTCTCCGTAACTATCGAAATATCTAACAAGATCTCCAGTCTTAGCAAACCCAATGAGTGCCATCACCGCTGCTACCGTCCAGGTTCACAATTGTAGATTCGTTTTTCCAAGGCTTCCGCGGAAGAGTATCCCGCATAAACACACCCCTAAAATATGGAATTTTAAGCTTTCTTGCCCATAGGCTCAGGTCTACATCGTATAGCGCTCTATTGGGCAAGAGGTTCACAAGTTTTTTATCGGCTTTTGATAAGGGGCCATGTAGATTCCCAGTCCCTTTTTGTACGGTCTAAAGAACAATCCTTTCCCCTGGCGTAGAGCAATGGCTTCCATAGTTTCGTTGTGACGTTGCATTTCACCTAACCGCTTTCTAGCGTCCTTTGCTTCCGTTATAGCTTTGGCGACTCCTGCCGCTCCACCTGCCAAACTCCCCAAAGCACTCAATCCAGCAAAAATCGGCAGTAAAGGAAGAACACCTCCTGACTTTGGTAAAGAAGGAATACGTTCTTTTCTTTTAATATGATTGAAAGCTCCCCTTTTTCCTCTTCTCATCATCCGTATAGCTTTCAATGCAGAAGATGCGGCTTTTTTAAGTAGCTTACTACTTCCACCACCAACAAATTTCACGCCAGATCCGCGTACGGCCGTTCTTGCCTGCTTTATAATATCGGAAAAAGCAAACTGCTTGCGACCCACGTTTCTCTTCTGTCCCTTTCCGGTCTTAGAGCCAGGTTTCTTTACACTTTTTCTGCATCTCCTTCTTTTTCCTGAAGTCTTGACCCCAGCCCCCAATTTTGTTTTAGCGTTCATTGCACTCGCGACAAACCAAGAGGCAAGTCTCTCACCAAGGGGAACTCCTTTTGACTCTGGCCCAAGCTTTGTCAGCTAAAACTCTGCAGCGTGACGCGAAGTCCTTGTGTTGACTATAGTCAATGTCGTGTTGTCCACACGCTTGGTCCAACAAGTTAATACCTTGTTCCTTTCGCGCTAATCTTTCTTTTAAACGCGAACCTGGACCGCAAAACTGATAGCCAGGTAAATGAAGTTCGAACGGCAAAGAGTCTATTGCGTGATTAAGTAGACCGCATCCTTTGGAGATCCGCTTCATACTGAGTTCACAATATATCTTGCAGCTTATATATGACTCGACTAGTTCACTACCGACGCTCACAGTGTAAGGATGAAATTCCAAAAGCAACGAGAGACATTCACAGTCGACGACTCATTGGAGAACCTGATCAAAGCTTTGACAGACGGTGAAAAGAACAAAGCTGTACACGGTCCTCTTTTGCCTGAAACTGTTCGCTGTATTATCTGCGGTCCGTCAAACTGCGGTAAAACAAATTTAATGTTCAGCCTTTTGACGGACCCGCAAGGTTTAAAGTACGATAATATTTATGTATTCAGCAAATCGCTCATACAGCCGAAATACAAAATGCTGGAGCAAATAATGCAAAGTCTTCCTGACATGGGTTACTTTACCTTCTCCAATAGCGAAGACGTGCCTGATCCTGAAAACGCGAGAAAGAATTCAATAATGATATTCGACGACGTGGCTTGTGATAAACAGGACCACATGCGAGCATATTTCAGCATGGGGCGACATAAAGGTGTGGATAGTTTCTACCTAGTTCAAACGTACACACGTCTTCCGAAACACCTTCTGAGAGACAACGCGAATCTTATAATACTATTCAAGCAAGACGAGCAGAACCTCAAACATGTGTACAATGATCACGTAAACACAGATATGACGTTTGAAAAATTTAAATCACTATGCCAATCATGTTGGAACAAGCAAAAATATGGCTTTGTAACAATAAACAAGGATTCAGAGATAAACAAGGGACGTTACCGGTTCGGTCTAGACACTTTTATCAGTGATATATAAATACCACTGGATCGTGTAACGACCGTTATTCTTAGACTCGCTCTCACGATGGACGCCAAAAAGGAAGAAAAAGGAGTAGGAAACCGAAACGTGACAATAGTCTAAAACAAGAATACTCCCTAAAGCATGAACTAATAAGACTGACTAACACAGTGCGCAAGAAATACCAAGACCTGAAGCATAGTGCAAATATCGTAGAACGACTTTTAGAAGCACAGGTGAAACCTATTGTAAAGCCGTTACAGTATACAGTGGAGAAAAGCTTAAGGCAATCTCCGATAAAACAGGAGATTAAAAAGGAGGAAAAGGGTTCCTTGACAGATAGCAGCACCCCCACCGCGTTTGAAAAGGACGTAGACCTGAACAAGTCGCTGGACGTATCAACGCAAACTACAGAAACCAGCTTGGTGGAAAAGTATTTGAACAAACTCTCCAATCCCAGGTTAAAAGACAAGTTTGATTTTACCTACGGAGTCAAGCCCGATGGCAGAGGGAACACTACGATTGGCGATTCGAAAATAACGTTCAGTAGGACTAAAGTGATTTTAAACGATCGTAAATTTAATGTTACACCCGGACTGTTGGAGCTACTATTCATGCAATCCCAGAAAGGGTACTTATTACCGACAAAGACTTGAAAGTGTACAAAGAGATCCTAGAGGAGACAAACGCCCATCGCCAAATGTATTCGGCTGAAAACCCCATAAACAGCAATAGGGGTAAAAAGTATGTAAACGTTATATCTGTGATGTTTCGACCAAAGCCCACCGCCGAGAGTGAAGAACACGCGGGGAGCGGAATATCTGTTGGAAATTCCAAATATTACGAATCTAACGCCAATTTGCTTGTAAAACGGTTAAAAACTCTAATTTTATCAAAAGAGGCCGGCCACACGGCTCACAACAAAAAAATAGACCACACAATACAACTTCTCCGATATAATAAAATAATTGCAGTAAATCAGTATCGGCTTGGAGATGAAGAAACATGCTGTCCCCCCTGACCCCAAGAGAGGCATCGTGAACGAGCTTCATAGACCCGCCAGAAAGAATTTCGCTAGACGTCGAGTTTTCGTACGTGCTGTTGACGATCTTCATCAGATGGATTTAGTCGAAATGAAACCTTTTGCCAAAATCAACGGAGGTAAAAAATACATTCTCATGATAATTGACGTATTATCAAAGTATGTGTGGGCTGTACCTCTGCCGGATAAGAAAGGCAAGACTGTAGCGTTGGCGATGCGTGGAGTTTTTGAAAAAAGCAAACGTATACCAAGAAATATTCAGAGTGATCTGGGCACGGATTTTTACAACAAGGAATGTAAAGCGTTAATGGACCAATACAACATAAACCACTACAGTTCGTTTACGCATTTAAAAGCATCCGTAGTCGAACGTTTGAATAGAACTATTAAAAATTGGCTTTACAAAGAGTTTAGTGTCCAGGGAAATTACAAATGGATCGATTTATTGCCGAAATTAATGGATAGGTACAATTCAAGGGTCCACAGATCTATAGGAATGAGGCCAAAAGATGTGAAAAAACAGCATGAGTATGCTTTAGTCAGAAAGTTAACTAAAACGGCTGCAAAGCGAAAACCCAAGTTTAAAGTTAACGATAAAGTGAGAGTATCCAAGTATAAAACATTATTCGCTAAAGGATACACTCCATCGTGGACTACCGAGCTTTTTACAATTAACCGTGTGCGTAAAACGGCACCCCCAGTTTACCACCTACAAGACGAAGAAGGGAATACGATTAAAGGTGTTTTCTATGGACCTGAACTACAACGTACCAACTACCCCGACACTTACCTTGTAGAGAAAATTCTAAAACGGAAAGGAATTAAGTCATATGTTAAGTGGTTGGGATTCCCATCGCGTTACAACAGTTGGATATAAGTACAGTATTACGCGAGTATACTCATTACTCCACTTTGTGATATCGAACGCTCAACACCATGATAAGACGTCATATTATAGACAAATTTGGACATTCCCTGTTTCTTGGGAAACGCGGGCTATTAGAGGACGAGTATACACTCGATGAGGATGGAACTAAGAAGTTAAGAGCCTCTGGGGATTCCGATCGCGTAAGCAAGGATTATCTAGACAAATTCTATGTTTCCAGAACTGAAATGGAAGGTTTAAACGAAAAACTAGAGCTTTTGAACTCGCAGTTGACTCAATTGAACAGTGCTTGCCTAAAATTAGATGCCACAAACCAGTTCTGGGATGCCAAAACATTACAACTGTCCAACGTGGGTGCCGGTAAATCGTCGAATGATGCGAGTGTACTCTCCCAGATTTGCCAATACGACGAGTCAGTTGGCAATTTCAAATGCGGAACGCGATCCTTTAATCTAGTGGAAACTAGTGCAGACGAACCAGTTTTGACAGGAGGAACAAATAAATATAAAGATTTCATAATAAAAACTTACGGCTCAGACAGGGAATACATTCCTACCTCTTCACTAAGGTGGGCTGAAAATCTTGGAAAAGTGTTTGATTACAAAGGTAGAGAACTGATTTGGGACCCCACAGGTAGAATACACGCCATCGGAAATTAGTCGCTCTGCTGACACGCAGTGAACCAATGATTGCAAAATCTTTGTCTAAAGTGTCAAGCCGATGCTGTCGTCGAAAGAACACCGTCCATTTGCGCCACCATTTGCGCAGAAGTCACCCTCCGCCACCATTTGCGCAGAAGTCACCAAATCCTCCTACATCAAAAACTTGAGTTTTGACCGGGCGGCCTTGGATTTAAAAGAATACAAAACTCAAGTTCAGACCGTAACGAACCGGTCGGCACGCCTTGGATTTAAAAGAATACAAAACAAGTTCTTCACAGACCGTATAAAAACCGGGCGGCACGCCTTTAAAAGAATACAAAACTCAAGTTTAGACCGTATAAAAACGAACCGGGCGGCACACCAGTCAGTCATGGACGCAGCAGTAAAACGATCAGTGCCGACACCACGTAAGGATCTCAGCCGCGTGAAGCGCCGACGGACTAGGCCTCCATCACCCGCCCCACAGCCGCCCGTCTATCCGGACGTCAACACCATGGACATAGACCAGCTCCACGTTGACCGGAGAAACACTGCAGGAAGCGCCTGCTCCGATATTCTACACTTCAGCACAGCAAAAGGAAGAGGAGGAGGAGGAGGGTGATGTATACCGACCTGAACATCCATCGATGCGTCCAGCTCCGCAGCCACCGCCGCCACCGCCACCACCGCCACCAGCACAGCAGCAGTCTACTAAAACGAGCGATCCACCACAATTGAGCTGGGAACCCCGTTTGATACTTCGCCAAATCTACAAAGTGGCAACTCAAGCCGATGCTGTTGTTGGACTTGACTTGTTGAAGGACTTCAAACCGTCCATTTATTTGGTAAATAATCTATCCACTGTTGAATTTACCTTTGATGACTTACTCAGTCTACAAAGTGCCTCTGTTTCAAATGCAATTAATCGGTTTTTATCTGAAAGAGTGTTATTCAAACCGTTCTATCTGCACACGATTCTTGTTGAAGCAAGACCTAATGGAATTGTTGCACTGTGCAACTGTCACATGAAACAAAAGCCTGTTAATTACAACATAAACTCTGTAATATTGTCAAAACCAACTAATGAGTCGGACATTGTACGTCAGACGCCCAGAGTGTTACTACAAAATGCGGGCTGGAGTTCTTTGAAACGTTCGTTTCCGTCCCTCGAAAGCTATTTTAATATTTTAATTGAAATAAGCCCAGCTGTACAGTTTTTGATTTCACGCTACAGTAGATACTTTTCTAAACACTACAAGGCTGTGGCATTGCTTTCAACAAAAAACACAACCGATATGGTTGCCATGACTCTGGACAAACAGCTTGTTCGTCACATCACCACTGACTTGCCTCGATTACTTCAAGAGTTGAATGAAAGAAGACTGCCCGTGGAGACGCAAGACCACTGGTACGAACATACCTCACTACGGAGCTTAATGTTACCGAGGATAGACTCTGAAGTTCGTCGTTTTTGCGTGTCAAATATAACTAACTCTGTGTTGGAAAATTTGAAGTATGTATCAAGATGGTAATTGCAAGTGTATAATTTGAGATTTTTTTAAATATAATGCACGTAGCAGTATTTGTGTGTAACTTTATTTCTCTTCCTCACATATATTTGCGGAAGAAATAATAACACGTATAGTTAATACAAGTATTTATTAATAAAAGCTAACAACAAGAGTTTACATTGAAAGTATAAACCAATGATTTACAATAGTACAGATGGATTCGTAAATATAAACAGTACATCATATTTTCATTTCAATACGAAATAAAATAGAGCAAAGTGCAAAATTTCAGGAAAACATTTTATGCATAGTTACGCATTTGAATAAGTTCAAATTGTTATAAAGTAACTAACGGTGAACAACATGGATTTATCAGAAAGATTTTACTACATATTTTGTTTCAACATAAATCAATTGTGATAACTGTGTAAAGAACACAAAAGGGCATGTTAAATTATTATATATACAAAATGACAGTTCACCAGCTCATCTACAATCTACATATGATCGTTAAATACAAGGATTTGCAATTATTAAAAACGGAAAGGGTCATAAAGTTCGATTACATTGTGGGAAGTAACAACTGAAACATCGCTATCGCTACTGTTGTCAAAATCATGCTCATGTGTTGTTTGCTTACATTGACTATAATCTAAGTATTGAAATAGAAGTTGGAAAACACACCTATCACACCAACTATTTTCTTGTTTAACAATGTTATCTACAAAATGGTTAACACTGAATTCAAAATGCCTAGTAATTTTATAAAATTTCCAGTTTCTTTGTGTCCAAAACAATTGATAGTCAAATTCGAAACAGTTGTGACTTTCTGAAGGACTACAAGTTATTTCAAAACAAGATTGACACAGTACAAAAGTATTTCTAAATCTTGCCTAAACTAAATTCATAATAGTCAAAGGTTATATGATATGTTTGAATATCACAAGGCAGAAATTCAGGGATTAGCTCTGATGGATGATTAATTAACATTATAAATTCCTTTCTGTCCAAGCATGTCAAGAAATCTGTATTCATAACTATACGGATTTTCTGGGGGAGGAGTCTCTTTAAACCAAACAGTCTTTAAAGTTTTTCTAACATCTCTTTGGACGGTCAGTGGGAGTAGTGACAGTATATTAATGCTGTCTATTGATTCTAAATCAATTTCTGTATCTATATGCTTGCCAAATGCAATTACAGATTTTTCATATAAAGTAGCCATACGCGCTACCGCAAAACACCGACCTCTTTCTTTAACGGGACTTTAAACTTCCGCCTCGGATTGTGATGAGCTGTTTCTCCGATGCTCACGAAGCAGTTCTTGAATTCTGTAGTGACCATGTGCCAGGGTTCGTATGTTGTCTTCAAGTATGAAACGTTTGTCATCATCGAATGTCAACGACCGTTTTACCGTAGTAGCTGAGGTTAGCTTAAACTGCTTGCACCTAATGAGATTAAACTTTGCCGTGTACTCAGTTTTATTGAACAGAGCATCTTTGTAGTGCTCAAACGTGATTTTCTTCTCAACATAAGACTTCTTTATACCCTTAGCCTTTTTGACTTCATTTATGTTTTTTTCCGTTGGACTGGAGCTAAAACGTTGTGCATACAGTTTGGATCTCAAGCCTATATGTTCAAACAGAACTCTTCCTTTAGTTTCATCTTTAAATTTACCAGCGACCTGTTTATTTCTATCGTCTCTCATGGGGTGATCTTTCGGATAGTTGGACACATCCAAATAGTCATCAGCAATTTTCTTGAGGAGTGTATAGACGTTCTCATCTGTTTCCACCAGGATGACCAGTCCATCAGTGTCTAGGTAACATAGGTATATACGAATCCCCGGAGGTCTGAAGCATGCATTGTAGAAGAAATCATACATATGTACCTTGGATAGGTCCAGTGTAACAATGTAGATAGGCTTGTCCAATGTTACGCATTTCTTCTGGAGGTGAACCAGTACAATTCCATCTTCATCTCCCTCTTTGACAATAGTTCTATCAACAAATCTTGCTTGTCTTGCGTACTTTTCAAATGATTCTTTGGTTGTTACTACACGAACGTCCCTATGATGTCGATCATTCTGACAACTTTTTCCAAAAGACGCATTGTTCATAAGCTTGAAAAAGTTCCTTGAAAAATCATTAGTAGCTTTCCTTCTGAGGTTGGAGTTGTATTCAATGAATTTCTTCATCCACTGTGACTGTGAAACCCTGAGTACTCTATGTACTTTGGTGACTCGAAGTCCAAGTCTTTCGGCTTGCTGAAAACTAGTATAATGGGCAATGTAACGTTCCTTTTTATTCAGCGTTGCCAATAATTTTTTTACTTTTCCATTAGGTGGCACTGCCTTCTCAGGCAAAGGAGGCAAATCATTTAATTTATCGTGAACGCCCTGTGGAACGTCTACATCGCATTCAAGAATGAATCCGAAGGGAGAATCCGGAGATAGGTTTGACCACTCGACTTTTTCAGGATTTTCTTCCCACTTGAAGTTCCCTGTAGGCAGAACTTGACTCAACGAATGAGCGTAAAGCATGCAGGCGTCCAGGTAAAGAAGATAACTGGTTGGCTCATCGGGTTTGTAGTCTGACTTACGTTCAAGAAGCTCGTTGTTGGCCTTTGCGTATCTTAAAGAACTCTGTACAATTCCCCCTCGGATTGATGACTCATGAGAAACTGATCATAATCGGTTATTAATTCTAGGGTGATTCCTGTAATTTTTAACATCGCTTGCCAAGACAGTGAAGGGGCTGTCCAAAAATGGCATATGTCCAGGTTATAGTTTTCGTAGCTTATTGCTTGAAATGAATTGAGAACATCAATTAGTAAACATACGTCTAGTTTCAAGTAAAAATCATGAAAATCTCCGAAAGTTTTAAAGTGTAAACTTTCCCACACACGAGATGCATGATTATAATCTTCATCACTGATATCACTGTCATTTAGTTTGTTTTTGAAAGCTTCTTTAGGCGGAAGGCCTTCCTCTAGAAACTTGTCTTCGGACGTTACAAAGTCATAACAGTACACCCCTTTTCTTATAATTAAATCAAAATGTTCTGAGGGTACTAGTTTCGAGCTTTCGATAAAATCAGTCGGCGGCAAATTTCTTGTTAATTCATCCAAACTAGCTGACATCATTCTGTAAGAATCTAGGAATCGCACCCAAATATTTCCTATTTGAATGGATATAGCTATCATCTTTTCTTTGTTTGAAGGAATCATTCTTATGTCACATCCTTTTAAGACATCCAGGTTAGAAACTATAAAAGCCTGATCATAATTTGACAAGTTGTGCAACCATACAGGAATAAAATTTGGTGTTTTACATCTAAGATTGCATCGACTACACAGAGAATGCCGAAATTTTGAAGTGATGTGATCGTGATCTGCACATTTGAGGGTATCAGTGTTTAGCTCACTAAACGTTCTTTTACAAAGTTCACATTCCACTGATTCATCATGCCGCTTGCGTTCTTCTTCATTCATGGACATAGGTTTGTTAATGGAATATATTTTCTCGATATGTTCGGCTACTTCTTTTATGTGGAGCAAAAACTTAGCCCCCGCGTTTGGACCCCGATAAAGAAACGGTTCTGTCGAAATGTTTAACTCCTCAAGTGTTTCCGAATCATATGTGGATGAAATAATGGTACAAAAACTGTTCGCATTGTGTCTCTGATAGGTCTTCCCATCGTAATCTATATCTCCTGTACAGACAGGTGTTAGCGTCGACTCAAAGTCAGCAACTATTGTAAACGGCACTTTTATTTGAGTTTCAAACTGTTGAAACTGCAACGTGTTCTTATCAGGAGAGGGGAGTTTAATTTCTGTAGGTTTATGTTTTCCGCACAAAGTTAAATGTTCCTTCAGCCATACTTCAGCGTTAGGCTTACAATTCCTCACCTCTTTACTTTGAGAGCATCGTTTACAGACTATCTTATTGCTACCTTTCCTAATTTGCTTCTGAATTAGTTTAACAAAGTCTTGAATGTAGACGAAGTGAGATTGGTTGTCCTTTCCATGTAAAAGCAGAAGATCTGTATGGTCGCTCAGCTCATCAACAACCCGAAGAGGAGCAATTTTATTTTCGCTAGTATACTCAAAAACGTTAACTGAAACATTAATATTTCGTTTTTCGAACGGTTTGATTTGATTTATATTGACAGGGAACTTGAGACCGTCAAAGTTATACTTGTTTAATAAAACATCAAACGATTTTTCAGTGAGTGTAACATTTGGTTTTACATTTGTTAGCATACTATAAACAAAGCATCGATTATCTTCATTCATTACGTTAACATAAGCATTACGTTTAACTAATTTAGCTGGTAAAGGTACATAGCTTGAACCACTTGGTTCCTTGTAAACAAACTTACTTACACGTAATGTTAGACATTTAACGTTGTTGAAGATCCATCCACTTTTTTCAGCCTCCTGTTCGTCTTCTTCTTGCAAAAGCTTCACCCCATCACTATGCAATTGACTGTCCAAATCATCGGTCCCGGCAAACACCATCCTGGATTGAGTTTTGAAGTTTCTAGTAGCAGTCAGTCCTTCTTCAGGAAGTTCGTAATAGGCTTCAAGTACCATATTGAATTTAAGCGAGCGAGTTATTTCCATTTCACTATTAAGAATGTCTTTTACAACTACTAGTGCAGATTCAACAAAAGGAACCAAGTCAATAAAGTCACCTTTTTTGTTTTTGATACAATAGTCCCGAGCATTATTAAGAGCCTTTTTTAATTCCCAAGTTAAGTCAATAAAGTCACCATTTTTGTTTTTGATATTATAGTCCCTATCATTATGAATAGCCTTTGTAGGCTCTGAAGAGTCATTGGTAGCAGACGGTACTGGGGTAGATGTCGATGGCAAATATGTGGGCGAATCCCTACTGGGTTTTTTTTGAAGTCTTCTTAGTTTAGCGGAAATATTAGAAGGTTCACACTTTCTTTTTAACACTGAACTGTTCGTTTTGCCTTTGATACTGCTAGTACTACTGCCGCCACCGGTTTTCGACGCAGGTGGCTGGCAGACACTACCTCCAACATATTGTTTTTGAGTGTTACCTGAACTGTCTACACTTTGAAGACGCAAATCTGGGACCACTGATCTACTTTGTTGCGGTGATTGAAAATTTAACTGTGGTGTATAAAAGTTACTAAGTGAAAGACATATTGTCTGATGTTTATCGCGAACACTAGTAGTAAGAAAATATGCTTCACGACAAACTGCGCACATAAACATCACACGCGAACTATTGCAGATGAGCTGGTGAACTGTGACTCAAACTCCGCTCACATCTGCTTATAAAGTCGTGGACCCCTTCTCTGTTGGGGTTGGGTATGCGAGCAGGATAGAGATAGGGGCGTTGGCTACACTAATGCTACCCTGTGAGCAAGAGGGAGAGCAAAACATGCGAGAAAGAAACAGAAAACCTCTTGGGCGTGGTCGTTTTACGTTTGCTAGCAGCAGAGAGATAGAGAAGGAAATAGTCCCCCTAACAGAGACAGACGATCTCTTGGACGTGGTCATTTAACGCTATTGGTAAGAGCGAGAGGGGGGTGCAACGAAGATAACAGTTGGGTGTGGTCATTTGAAGCTGTGCAATAGAAAAAGATAGAGCTATAGTGTGAGGGAGACATCAACATAGAGGAGTACGGGCGGGTTTGATATAAATACACGTATGTTTCAGCAGTTGAGTTCAGTCGAGCGCGTCTCCGCACATCATCTGCACCGCTCTTCTGATTGTAAGTGATAATTTTCGTTTTGCTCACCATGTTTTCAGGATGCTTTGTGTTTTCAGGTTGCTTCGATGTTTCCAGGTGCTCTTTGCGAGTGAATATTTTGACCACCAGGGGTTTTTATTTTTGTCTGTATATATTATTTGTAATATATTCCTTACAGATAATTGTGTGGTGGTTCATCAGTGTTGTTGGAATTTTAGAGTTGTTTAGTTTACATATCGGCTGTCTTGCGCTAATGTTTTCCCCCCTGTGTATTTTCTGTTACTGTTGTGATTTTGTGTTTGATATGTTGCTGTTTTTGAGTATTTCGGGAAAATGTATCATGCAAATTCATATATTTTTCACCAGTGGTTGCGGTTACAGTTTTGGCATGGGGTGTTGGTTATGTATGTGTGGTGTCAAGTAGTACTTCCATTGCAGTGTTTGTGGTTTTAACTATGCAGATTGTGATTATCTGATGAGGTTATGAAACATTGTATTTTTGCTGTACTTTGCACTTCTATACGTTTTACTTTGTGCTCTTTCGTGGTTAAGTAAAAAAAATTACTACTTATAATAGGTATAGCATAAAGTACACAATGAGTACACCATTTTATTTAAAAATTTGATTTACTAAAAATGCTAGTTTGTCAATGGGAGGAGGAGGTGTTGAAATGGGTGATGGTTTTGTTAGTAATGTGTGTAAAATTGCTGGGTAAGTGATTGGGTTATGGCAAGGGGTGGAAGAGGTGGAAGGGCTGACGGAGGCGATAGTTTTGAGTAATGGGTGACGGCGATGATGAGAGGTGAGGGCGGAGGTTTGAGGACGAGTCGTGGTGAGGACGGTGGCAGAAGTGGTAGGGTGAGTCGTGGTGGTCAGGCGGGCAGCAGCTGTTGATGGGCGGCGAGTCGTGGTCAGGGGAGCAGCAGCGGTTGATGGGCGGCGAGTCGTGGGGGGCAGCAGTGGTTGATGGGCGGCGAGTCGTGGTCAGGGGAGCAGCAGCGGTTGATGGGCGGCGAGTCGTGGTCAGGGGGGCAGCAGTGGTTGATGGGCGGCGAGTCGTGGTGATGGTAGGGCGAGTCGTGGTGAGGGTGGCGGTGCTCTGTGGAGGAGCTCTGCTTTCTTCCACCAGACATATGGTCTGGGGAATACCTGTAGAACAAAACATATTTCTAGAATTTTCCCAGCTTTAAACTTGTTGAAGTATTGATAATTTATTCATATGTTGTAAGAGGACGATTAATACTTTTAGCTCTTACACTTGTTTCACTTCATACGGTTTTATATTTCTGGTAGTATAAGTCACTAATAACCTGATTCGTCGGTAGTACCGAATTCTTTAATACAAAATTGTGTGAAACAATAAAGCTGCTGACATGCTCTACTATATCATGTAGTTTTAATGTCATTGCTAAAGAACATTAACTTTAGAGTTATTTTTAAAACACATATCCTACGACGTTACAACTCCTTGTATTCTTATACGTTTTTAAATAACATAAACCTATTTTTGTTTTAGAGACGAGCATGCACTCATGATGTCCTTATACGAATTAACTAAAAAAACTATTCTGGAGGAACAGTTTAATGAACTAGTTGCAGTTATAAATAAACTCCCTTGTGAAATATATGAACTTGTCAACGAACATTGTATAAATTGTATGAGCTCCTTGATCTGTTATTACAAACGAGAAGACGTTCAGATATGTCGTAGATGTTTTAATAATAGTGTAGCTGATATTGACAACTATGAACAAGTGGTTCGATTCGAGTCATCTCAGAAGACTTCAAATTGCATTAACAAAAAATACAATTGTTCAAGATGTGGTTGTTCTTTTATCCAACAGAATGAAATTACACCAGGCTGTGGATGTTCGGTAAATATTAGTCAGCAGCTCTACAGTTAGCTCTTATTGTTATCACGTCCAGAAAAGTTATTCTCGAGAATGTAAATGAATACAATAACTGATGTGTAAATATTTGAGTATTTCGGAAGTCGAAAATGTATCATGCAAATTAATAACTGTGTTATGTTTTTTTAAAGTTATAAACATACACTACCTTCTTTTGGATTTTACCCGTTTTAAATACAAAATGTTATTTTTTGTTCACTATGTGTTACAGAAAGAGTCATAAGAAGATGTCTCTCGCTACTAAGTTGGAAGGACTTCAAAAATCAATTACGCTACCTAGAGTTCCAGTGAAGGACTTGATTTTGGTAAACGGCTACCCTATAATTACGATCAGACGGGTTGATACTAAATTTGGCAAATCAATTGCCGCTGAGATAGAAATGCCAGATTCATCACAAGCAGTTGTGTATCTACCATCGAGGTTTGAAATTCAATTGACAGAAGACGACTTGATCGAAATCAGACAAGGCGGGTTTTCTTTAAAATGTACAGGGACGACAGGTAGATCACCAGATGTGCTTGTTTTCAAGAGGGATTCTTGATCCCTACACTGAGTTTCTGTAGTATTTTTGATTAATGTTGCTTATTATAACACTAAATTCATTTTATCAACATTAACATCAACAACTTTGTCAATAGTTAGCTTATTATTCGTGTAATAATGGAAAAAATACTTGTCAAATGTTAAGAGTTTACGGGCCTTACAGCTAATGCAATATCTTACGGCCTCAGAACACGTCGTTTGTTATGTTCTGTTTCAAATAATTGTTATAATAAGAAATGCTTTAATTCACTTTGTATCATCAATTTGTAAAACCTTATACTCTATTTGTACTTGATGGAAAGTTATTTGTCAAATGTTTAAGAGATGCATATAAATTGTTAAGAGCTTACGGGTCTTACAGCTAATGCAATATCTTACGGCCTCAGAACACGTCGTTTGTTATATTCTGTTTCAAATAATTTTAGAAATGCTTTAATTCACTTTGTATCATCAATTTGTAAAAACCTTATACTCTATTTGTACTTGATGGAAAATTATTTGTCAAATGTTTAAGAGCTGCTTATACATTGTTAAGAGCTTACGGGTCTTACAGCTAATGCAATATCTTACGGCCTCAGAACACGTCGTTTGTTATATTCTGTTTCAAATAATTTTAGAATTGCTTTAATTCACTTTGTATCATCAATTTGTAAAAACCTTATACTCTATTTGTACTTGATGGAAAATTATTTGTCAAATGTTTAAGAGCTGCAGGTAAATACACTGTTTCTAGTAAATTAGTTATTGTTTTATTGTCCTTTTGCAAATGAAATAGGTTAAGTGTTAACTGGTTTGTTTAAAGTCAATTATTAAAACCTATCCTTACCGGTAATTTGAGCTGGACCAAATGCGGACATCCAGCACGAGGCTTAGGGAATCCCTAAGATCCTCGATTTCCTCCCTCGTCCTGGGGTGGGTGAGGTAGATGGCCAGGTAGTATCTCGACTCCACTGCAGTGGTGTGGATGCAGAACTACCTCTGGATGCATTTCTCTGAGCTTAAGTACCACAGTAGGCGTCGCCCAGTTAAAGTTTTGTTTTCATTTTTTGTTTGTCATATAACTGCGTTTGAGTCCCAAGAGGAAAAACGAGACGTAAAATGCAGTGCTTAGACACTGACCACAGACAACAAGGAGTTGGGTGTGTCAGCGATCCAAGCAAAACATTGTAGCAATTGACATTTAGTGGACCACATTCCGCCAGGGTTCGCGAAGTCGCGCGGCTGGCGTCTCGCCAGGACTCCCGCGCAGTTACATAAGACTCAGATCTCCCATGCATCTCGGATCTGCTAAAATGCACTTTCTGCTTCTAGCATTATGCTAATTAGGTCACGTGGTAACTAAAGGTCGTTTATACTACTGACAGACAGACAGAAACCACCTCTTCTTTATAATATTATAGATGTTCATAATTAAGTGAGGCATAACATTTTTCTTATTCTCCATAAGAATAACATGGGCGCTGAGTACGCAGGTTTGCTGCCACGGGAACCATCAGAAAAATATTGTTTTTTGGACAATTATCAATAGACCACAACGAAATGAAGCCATATACCAAGTTTCGTTGGGATACGTTTATAAATAAGCAAGATATAAAATTTGTCTTATCCTCCTTAAGAATAACATTGGACAACGTACTGTGTTTAGCACTTTAAATATCTCGGTAATCAATTGACGTAGAGAAATGATCAAAACACCAAATTGTTCGTTTTTTAAGCCAAATATAATGGTGAGAACTAAAATTAGATTTACTAAAACATTACATGTAAAAAACTAAAAAAAGAATTTTAAGGGTACAAAATACTAATACTAATACTAATTCGTACTCAGCGAATTTCCAATGCATAATATAAGTCTTAATACCATATAAAGCCACATACCAAATATATAACATATATAACATGGTCCAAACCAAAATTAAGTGTTTTAAAAATGTTAGGGTAAAAAATGCGAAAAACTGATTTTTGGACAATTTAAAACCCCCATAAACCCCCCTTCTCATGGCCCGATTTTTAGCGAAATCGGACGTTTTTAGCGAATTTCCCCTATAGGGAAGAAGCTATTACCGTAGTCGGCATGGTAAGACCTAGGCCCGGGACCATGATAACTTTTCGTTTTGAGGCTCCCAGACCCCAAAAACACCATTCGTTTGATACTGTAGATATATATATGTGTGTGTGTGTCCGTGAGCACGATAACTCTCGTAAAAATAATCCGATTTTGACTAAATCTGCTATAAGCGTGTAAAGCAGCATTTATGACTTTAAGTTCGAAAACCAGACCGATCGACCTATCCGAAGGGGTATTTTGGGGGGGGGTTTGTACCCCAAAAATGGGTTTTTTGAGTTTTATACATAAAATTTTTGAAAAAAGTCAAATTTTAGTTTATTTCCTTGGTTCAGCTTAAAAAGACGCACAATTTGGTGTTTTGATCAATGCTCTACGTCAAATGGTTACAGAGATATTGAAAGTGCTAAACACAGTACGTTGTCCAATGTTATTCTTATGGAGAATAAGAATAATGGTATATCTCGCTTATTTATCAACTTATCCTGATGAAACTTGGTATATTGCTTCATATCGTCGTGGTCTATTGATATTTGCCCTAAAATACATTTTTTTCCAATAGTTCCCGTAGCAGCAAACCTGCGTACTCAGCCCCCATGTTATTCTTATGGGGAATAAGTAACGTGTTATCTCCCTTCAGAGACACAACAAGTGAATCACACCACCTAAAGCAGTGCTCGTAGGTGAATGGAGGTAAAATGTATTACTATTTATTAATTACCATTTCAAATACTCAGTTAATGAATAGCCTAATACATTTCATTAAAATGATTTTTAATTTGTACTATTTCAGCTTGTACATTCAAAGTTGAGTAGGATGATACATTATGGTACAGATTTTATCGTCATTTGAATCTTATCCTAAAAGACATAGTCGGCTATATCAGTGACATTGTTAGGGTATAAGCAATCGGTAGGCAGTCTGAGTCCGACACGTAATGAAACCTGGTAGACAGAAACGGAACTATCCTGTCTCTTAGCTTTTAGTAACACAGTAGGACACAGTAGACCGCTTAGCCTAGAGTTGGAGAAGCGCGGTCTGAGGCGGTTAAAAATGTTAAATAATAAATGGTAAGATTTGTAAAGTTGATCCAGTAATTAACTTCATATTTGATGAAAACACGTTGGAAACAGTATGGCTCCAACCATCCATCCATTAGGCACATTTACTTGTTACTCTAAGCAAAACTAACCGCGTGTCCTATTGTCCTTTCTGAGATGTCGCAGGCGTAAAATGTATATGTACCAACTTAAAATGTAAACAAAACAATGACAGTCTGTAGTTAAATTCCTTATAAAATAACAGTTTATTAAATTAAACGAGCAAACCTAGTTGCTCGAATTTGAGCGAATATTTTATTTTCTGATTACGCACCTCATACATGGTCCTATAGTTTGTACCTATTGTAATGCCGTTCCAGAAGTTAACTTAAAACAGCTGTTATACTTCCGTGCTATGTTTTGTTAAGTATTAACAAAACAGTTTAATGTTCAGTTAAATTAATTTACTTTCCTAAGATTAACATTATAACTTTGAAAGCTCAGGGGGCGGAGCCCTGAAGGTGTAAATTTTCCAACCCCCAAAAGGCACCTACGGACTTTCAAAAAACACAAAAAATCATTTAAGACATAACAGTTCCGCCGGCAGGCTTGTCAGAAAAATCGTCTTATTATTTTAATAAATAGATTAATTAAGGGAAGATACATGACGTGACGTGTTACATAATGAAAAAAATCTTCTGTGAGAACAACATGGGAACTTTGAGAGCCAGTAGTGGGGCGGAGCCCTGGGGTAAGAGGAAAAAACAATTCCTTTCGAATAACCTAGAGGAAAATTATTTGATTTGACACACTAATCATCAAAACCAGTCATGGAATACAAACCAACAACGTAATTAATGCATAGTTTTAAGGCAACAATATCCTTGTACATCAAAACAGCCAAACACGTTACATGTTATTAAGTAAAACGAGTTTGCACGCAGCACGCTGACGTGAGGGAAGTGAATTTCCACGAACAAACTTTAAAAACTCGAAATCTGTGTAAAAACATACATTTATACCAATTTTCATTGAAATCTGAAAACATTGATTTTTTGGCTGTTCTGATGCTCCTGGTTTCATTTACCTGCAAAGCTGGGAATACAATTTTGCACATCATAATGTTAGGAGAAGGTCCAGGCAGGCTTGAAAGTAGGCGTGAGTTTCTTGGGATGATAAAAGTACTCTAACAAAGGAATAACAGGCTTTTCTAGTGTAAAACCCCCATAAGACAACGTACTGTGTTTAGTCAAAACACATTTTCTTTAATAACTTGGTAAATATTTATGCTAGAATGACGAGAGAGGGCTTAAAACTTTCGCCTTACTAATTCCCATGTTTTTACACACATTCATTTTACATCCGGGCCTTCTCTGACCCTTTTTGGGCCCAAAAACTCGAAATTTGAAAGATTAATCCCCCAAAAAGGGGTTTAGAGTTTTCCGATTGTTTTGCCCAACGAACTTGTCCAACAGATTATAGAAAGGAACGTCCCTACCAAATTTGAAGTAAATCGGACAAAAAATGCGACCGCTAGAGTGGATACACACATATATATATATATATATATATATATATATGTCTATGTATGTATATATATATATATATATATATATATATAAAATTTTGAACGACCCCCCAAAACGTGTTCAGGGGGTCACGTTAGGAACTTCTATGGTGGTCCCGGGCTTAAGTTTCACCGTGCAGGTCATGCTAATAGTTCACTTTCCAAAGGAAATTCACTAATAAAGCCCATATATTTTCCTATTATGGTCCTAAATCGCTACCAACCATATTCACAGGTGACTTACTATTATAACATCAAGCAAAGGCTAAAATTCACTTTAAAAAATATATTGATGAACGACAGAGAGTAGATAACACAACGACAGGGGTCCAAGATCAATCGAATGCCTATTAAATCAAAGATTTCAAATTGACTCGTTACCACATTACCCTTCATTACAGAACCATCGACCTCCGGAGAATTATGTCCTAAGAGGTTGTTCCTTGACACCAGCGCCGGCGCCGCGCTGCAAGTAGTAGTTGTCTGTTTGTCGTGATTAAATCCTGACTGCATAAGTAAGTAACCGTACAATAACGTAAGGTATTTTTGTGGTCGTAAAAATAAAAAAAAATTAATTCACAGTGTGATGTTGGTCATTCCGTCTCAATTATGTTGATGCCGTTATATCGTAATTAAGTATTCAGGTTGTATGATTGCTTTTACTGGAAAAGTTCGTTTAAATGTGGATTGTGAACCACGAGATCTCCACGGAAACACTGAACCGTTGGTATATGGTAAAATGTGCACTTGTCATTATGTAGAATTTATGATGTTGTGCTCGATTTAGGGTTACTACTATTAACATTTGCTAACATGGAAAAAACGAACGTATCTGAATTTTTATTCTAAATGGTTTGACTTGAATTTTTAGCTCGATGTATTTTCCCTTATGTTAAAATTTGTCAAGGATGCCAAAAATCACTCGGTGGCATGGACACAAGAATCAAGACATTCTCTTGCCACTAATTTCAGGGTCAGAAACATTATTGACACAAATGTCAACAGATTATTTTTTAGGTTTGTTCACGTAGTCCTTACCTTTTGCATGGTTTGTATATACCTAAATATGTTCAGTATTAACCTATTACGTACCTTCTTCCATGATCCCTCTTTCAAAAGTAAAGAAAAAGGTTACTACTAACATATTGGTCCAAATTGCTTGGTTTGCCGTCTGTTGGACTGCATTTGGTATTGACAAATAGTTTTTCATTAAAGATAAAAACTTGAAATTCTGCACATTATAGTGTGTCTTTCTATTTAAAACTAGCGTATTCAATAACTTTACGTAATGTAAACCGTTTAACAATGGCGGCCATTTAACAATTGAATTTAGTGTAAAATGTTATAAAGATTGTTAGTGGAGCATTTAAGAAAAACAATGTATGACATTCCCTTATGGGTTTTCACCCAAGACGAGAGCTCTAGTTCACAAAGGACAGGATGCAGCAGACACAAAGGCAGGTGCCCAGGCCGTCAATCCCCGCACGGGCTCAGCAGGGGATCCTTTAGACTCTGCAAAATAATATTTAATTTTATAAACCAAGTTTTGATTATTTTAACAAATCAAGAATAATAACAGTATTTGGCTTGTTTAAATAAAAGGCGAATTTAGATCATTTCTTGGGAGGAGAGGGGAAAGACCAATAATAAGTTACTAGTTGTCCTGTTGCTCGAATCCGAGCAAGATTGTACCCAACCAAAGGAGAAGGGTTACTTCAGTTGTAAACAAACATAACAAAACATCTGACATTAAAACGGATGATAACAACGTACTTTCAATCAACACGTAGTTTAGACTTCCGCCGTCGGATATCGCCACTGTTCCGAAAACTCAGCCCTTTGCTGTATTTAAGTGACGCCCTTTCTTAAAATTCTGAGACGTATTGGCAAATCTACGTAAAAATACCTTCAATTTGACACCTCAAACGTTAAAATCTGTCCAGCCGTTATCGAGTTATGACTGTGAAGGAAAAAACCCTTGCGTATTAATATATAGATTATAGTAGAGACAAAATCAATAGACGCGTCAAGATAGTTCATGAAATTTGGTTATATTCAAACAAATGATTTATTCTAGTGTATGCCTTGTTAGTGAATTTCCTATGGAAAGTGAACTATTAGCATGACCCGCACGGTGAAACTTAAGCCCGGGACCACCATTGAAGTTCCTAACGTGACCCCCTGAACACGTTTTGGGGGTTCGTTCAAAATTATATATATATATGTGTGTATGCACTCTAGCGGTCGCATTTTTTGTCCGATTTACTTCAAATTTGGTAGGGACGTTTCTTTCTATGATCAGTTGGACAAGTTCGTTGGGAAAAACAATCGGAAAACTTTAAACCCCTTTTTGGGGTTTATTCTTTCAAATTTCGAGTTTTTGGGTCCAAAACGGATCAGAAAAGCCCCGGATGTGAAATTAACGAATGAAAAACTGTGGGAATTAGTGTGGCGAAACTTTTAAGCCCTCTCTCGTCATTCTAGCGTATATATTTACCGAGTTATTAAAGAAAATGTGTATTGACCAAACACAGTACATTGTCTTATGGGGGTTTTACTTTAGAAAAGCCTGTTATTCATTTGTTCGTGTACTTTTATCATCCCCAAAAACCTCACGCCTACTTTAAAGCCTGACTGGACCTTCTCCTTACCTTATAATGCGCAAAGTTGTATTCCCAGCATTGCAGGTAAATAGAACCAGGAGCATCAGAACGGCCAAAAAATCAGTATTTACAGATTTTAATCAAGATTGAAATAATTGTATGTTTTTAACTTATTTTGAGTTTTTAAAGTTTTTATATGGAAATTAACTTCCCTCACGTCAGCGTGCTGCGTGCGAACTCGTTTGCATTGGTTCAGCAAACTAAGTACAATCTTAAGTTTTCAAACCACATAAAACCACCAAAACATAAAGCCAGCTCCTTTGAAAGGCACTTAATGTACAACGGCATTCAACTGCACAATGTGCTGCCATCGAGTCAGAGCGTGACGCTGCGAGGGCGATTTGGGAAGAGAGTGAAAAGGCCATTGATTGAGCGGGCATATTATAGCGCCAAGGACTATTTAGTTTGCCAGACTAATTCAAACAAGACATGTTTTAGTTTATTAAGTCATTTGAAGTTTTAATGTTAGTGTTGGCCATTAGTGTTCTCACATAAGTAACACCATTACGACACTATTGCACGGATTTGTTCTGTGATCCAACACAGAGATTTTATTTGATTTGTTTATCAGTTACTAACCTAACCCATCAACCTGATGAACGAGTTCGAACGCAGCATGCTGACTTGAGGGGAGTGAATTTTCGCATTAAAACCATAAAAATAGCAAATAAAAGGTTTAAACCAATAACACTGGTATAAATTCTTTTTAATTGAAAAATATTATTTTTTGGCTGTTCTGATGCTCCTGATTAAATTTAAATTCACTATTAGGATGACAATGTGACTATATCAAGATGTGAAAAACAGCATATTCTAGTGTAAAATCCCCATGAGACAACGTACTGTGTTTAGACAATTAATATTTTCCTTAATAACACGGTAAATCCTCGTACTTATGAGTAGTGGGGAAAGGGGACTTCTGGGCCAAGTGATTGACAGCTTCCGGTCACGTGACCGGAAGTACTGAGTGAATATATACGTCATCTGAGGCTGAGCCCGTGACGTAGGCGGTTTTGTGACGAAATGAAGGAAAGGTTAAAGTTCAAGGTCACGTGGAGGGTATTTTAAAAAAGTAGTCCCTCGCACACGTAAAATTCGAAGCGTGATTCGATAGTTTTAATCGATACAAAATATCGAATGAAAACAATCTAATGAAGCAATCGTATGATACGAGTGTGAGGTAGTACTATTACATTTATTAATTTATTTTTTAACTTTTGTTTCTTTTCTTTTTATTTACAGTAATTTATGTTTACAATAGTTCCCCGTTGTTGGTTGTCATCGATGTTGTTGATCAGGACGAGTCGTGGCCATCACTTCGCTTTCTGATGAAAGACGGTAGATACTTTGCTTCCTGCACAGAGTCTTCTACGTTATTTGTTGCGAACAGTTCTAAATATAAACTGTAGCCAGTCGCTAGGAGAAGTCTTAACTCTTCTTTAAAAACTTCCAGGTCCGTATAAGTCGAGAGATAAATTGAGTCATAATGAATACACCGAATCTTGAGTGACATGATAATGTTATTTTGTGAAAAGCGTCTCGGAGAGGTTGATGTTCACCAGTCAAGAGCTGGAGGTGTACTGACTATTCGCAAGC
The DNA here is from genome assembly GCA_963675035.1 of Allygus modestus. NCBI lineage: Eukaryota > Metazoa > Arthropoda > Insecta > Hemiptera > Cicadellidae > Allygus > Allygus modestus. The sequence continues at coordinate 241,614,846 of OY776111.1, read as the reverse complement.
TAGCGTTATTCGGGTATTAAATAAAAATGGTGGGGGTAAACGTGTAGGATGCGGGGCAGGTGGTCACAAAGAAGCTGGCGTGGGGCAGATGGGGCGGGGCAGATGGCAGCTGGCGCGGGGCAGGTAGTCGTAAAGCAGCTGGCGCGAGGCAGATGGTAATTCTTGAACTTTATTTAACTGTTTCCAAGTCTGTGAAACAGTAGATATAATAGCAAAGTTCTTTTTACCTTTAACACCTTCTTTCTTGATTGTTTAGTAAAATATCCATCAGTCAAATCCTACCAAGGATAACATCATTGCTTCCGCATCAGAAGACGTTGTGGTAAAAACTTCATGCACTTGTACTTGATCAGTTGTATTTACATTATTGATAGTTTGTTCAAAGTTACAAGAAGAAGATGTGGAAGAAACGGTAGTATCTTGGATTGCCGAGTCCATGTGTACTGGGCAAGAGCCGGAGGTACACTGATGTGGCACAAGCATGTAGGATACCCCCATGTACCCCACTCTTACCCCCACCACACCAGTCCCCCCACCACAACGATCACCCCACCAAATTGTTACTTCGCACAATAACCACGGGACAGTTATTTAGTTATGTTTTAGCTCTTAAACTGTGAGGATCGTTGCTCCGTAACTGAAAACCTCAATGATTAGTGCTAAACACCGTATGTGTATAAGTATAACATTCACTATGATCCAAACTAGTGCATGTCTTCATGTGTTGCTCCTTGCGTAGCAGACAACTGGCTAAGAGTTCTTCAATCTTGATTATTCTACGACGGAACCGCTCACAGTCTACTAAAAGCGTAGACATTCTATCTTCATAGTCGGAGAAGTAGAAGGTGGTGGCAAGCGGACTACTGAAGGACACCTTCCTCATATTTCTGTAAAACATTTTCAGACTCTCTAGGTAGATGTTCATCCGTCAAGAGCTGGAAGTAAAGTGATGTACCGCTAGCGTGTAGGATAGACATCTACCCCCACCACAACGTTACCTTGTCCTTGAAATAGTTGTTTTTCGCTATTGATGCTATACCCTTAGTCGGATCTGAATGCTGATTTTACCTTCTTGTTCGTCTTGTCAAGCCGCGTAATTTGAGTACCCACATGACATACTTTGGAGAAACTTTGTCGCCGTCGCCCCCCAACCCCCCAACCACCCCAACCCCCCCAACCACCCAAGGTCACTCAAGGTCAAGGTCACTTGCATAACCGGTTTGAAAACGGCTACAAAATCTTGAGACTAACTAAAGTCTCCTGCCTATTTAAAGGCAAAGTCCTTAACTTGAAATGCTTAGGGTTGTCCTGAAAAGGACCGTTTGGGTGATAGCATGATGAAGGATGGCAGAGGGATGGTGAAGGTTTTATTTGTTTTTAACAACCCACTTTACCAGCCCCTCTTGCCGGACGAAATATGAGTCTTGCTTGTAGCTGATCTCTGGAGGTGGTGGAAAAGATCGCGGTATGTGCACCTGGATGTATTGGCCGTGGTGTTCAAACAGGCAGATGTTAGTACCGTTACTTCCAACAAGTTTATACTCCGTCATGAGTTTCAGCTTCCCGAACTTGGTTGTTGTGAAGTCAAGCGGTGTAACCAGTTCACTTGCTGACATCACCTTCGTCCGCTTCATAACTTCATCGACGGTGAGAGGTGGAGTTGAAGATCGAATTGAAGCAGAAGCAGAAGTAGAGGCAGAAGTAGAAGGTCGAGGTAGGGTCGAAGGCCATTGTTGGAAATACAGTGGATGGCTCCGGAAGTTCCTTGAGATTGTGGATTTAAAAGAAGTAGGTTTTTTAAACCCACTCCTTTTCTCTGACGACTTCTTCAATTACTCATTCAAACGTTGCAGTTTCTCGGGGGTTAGTGAAGACGTTATTGTTGTGCAGTGCGTGATAATAGTTTGCAGTCCAAAAATGGAATGAGGTGGCAAACTGTCGACGGAGTATAGCGAGTCACAAAGCGAAACCTTGCCTATCCATATATGGTTATGCAGCTGGGGACTGGTTTAGAAACTGTCTGACCTCAAGGGGTCGAAGACCCAAACCCCCCCGAAACATATCTTTCGGGGGGGGGGAGTAAAACGTCATCCAAAGTATGGCATGTGGGAACTCTAATAACGCGGCTCAGCAAGACGAACAACGTGATGGAGTCAGAATTTAAACCCGACTAAGGGTATAGCAGCAATGGATAAAACACTATTTTGAAGGGTTTTCCGCTATTTCTCCTATGTCCTTGGTCGGATCTGAATTTTGATTGTACTTTCTTGTTTGTCTTGTCAAGCCGCGTATTTTGAGATATGTTATACTTTAACCAAAAATAAAGAAGTTATAGCGGAATAACCTTCAAAATAATGTTTTTTTTTTCGCTGTAGCTGCTATACCCTTGGTCGGATCTGGAATCTGACTGCACCATCTTGTTCGTCTTGCTGAGCCGCGTTATTAGAGTACCCACATGGCATACTTTGGATGAAGTTTAACATCCTCCCCCAAAAGATATGTTTCCGTGGGGGATCGGGTCTTTGACGCCTTGAGGTCAGACAGGTCGAGCAGGTGGGGTTCCCCCACCATTGACTGTCGCCTTTACAAGCGGGAGCAGTCCGTAGTCTCTTCGCAGTTGCTTGCCGCCCGTTTATTGGATCTAAGTCCCATCGGGTTGCACTCTGCTGCAGCGTGGGTCTGTTAAGTGTGCGTTGGGCCCGACACGCAATTAATAGATCCGTGCCCTTGCATGTGCTTGTTAGTTTGTTAAGCATGGTAGAATGTTATATTATCGCTTGTAGTTTGCTGCTAGTAAATGTAGTTAGTGTTTGATGTTTGTAATTATTTGGTGATGGTTTGAAGTGTTTTATTTACTAATGAAATATGCACTTTTCTTACACTCTTTAAAATTGGGATAAAGTTTCTATCAAAGGGGTTTTTGTTAAAGTAATTTAATATGTTTCTCAAATAATCCCTTCCCTATAACAGGGTACGGCGCGAAAACCGGCCTTATGTCAAACTGGGTAAAATCTTTATATATATCTGTGGGGTATTTATCAAATTATTTTAATATGTTTCTCAAATAAACCCTTTCCTTACAAAAAGGTACGGCACGAAAACCGGCCTTAGTCAATACGGTCATGCAAACCGGTTGACATTACCTATCTTACCCCTCCCGCACGAGAAACTTTTGTGAATATTAAGTTGGTGTTTGTAAACTGCCTTGGTCAAAACTTAGGTTCTCAGTAGCCTGACGCCCGGTTGTATCGAAGTACCACTGGGTTTCAGTATGCTGTTGACCTTTGGAAAACCGACCTCGGTTAGTCTTTGTAACTTGGCAATATTAAGTCGGTGTTTGTAAACTGCCTTGGTCAAAACTTAGGTTCTCAGTAGCCTGACGCCCGGTTGTATCGAAGTACCACTGGGTTTCAGTATGCTGTTGACCTTCGGAAAACCGACCTCGGTTAGTCTTTGTAACTTGGCAATATTAAGTCGGTGTTTGTAAACTGCCTTGGTCAAAACTTAGGTTCTCAGTAGCCTGACGCCCGTTTCGATCTAAGTCCAACTGGGTTTCAACTGGGTTTCCATGCTGTTGACCTTTGTAAATCCGACCTTGAATGGTCTTTGTAAAATTAAATTTAATGTTTAAATATCTGTATTTGTTTTCCTTCTAGGGTTTTTATGTTTCAAGGGATAAATTAATGTTACATTAAACCAGTTGACATTACCTATCTTACCTCTCCCGCACGAGAAACCTTTGTGAATATTAAGTCAGTCTTTGTAAAATATCTTGGTCAAAACTTTGGTTTCCAGTTGCCTGACACCCTGTGTTTGTGCCTACGCACCATTGGGTTTCAGGATATTGTTAACCATTGTGTCAATACACCCTGCAAACCATTTGTAACTTCTTGGGGGGTTAATTAATAAAAGGTTCCGGTTATCAGGTTTATTGCCTATAACTGTGAGTATTTTTCCCTTGTATTTTTGGGAGGTTAATTTTCTACAAAAAAGTTCGGCCCTGCAAACCGATCTTATGTTAAAACTGGGGAAAAAATTCTAAAATTTTTGTCAAAGTAATTTAATGTTTCTCAAATAAACCCTCTTCCTTTACAAAAAGGTTCGGCCCTGAAAACCGGCCTGTCAATAACGGCCATGCAAACCGGTTGACATTACCTATCTTACCTCTCCCGCACGAGAAACTTTTGTGAATATTAAGTCAGTCTTTGTAAAATATCTTTGTCAAAACTTTGGTTTCCAGTTGCCTGACGCCCTTTGTTTGTGTCTACGCACCATTGGGTTTCAGGATATTGTTAGCCATTGTAACACCGACCTTGGTCAGCTTTGTAATCATCTTAGTCAGTACTGCAGGGTATATTTGTAACCATTTGTAACTTCTTGGGGGTTAATTAATAGGTTCCGGTTATCAGGTTTATTGCCTATAACTGTAAGTATTTTCCCCTTGTATTTTTTGGAGGTTAATTAATAAAAGGTTCAATTTGTCCTTTTTTGGGTTCTTCAAAATTATATTCCCGAATACAGAATGGAGAATAGAGCACCAATTGCTGCTCTATTCCCTGTTATGGCAACATGTTCAGACGACCTTGGCCTACTGACAGGACTTGTTAAATTCATTGATTATAATTGTCTTCCTTTAATACAGAGCGGGGAATAGAGCAGTTTGTGGTTATAGCGAGGATCACTTACTGCTCTATTCCCTGTTTTGGCAACATGTTCAGATGACCTTGACCCACTGACAGGACTTGTTAAATTAATTTATTATAATTGTCTTCCTTTAATACAGAGCGGGGAATAGAGCAGTTTGTGGTTATACCGAGAATCACTTACTGCTCTATTCCCCGTTCTGGCAATGTGGTCAGATGACCTTGACCCACTGACGGGACTTTGAAAACTTCAGTTACTATAAAAATTGAAAGATATATAAATTTTAAAAAATACACCTTCATTTCCACCCCCCACCACTTTTTAAAACGGTATAAATAGAGGTGCATTTGCGGTGGTTTTCTTATTACTGCATTGACCATTGTGGAGATCACACCTACTTTATGCATCGCTGCGATATTTGTAAGACTTCATTTAAGGATGAATTTATTTTAATAATTCATAAAGAAATTAAACATAACACCAATCAGAATGAAGTATATGAAGAAGAATTGAAAGAAATAGATCAAATGTTAGCTCAACACCAAGATTTAAGACCAAGTGTTATTCAATATGCACAATAAACACCATTAACATCAACTTCTACCTCTGCTCTGTCGACACTTCACCGTCCTTCAACATCAACAGCTGCATCGACTTCTACGCCTGCTCTGTCTACACTTCACCGTCCTTCAACATCAACAGCAGTAGATGTGGAGCTACACGCTCAAGCACTACCTGGTAAAGAAGTAACACATTTTAAAATTGACAGTGCAAAATTACAACTTGAAAACTTTTTAAATGACGCCAAAGGATTAGTAATCAAAACACTAAAGAATGAACAAAAAAGATTAGATTTGATTAAATTTGGACTGTTACTAGATGCTGTGTTCACTAACATTCAAAACAAAACATCACCAAGAGGATTCATGACAAAAAAACCGAACCATCATGGCTGCGTCAGATATTGAAAAGATCGTAACAGAATGTTTTGAGGAACTTTTGACAAAATTACAAGAACATGAAGGAAGAGGATCTGGATGGACTTTACTAAGTATATCAAATCTGGACGTTAGAGTTCATAAACACGGTTATGGAATGAGAGGAAGTAGTTACATTCCTCTTCCGAAAAAAGTAAGTGATACCAAATCCTGTATTAATGTGCAAAATGAAAATAATGAATGTTTTAAATATGTTATGTTGGCCAAATATGTAAAAAAAATCCAGAAAAACCTAGTCAAGCATATGAAGAAGTCCAACATAAGTATAATTTCCAGGGAATGACTTACCCTGTAGCAATTACTGATATATCAAAATTTGAAAAGCAAAATCCTTCAGCTTCTGTCAACATTTTTGGCTTAGATTCATCAAACAATGCGTACCCCTTGCGCATAACACCTATTGAGCGCAGAGATCATACGGACTTGCTATTGATCACTAAAGGGGACATATCCCACTATGTCTACATTAAACTTTTGAAGCTCGTTTCTAAACAAATATAAAAAAAAAACACGGAGAGAAAACCATTTGTAAAAGATGTTTTTGTCATGTAGGCAAATCATTAAGAAGGGGAGGTTCAGAATTGTTAGTATAACATCAAAGGTTATGTAGTGGAAACTATGAGGTAAGAATAAAATTGCTACCTCTTAGCAGATCATACGTACAATTTGACAAAGTAAATCAACAATACGCTATTCCAATCGTTGTGTACGCGGATTTCGAAGCATCTTTACTCCCAACTGAACAACAAGAAGAGGATATCACAAAAAGAAGCAAATATCAAAGGCACGCACCAAACAGTTATTGTATACTAACAAAATCCACGCTGTCTGAAGAACATCTTCAAAAATTTGGACTATCATCTGCTCCGAAGATTTATCGCGGTGAACAAGCAGCGAAATACTTTGTTAATGATTTGTATTACATTGCTTCTGAAGTGGAAGAACTCTACAAAAGTAAAATACCAATGCAACCTATGGAAGAACATCAACTTCAACATCACAATTCAGCAACAACATGTTATCTATGTAATAACCTATTTACACCAGATAACGTTAAAGTGCGTGACCACGACCACCTTACAGGAGCTTAAAGAGGCGCAGCCTCTAACGCTTGCAACTTAAATTGCAAACTTCCATCTTTTATCCCCGTTTTTATACATAATCTTAGTGGATATGACTCTCACTTTATAATTCCCGAACTGGGAAGAGATAATGGGGCGATAGATATTTTAGCAACAACAATGGACAAATTTATAAGCTTCTCTAAAAAGCTTGGCAAAATAAAACTTAGATTTTTTGATTCGTTTAGATTTATGTCTTTTAGCCTAATGAAATTAATTGAGAATTTAAGGAGAGAAGATCTGACGGAAACAAGCAAAATTGTAGCCAGTAGTAAAATGGATCTGGTTCTTCGAAAAGAAGTCTTCTCCTATGATTACATCGATGGACTGCATAGATTTAATGAAACATTACTTCCTCCACCAGAACAATTTAACAATAAACTTAATGATTCGGAAATTTCACTTGAAGACTGTCAACATGCATGTCGAGGATGGAACGAGTTGTGTATGAAGACTTTTATGTAAAACTTGACGTCACTGTTCTCTGCGATGTTATGGAAGAATTCCATACCCTTCTAGACAACACATTACCATTCGGCCACTATTCCCTCAACCCTATTGACGAGCAACCCTTTCATCGTCCTACAACCTTTTCCTTTCCGTAAAAAAAGGGGAACCACAGCAATATTAAGCTGTGTTTCCCATTTTTTACACAAGTTTTGAATGACCTTGAATTATATATATATATATATATATATATATATATATATATATATATATATATATATATATATATAAGCAGATTTATACAAAGGAATATTTAATACCATCAGCTGTGTTCGTGAAACCATCATGTCAGACCTGAAGGAGAAAATTGTTAATGAACTACACAAACCTGCAAGAATAAATTTTCCAAGAAGAAATACTGTTATAAAAGGGGTAAATGATCTATATCAAGCGGATTTAATTTAAATGCGACCGTATAGCAGAATAAATAAAGGATTTAAATATATACTCACAATTATTAATTGTTTTACAAAAGTTGCAGGCGCTTTGCCTCTAAAGGACAAGAGTGGTAAAAGCGTAACACAAGCCATGGAAATAGCTATAAAAAGAGATAAAAACAAAATTAAACATTTACAAACTGATGATGAAACAGAATACTTTAATACAAACTTTGCACAGTTAATGAAGAAATGTAAAATAAATCATTATTCTACAAATTCAGAGAAAAAAAGCAGCTATCGTAGAAAGATTCAATAGAACGTTAAAAAGAGCACTGTATAAACAGTTTTCAAAAAGAGGTTCTTACGTATGAATTGATATTTTACCACAATTAATAAATGATTATAACAACAGGTTTCATAGAACTATTGGTATGAAACTTAACAAAGTAAATAGTAAAAATGAAAAGATGTATTAAAACGCATAAAGAAAAATACAAAGCCTACAGTAGAAAAGATGCAACCAAGAAAATTGAATGTAAGTGATAAAGTACGGATTAGTAAATATAAGGGAGTGTTTACCAAGAAATACCTTCACACTTGGACGAATGAAGTTTTTACAGTGTATTAAGTGAAACCGACTGTACCTGAGACGTATATTTTAAAAGATAACAAAGGAAATTTGTTGCAAGGTGCATTTTATGGACATGAAATGTTAAAATCATCAGTAGGTGATGTATATCTTGTTGAAAAAGTGTTACAAAGAAAAAAGGACGCAGTTAAAGTGCGGTGGTTGGGGTTTAACAAAACTGAGGATTCATGGATACCTATAAAGGACTTGGTTTAATGCAAGCAACTCATTTCATCGTTAACCTTTGAAAAGGATGAAGATTATTCACCATAAAGATCGATTCAATATTAATAACATTGATGATTTAACTGTGGATAACGCTAAAATCAACAATGGAAAACACGGTACCTAGTTTATTTCCAAACACTGTTCGATGTATAGTAAGTGGTCCCTCAAACTGTGGAAAGACCAATGTTGTCTTTAATTTGATCACTAATCCGCAGGGATTAAGGTTTAATAACCTATATATTTTTTCAAAGTCTCTACAACAACCAAAGTATCAATTGCTGGATAAAATCATATCTGATGTGTCTGATGTTAATTTTTATAAATTCAACGCTAGTGATAGCATTATGCAACCAAACGAAGCGAAACCGTATTATGTATTTATATTTGACGATGTATCTTGTGAAAATCAGGATACTATTAGAAACTACTTTGCCATGGGAAGACATAATAACATCGACAGCATATATATAGGACAAACTTATAGCAAAATCCCAAAAAAACTTATCAGAGATAATGCAAATATTCTAATTGTATTTAAACAAGATGATACTAACCTAAGACATATATATGTATGTATATATATATATATCGATCATGTGAATGCAGATATGCCATTTGAAAAGTTTAAAGAGCTTTGCGGGAAAGCATGGGCGGAAAAGTATGGATTTCTGGTTATTATGAAGGATCAAGCTATAAAGGATGGCCGTTGTAGAATAGGTTTTGATCAATTTGTTTTAATACACTGATTAGCGGTATTACTGTACAAGTCTTCATGGTGTAAAGATGGTTAATCAGGAAAAGCTATTAAAGGAAATAAAATCACTTAGTGATTCTATTAGACAAAAAAACCGAGCTTTAAAATTAGGTATAAATGAAAGAGAGCAATTTTAGAAGCAAAATTCAAACCTGTTACTGAACCTTTAAAGCGATTAACACAAAATATGGAAAAACCTTCAATTCGATTCGAAGGAGACAAAATGCTACCAATTTCCAAATATGAAGAAGAATTCAGGATGATGAAAGTTTTGGCCAATTACAAACATCTGAAGAAAGCGACGAGTATGAAGAAAGCGGAGATATAGAAGATTTAAAGGAAAAGGACGTCGCAGAAGATAAAAGTGTAGAAGATACAAGTGTAGAAGGTACAAGTGCAGAAGAAGAGGTTATTAACCCTTCCAACTTAAGCAAATTAGGCACAGATATTATGTTTAAAGTAACACTTAGAAGAAAATATACATTAAAAATGCTACACGCCACACATGCTAATAAAAATTATCATACATATGGAGCTAGAATATAGGATAAAGGATTAATGATTGGAGATAGCAAGTTAGATATAAACGAAAATGATGCTATAGTTATTGGTTATAAAAAATATAAAGGTACAAAAGGTTTGTTTGAACTCATCTTTAAAACTAATCCTGTTAAATATACTAAAAAGGATTTACAATTGTTTAAAAATATACTAGAGTATACAAATGCACATAGAAAGAAATATTCCAAAGACCTTCCGATTCATAGAAATCGTTCAATAAAATACACAAGTATTATATCTAGTCTTTTCCTCTCGAAATTAAATAAAGCTCAAATTAAAAGAAGAGCTATAACAACAACCAAAGTCTCATTATCTTCTGCTGAATTAAATTTTTTGCATAAAAAGAGAAAAACAATTGATCCTAACGCATCTGGATGGGGATTATTGAAAAATTTGTATAAAACTAATATAATATATTATAACGATTATAAATAAGTTAGTTGATCGAATGAGGTTATTACATGAAGCTATGGAAGCCGGGCACACTGGTTTAGAAAACGAATGGGTAGCTTTGGTTGATGAACTGCGAAAACGAGGAATAGTTGTTCAGTAGACGTATATATAATGAGAACCTAAACGATAGAGATTCAGTTACATGATGAGTGTGGACAAGTTTGGACGGTATTCCGAGTTTGGAGTAAAATCAGGATATAATGAATAAACGGTATCAGGAAACTGAAACATACTTTCTCCCTTTTAGCCAAACTTTAATAAAAATATTTTTTATTTACTAAATATAGAATATGAAGTATAGATAAATGTACAAAAAATTGTCTAAAATAGTTGTTTTCAGAAACATCCACTTAAATCCCTTTTTGGGAGGCACTATAGAGTCCGTTGCTAAACACAGTGGTTTTGAGAAGGGAAATGCCCCCTTGCCCCCCCAGGGTTAAATAGCAACATATTTCGAACATCCTCTGTTGGTCAATGCTAACTTGACCTGCGTATCAAATTTTAATGAAATTGATCAGTAAATAAGAGAGAAATAGTTATTTTTGTATTCCCCATAAGAATAACATTGGACAACGTACTGCGTTTACCGCTAAATGAAAATTTCAATTTTCTCCACAACTATCGTAGAATAGTAATTTAAAATACTAATTTATTTAGTTTTGAGCTCTTTTTAATGGTGAATAGTAATATTTTTTAACATTTATGATTTTTTATGAAAAAATCCAAAAAACTGAATTTTGGATGTTTTAAGTCCTGTAATTTCTGAACCCGAATTGTTACAGATATTCGGGTGGTGTCATTTTGTTGGAAAACTAAATTTATACAAACGACTAAAGTTTAATCAAAATCGTTAGAGCCGTTTTTGAGAAAATTGGACTTTCATGTTTTTTGATGATTTTTGGGGGATAAAAAATATCCTTAAAAATCAAAAATTCAAAAAATGAAAAAAGCCAGGAGATATTGAGGATAAGTACCTACATACCAAATTTCATAAAAATCGGTCCATAGGTTAGGGCTCTAGCTCTGTACACATCCACACAGACACACACACACACACACACACACACACACACACACACACACACACACACACACACACACACACACACACAAAGACAGACATCACGTAAAACCACTTTTTTGGGTTCAGGGAGCACTAAAACGAACATTTCCACTAACAACTCAAATTCGAAAATTTTTACGAAAAAAATACTTTCTCCATATACTATAGGGGGAGAAAGTAAAAAAGAGCTGGGTTTCCGTTAACACCTGATGGCAACTATAATTTTGAAGGAAAAGTAATTCAAAATGTTGGTGATCCGCTTTTGTCTTCTGATGCGGTTACGGTACAATACATGAATAAAAGAACTCCAACTGTACACGAAGATTATTGGGGGTTTTCCGGTAAAAGGTTAAGCAATATACACCATCTCGTTTATGACGTTGAAGCAGTAAATTTAGCTACTCTAAAATTTTTAACGATTTACAATAGGAATGAAACCGACACAAGCTATGATGTAAAAAAATTAAATTTATCAAATGTAGGTGATTGTGAGCAGGATGGAGACGCTGTAAATAAGAACATGTTTGATATCGTACACAAGAAATGGACTACAGAATATGAAAACAATTTGGAAAGGTTTGGTGCAGCTCTATTTAATTATATACATCGGGCTTCAGGAAGAGCTGCAGCTTCAGATGTTGACAGCCACAATTATTTAAACTGGAAAAAGATACACAATCCAGAGAAACCTAAGCAACAAGATAAACCGTCTGAGTCTTCTAAAGTCAAGACATTAGGAAAGGGGGATAAAGCGAATGTGATTAATGAACCAACATAAAACAATGAAGATTACATAAGAGAAAAAAGAATTTAAATACCCATGATAAGGGATAAAGCATCAATCATATTCGAGAGACAATATAGAGAGGATGATGGAATCCAATATCACTGCGTGGAGTTTAATATCTCAAGAGCCGAGATTTCCCCAAGGAGTGTTGACAGATGGTTTTGTTCAACGGTTTGATAGATATATGGATTGGGAACAACTTTCCATACAATACCTCTTCACAATGACTATGTTAAGAATTTATTTTCACAGAGTTAACTGGATCCATATTTTACAAAGACAACAGTTTTCAGAAGACTTCCTCGTAGAGATGACATCAAATTTTAATAACTGTTGGGAAGTAATAAGTAAATATCAAAATCTCTCTGAGGATTACATTAACAATTTTAAAGATTAACTAGACTGGGATGTGTTATTCAATCACCAACGATTAAGTGGCAAGTTTCTAAGGGCACATGAAAACTATTTAAAGTTTACTCATTTTATCGAAGACAACGATACCATCACCAGCGGAGAAACATCTGGAACATCTCCTATTACACCTTATTTCTATTTTTACTACTTTTATTTAATGTGTCTACATTTAATTAATTAATCCATTTCTATATAATAAATGGGTTTTAAACAGTATATAATACAAGAAACAAAAACTGATATTACATTCATTGTAAAACATTTATAGAGTGCACCTACTGATTGTAAGTTTTGCTATAAATAGTCATGTCGAGGGTTAAACGCATCAGTCATAATCGAGAGAAATTGCAGAGAGGAAAGGGAATAGCATCAACAGCATTTTCTCTATTGAGTAAACCGGTTGGAGCTACAGTTAACAAGGCGATTGATTTATTACCTGTGGAATTACATTTACCTAGAATATTGTGGTCCTGGAACCAAATTAAAGAAACGTCTTGCTAGAGGAGATCCTGGAATAAATCAGCTCGATCAGGCTTGTGATCAGCACGATATAGCATATTCCAAATTTGGTGATACTGTACTAAAAATAGATCAATAGCAGATAAAGCACTTGCTGAGAAAGCTTGGCAAAGAGTAAAATATAGTGAGTGACACGAGTATTGGTGAAAAAGCAGCGTCTTTAGCAGTAACAGCAGCAATGAAAGCAAAAACTACGTTTGGAGGAGGAAAGAGAAGAAGGAGTGGGAAAAGACCCGCTAAGACACAAGGCGGTAATATCAGAAGAAAACATCGATCTACCCGTGGTAAAGGTAAAAAGAAACCAACAATATGGTCAATGATAAAAAAGGGAGGAGGATTATACCTAAGATCGTATCGTGTATTTTAATTAAGAAAAAGCAATTAATAAGTAAAAACAAAGAATTAACCAATGAAGAACTGATTACATATGCTTCTTGTTTGAAAATCCCAATTTTAGAGGAGTATTTATGAAAGATGGATTACCGGTTAAAATCTGGAAAAATGAGACTGGTATAGTAAATTTGGATAATAGTGAAGGATTAGGCACTCATTGGGTGTGTTACAAGAAACTTGGTAAAACTATTTATTATTTCGACAGTTTTGGAAATCTTCCACCACCGAAAGAACTTCAACAATACTTTCGTGCGGCTGAAAATGTTTTTTACAATTATGCAAGAGAACAACCTGAGGATACATCCATTTGCGGTAATTTATGTTTAGATTTTTTAGCTAAAAGTGTTAGTCAACATTAAGATGTCTTCGTATACAGTGTCATTAACCGGTAACTCATGTACTTTGTGCAGGATTCTGTTTCCAGCGCTACGTTTGCAAAAAGGAAGACTATGGGAAGCCGCATTATTGGATTTAACAACATATAACTCTATTCCAAACGTTAATGAAGGAATTAATAACAAAATACATTATTACAAGACAAAAGATGATAAAGGAAAATATTCAGCTTTGGAAGAGTTCAGTTTACCGACAGGAGCTTATGAAATTGACAATATAAATGAAGTTATACAAAAACATATGGGAAAGGAAAATATAACGATTAAAGGCAATAACAATACTATGAAAGCCGAAATTACTTCTAAGTACTATATTGATTTTAATCAAGAACATTCAATTGGTAGTTTACTGGGGTTTTCTAAGGAAACGAAAGTATTAGAACCTATTACAACTCATTCTGGTAATAAAACTGTGACGATCACCAAAGTTAATAGCATAGACATTACATGTAACATTATACAAGGATCCTACAGAGATGGTGAGAATCGTCATATATTACACACAGTTGGGTATATAACCCATCAGTTGCACCGGGTTTCAAGATAGTAGAAAAGCCTCAAAACCTTGTGCACCTACCGTTAAACACCAGTTTTATTTCAGACATAGTGCTGAACATAGTGGATCAAGAAGGAAACCTTATTGACTTTAGAGGAGAAGCTATTACTGTAAGAATACATATAAAATCATCCACTTAGACAATGGGGTTATCATTTAAAAAGAGAGAGCCAACCAATAAAGAGGTTAGTAGCTCATCAGCTGTAGAAGGATTAACAAGTGACAACATTCATTTTCTAGAAGAAATTGGATTGAAAGTCATTAACAATGGATATACTGGTTATAGCGCAGGGTCCAACATTTGACGAGACCTTATGGGAAAAGGAATATCACACGCACAACCCTTACGCTTCGTCAAAATTAAACAACAACGATGAAATTAGGATTCCTATACAGCAACAAGACATTTATACTCTTCCATGCGAAAGTTATTTATATATTGAAGGACAAGTAACAAAAACTGATAGTACTGCTGGAACCACTGTTCCGTTCATAAACAACCCTATGGCATTTTTGTTTGACGAAATTAGATATGAAATTTTAGGTGATACAGTAAATTCAACAAAAAAGGTTGGGATTTCCAGTACATTGAAAGGATTAGCGTATTTAACACCAAATGAGAAGAATCTGTTAGCTGTCGCAGGATGGGTTACACCAGACAAAAATACAATCACTCCTGACTCTTCGGGAAACTTTGATTCCTACGTACCTTTAAGATTACTCATAGGACTGGCTGAAGACTACAGAATAAGAAGAATAAATGTAAAACAAGAACTAGTTTTATTAAGATCATCAAACGATAAAGATATTATTAAAGCAGCTGCTGGAACAACTGATGCCAATTTAGACTGGAAATTAAAATTAGACAAGATTGTTTGGAGAGTACCACATGTGCGACTAAATGACTAACATAGGATTACGTTATTAAGAAAGTTAAAATCAGATCGAGACATTGTAATACCATTCAGAAGCTGAAAGTTTCATGAATACCCCATTTTACCTACAACACAACGGCATACATGGACTATAAAAACTACTACTCATTTGGAAAAGGCGAGATATGTAATATCTGGATTACAAACGAAGAAAAGAAATATAATAACTGAAAATGCTGGTGAATTTGACCATTGCAAATTAACAAACTGTAAAGTGTTCCTGAATTCAAAATTGTTTCCCTACGACAAATTTAATATATCTTTTGATAAAAAAGGTACAGTGTTTTATATGATATGCACGCTAGGTTCCAAAATTCATACTACGGCAAAACAAACACACCTCTACTATCTCCTGAACAGTTTGAATCGAAAGCTCCGATTGTTTTAATTGATTGCTCCAAACAAAACGAATCTGTGAAATCGTCTAGTGTTGATATAAAAATAGAAATGGAATTTCAAGAAAACGTACCTGCAAATACATCTGCGTATTGTTTAATTTTGCACGATAAAATTGTTACATACACACCGTTGACCGGTATTGTAAAGATAGTATTGTAAAACGTTGTACCACCACCGACACCGCCACTGTCGCTAACCTATAAATAATGGAGCAACAATGCAGGTCTTCAGTTGATCGCCTGTCGTCGCATGGGTAACATCTACAAAATGAGTTCTCCATCTGTTGTACAAGGTGATGCAGAGGTAGCACCGTTATTGGAACATGATAATACCGATGAAGCAGAAATCATTAAGGAAATAACTGCATTTTTAACGTTTGTGAAAAGAGATAGAGAGGAGAAAAGTAATGCAGACTCATTAAAGGTAGTATCAAAGAGGAAGAAGAAAGTAGAAGAAAATATTCCTCCTCACATTTTAACTGAAGTTTTTTTGCGAATCTTTTACCCCATCTCAGCATGCATCAGTAAAATTGTATCAGTTGGATTGATGAAGTCATTGGATTATTCCCCTACAGTAATACTACACCATGGAAAAAAAGGTTTTATTTTCGCAAAATGCTTGGGAGTCATTTTTGAAACATGTACATTGAATAGAATGTTATTTAACTAACAATATGTGTGGAAGGAAAACTCATATTCGACTTTTGGATTGTGACAATGAAATTGATATTGTTAAACATCGCGGACAACTACAAGTGCGAATTAGAGACTTGACTCAACATGAAAACAAGATTCTACTATCACGTGAAGAATTCTACGTTTTAAACTACGCAACAGAACCTATTACAAGGTACATGAGACAGGTAAATGTTGGTACAAGGTACAAGGTAAATGTTGGTATTTGCAAGCGCTATTATTAAAAAATATTTGGTTGATGATTTTGAAAAACAACCTGATAGCACCATCGTGTACGGACCTGTGGATACATCTATTTTTAATAGAATACCTTATGAAGTTTGCATGTGGAGAAAGTTAAAAGATTTTGAACCACTTGTAGAAATCGCTACAGAATAAACAACACAGGAATAAGAAACAAAGAATCAAGAAGAAGAAAACGAAACACAAGAAGAAGAAGAAGTTAAAAAAGACTAAAGTTTAACTTAATAAAGAAGAAAACACGTGGGGTAGGCCTATTGGGGATGGTGCCCACGTTAAATATACACCAACGTGCCTGCAACTGTACGGCCTGGTATTTAACCTACCGTGGTGTGGAAAACAGTTTAGTTGATCGTCAGGTGCCATGATGAGCAGAGGAGATTAAGAATTGGATGTAAAGCCTTGTGTAATAGACATTCAAGCATTTCACAATAATGATGATGGGTTTATTATCAAAGAATTAGTAATTTTTGACTTGCTAACATTTGTAACCTACCCATTCACGTTTGAAGCTCCTTTTTCTTTTAACAAACTTAACGCTAAAGCAAAAAGTACAAACAAATGGATAACTAAACACTTTCATCACATACATTGGTATGAAGGATTTATAAGCTACAGTAATCTGCACAGTATTATATTTAAATTTTGGAAACAATATTCACATATATACACTAGGTGTACGCTCATTCTTCCCGTAAGAGGATGAACGAAGACTGAATTTTTAAAGATATGTAGGCAGGTACTGGATTGGTAACACTCTTCTGTTATCCGTTTTAACTCCAGAACAGCAAGAAAAGATAATTAATAAGCCAAACATTTTACTAATGGAATGGTGGTAACACCATTCCCATGTCCGTTTTAACTCCACAACGGCAAGAACAGATAATTTAGGACTAATGTAAATAAAAAATACTACTGACTACTGGAGTGGTAACACCCTTCTCATATCCGTTTTAACACGACAGTACCTGGGAGACCAGCTTTGCTCGGGGGAGGGCCAGTCAGTCAGTTTAGATGACTTGGAGTAATATTTCATCACTTTCCCCTACTGATAATCAGATTTGTATAACTCATTTGCCTCTTTTCTACATTTTTAAGGTTCCTCCAGTTGTTATTTATAGCTCAATGTCCCTTTCATTTATTTTACTACTCTATATATATAATCTTCACTCAAATCTTTTAATCTCTGTTCTCAGGAAACCACATGTTAATAATCATAAAAAAGATGAGTATTACTTTGACCATTTCGTCAACAAAGTATCACCGATAAGTTTAGTAAATTTAATAAAACATATGATGAGGGGTTTAGTAAAGGAGGTATAAATGCTAGCTCTAAACCTGCGGTAACCTCTATTGCCTGTGAAAAGGTAAGCCAAGACAATGAGAAACACACGGATGAAAATTTAAAACAACTGTTTGAAGAGGCGTTATTTAAAATTAAGCACACCAAGTGGACCACCGACCTCATGGAAAACTTGAAAGAAACAATTCCGCAAGGTAGTGAGAATATTAACTCGACTATAACCAACATAATACAAAAAGTATGCAGTTCAATATTAGAAGACATGTCATTTAGGGCCGGATTAAATTCAATACAAAATTTGTAATATATGTGTTTCAAACTTTCTTTCTTCATGTTGATTATCTTAGTTATTGCGATGACATACACTGAACTTAGACTCGTACAGTGGAATGCTCAGTCCTTATCATCTAAATGGGCTGAGTTTCCTGAATTCTTACTTAAAAATAAGATTCACATTGCAGCTGTACAGGAAACTTGGTTTAAAGAACAATTTAACTATAAACTAAGTGACTACAGTATTATAAGACAAGACAGGGAAGATGAATACGGTGGAATAGCTTTCTTTGTTCATTCCTCTATTGAATGGGACCATATTGATCCTGGATACAACAATGCTCCCATTGAAGGCCTTGCAATTAAGATCCGACCAAGAGGATTTAATAAATTTATTAGCATATTTAATTACTACTGTGGTAAGGGTAATGTTAGGGCTGATATATGGGAAAATCGTGTTTTAAAAAAGGATGATGATTTGAGTTTAGTGATAGGGGATTTTAATGCCCATCATACCTTGTGGGGAAACAGAAAGTCGTGTTCTAGGGGCAAAGACATTGTGAATGCACTGAGTTTCTCAAGTTTCATCACGATTAATGATGGAACGCACACCACCGTACCTTCCCCTTTTAGAAGTTCTAGCGCTATTGACCTTTCTTTTGTCTCACCACAGCTACACAACATGTTAAATAATTGGTCAGTTCTAGCGGATGCAGTTGGAAGCAATCATTTTCCTATACTCATTACATTCAACTATGCAAAACGAATTAATAACATATCCTACAGTAACATTAACAAAATTCCTCGTAGAAATTTAAAAAATGCTAATTGGGAACGTTATACTTCTATTATAAAGAGAAACCTGAACGAAATCAGAAATGAAGAAAATATATTAGAGGATGAACAATTAGAAGAATTTCATAATATAATTAATAATGCAGGGGACTCGTCTATTCCTCACATAAAATATGGACCAAAACATAATATATCTGGATTTCAACACAAACCATGGTGGAATGTTGAATGCTCAAAAGCAGTAGCTCAGAGGAGATTGAGTTTCAAACTGTTCCGTTTAAATATGACACCACAAAATTATAATGTTTACAAAAAATGTGCCAGAGAAGCGAAACATATTATTAAGAGAGCAAAAACACAATCGTGGGAGAAGTTGTGTAATGACTTACAAAATAAAAACTCGTCTGAAGCATGGAGAATAGTAAAAAGTTTTAAAGGTAATGTTATTCATGACAACCATCTCATGAAACAAGATATCGATTTGGCTAATAGCTTCATGGACATTTTAGTTCCGGCCCATGTCCCAGAAATCAGTGAAATTAATTGTCCAATTTCGACTGTTGATGATACTAGGATGACAGAACCCTTTACCATGAAGGAACTGGAGATTGCTTTGGCTAGTAAAAAGAAGGATACAGCCCCAGGAGCAGACGGTATATCATATTCAATGATAAGGAACTTGCCTCAAAATGCTTTGGAATTGCTGTTACAAATATACAACAGAATTTGGAAGTCTGAAGGAGATACAATTCCTAAATGTTGGAAGAACCATGTCATCGTACCTCTTATCAAACCTCAATGTGACAAAGGTGTAGCTGAATCCTACAGACCTATTGCAAAGATTTCATGCTTAGCTAAAATCATGAACACTTTAGTCAAAAATAGGTTGGAGTGGTTTACTGAACACTTCAATCTAACTCCACAAACCCAATTCGGATTCAGAAAGGATAGTGGATGTTATGATCATATAATTACGTTTGTTTCCGATATCCAAATAGCAACAACAAGAAATGAAACTATTATTGCAGCATCTTTAGATTTGTCTAAAGCTTATGACAATGTACTTATAACAACTTTAATATCAAAAATGTTTACTATGAACGTTCCTTATGTTTTTATAAAATACTGTTTTAATTGGCTCTCAGAGAGAACTATTTCATTTCAATTTGGAGACAGTGAACTATCAAGGACAGCCTATAAAGGTATTCCTCAAGGAAGTGTGCTAAGTCCTTTGTTATTTTCTTTGTATATTGCGGATCTGAATAAACATTTGTCTCCAGGAGTAACGTCCCTGCAATATGCAGATGACTTTCTCGTTTATGTATCAAACAAATCCCCTACATTAGCAGCTCGAAAATTGCAAGTAAATTTAACAAACATAGCTAACACGTTAAATTTCAAATCAGGTCTCACATTTAATCCCAAAAAGTGTAAATTACTTGTTTTCACGAGAAACAGGGGATTAACTGAATATTCTTGTAACATATTTGGTGAAGTTATTCAAAAAGTGAACTGCCACAAAATTCTCGGTGTTTGGATTGATACAAAACTTAAATTCCATAAACATATTGATGAAACAATCAGCAGGTGTAGAAAAGACTTAGATGTCTTAAAATGCTTAGCGTTTGGGACGAAGGGAGCTCATCCAAAGTTTCTTCTAAGAATCTACAAAGCTTTAATACGACCAAAATTGGATTACTGCAGTTTTATTTTTGGACATTTAAATAGGACATATGAACAAAAATTGGATGTTGTACAAAACAGCGCATTAAGGATATGTACTGGAGCTATTAAGACAACACCCATTCAGGCATTACATGCTGAAACTGCCACAATGACACTAAATTTGAGAAGACAATTGTTATCGGAAAAATTAGCTCTGAAAATTCATTTAAATACATCTCATCCTGCTTTTTTAAAACTCCAAGAACTAAGCATGCTCACCCATCACCATCCATTTTGGGATAAAAAACATACACCAACAATTATACGAGCTTTTGACAAAATTAAAAATTATATTGGTGAAGCCGAAAACGAACCCTATGGTCATTCAATTTTCCAATTCCATAAACCTCTATGTATGATAAACCCAAATATCCATTTTTCTAAAGTTCTTGCTTCCGATATTCAGTCTAGTAAACAGCATGTAAACGATACTGTATTGCTACAATCATCGTTGTACATTTTACACCACAAATGGAACGGGCACAGGATAATATATACAGATGGATCCAAAATTGGAACCAATGTTGGTGTTGGTATATATGATCCTGCAGTTGACATGGAAATAAAAATAAAAATTCCCTCAATATCATCAATCGTCTCAGCAGAATTATTTGCCATTTTAAAATCTTTAGAATATATATCACAGTTAAATGACAGCAAATTTGCTATTGCAACAGATTCTCTTGTGTCCATTTACAACATTGAAAATGCTCTACGTGGCTTTAACAATGATCACCTAACTTTAGCAATTGCAAAAGAAATTATTAAATGTTCAAAAGAAATTGTGATACAATGGATTCCTGGCCATGTTGGAGTTCCGGGTAATGAAAAGGCGGATTCCCTAGCAAAGTATGCAGCTCACGATGATGCATTAGTTGTAGACAATAAGTTCCCTTTGCGATATTCCGATATTTGTTTTGATATAAAGAATAAAATAAGAGCTAAATGTAATGAATTATTGCAATCTACAAACAAAGGGGAATGGTATAAAAAGACTCAAAGTACCTACTCAAACGTCCCATGGTTTGAATCAACCAAATTCAGTAGACGTGACACCACTATGATCTGCAGACTTCGTTTTGGACACTGTTTTACAGCAGACCGACTTTTCTTACTTCAAAGGATTGACTCCCCACAATGCCTAAACTGTAATGATGGAACTCATGAAAGTATTCTACACATATTTAAGGACTGCACTGCCTACTCAGTACATCGAAATTATCTCTATGAAATGTTGAGAAGATGTAACTATCATATACCTCCTGATTTACGTGACATTCTTAAAGAAGAAAACTCAAAATTATGGTGTTACATCTTAGAATTTTTACACAAAATCAAGAAAATTATTTAAGTGACCATATACCGGATGAAATTGATTAAGTTTTGGACTTGAATTGTAATATTTGGACTTCATACATAAGAACTCTTTATATAATTGAAATTAATTCAGTGTGTTTTCAAAATTATAGTGTTACGTCTTAGAATTTTTATATAAAATCGAGAAAATTATTTAAGTGACCATAAACCGGATGAAATCAATTAAATTTTGGACTTGAACTGTAAACTGTAATATAATAATTTATGTTCGTAGCTCTTAAGGCTTCATGTAGTTTCATACAAAGCCTCTAATAAAAGATTAAAAAAAAAAAAAATACTTTGACAATTACCTGGTTGATTATGAACAGCTGATAAAATTCTGACAATGATTCTGGATTCTAGCATGTTTGAAGTTCTGCAAACAGACGGCCAGGGCTGAATTTAGGTCTGTACAGGCTCTGGTCTACACCCTAAATGCAAGTGCGGGCCCTTACCAGCCCGGCCAACTTTCCTGTTTGATTTATATAATATAACTTACGCTTATATCAGGCTCTACAGATGGCGTTGTGCAGTTACTTAAATTTCAAATTGCTAAAATCCGTATTGCTGCCTAGTGTATATTAACGTTGTCATGGCAAGATATTATTAAGTGATTTTCATTATCTAAATACATAAAACAAAGTCGGGATTGTATGTTAGTTATTTAGTTTCATCAAACAGCTGTTATAAGGATGATATCTAAACATACTTGAAAAGCATATAAACATATGTTTATTATAGAGATAATAAATCTATTTGAATAGCAACTCATTTTCAATACCGAAGCAAGCTCTATATAAGCATAGGCAAGTGAGCGTAGCTAACGAGCTCATCTTGAAAAAGAACGAGAATCTTTGACATAAAACAAATTTAGTGACATTAGGATAGAATAATGTCTGTCTGGCCAGCTAGTAGTACTCAACCCGAATGCTGACCCGAACTCCCGAACGCTTACCCAAGGATCATCTTTCCTCCATAAATTTAACAAGGCAACTTTTAAAGCCAGCGAGGCGGAGCTCTAAGGTCGGGGTTAAAAGAAAATAACAACAATTTTTTGTATAATTGAAAATTTTCTAAAATTACTAAAAAAGGTATAAATAATAACAAAGAAAATTTTCCTGTGTGGTGGAGGTCTATGGTTGAGTAGGGCGGCGTATCAAACGTGGGGACATCTTTCAAGAGATGCTGCTTTAACAAAATAAATCCAACGAATCATACGTTAAAATTAAAAGTTGGGAGTGATAGTAAAGGCAAAGCCCTGAGGGAAGAACAAAGAGGTATCCATAATATTTTGGTACCCAACAACGTAGTATATAGATATGGAGCAGTTTTGAGGAGCCGCTTTCGAAATCTTTGGATTTTTTATTTGGTGGTTTATATTAGGTTTCTAATAAAATATACCACCTGATTTTTTAGAAAAATTTGGGTTCAGAAATTACAGGGCTTAAGAGATCCCAAACTTCAGTTTTTTACCTTTCTTAGTACCATAAACTTTAAATATTTTTAGCAGGTTTCAACAGTTTTATCTCATTGCCATAAAAAGCTCTAAAAGATGAAAAATTAGTACTCCAATCCACACACGGTTAAATTAGTATTTCGTTAGTAGGCTATTCGGCTAATGGTTGTGGAGAATATTTCAATTTCCATTCAGCAGTAAACTAAGTATATTGTCCGATGTTATTCTTATAAGAAATAAAAAACATACATCTCTTGTATACTTATTAATTTTATTAAAACTTGGTGTGTTAGCATTGACCAATAGAGAATATTCGTCCCAGGACAACCTTAAAACTGGTCTATAACAGTTTGGATGCTGACATTGGGTACAGCAAATGAAATTGTCATTACATATGAAGTTTTTTGGATGTCCATTATGACAAACTTCCCTTTCACCTTTGGTCCCTCCACTTGCAGCGGCTCGGGGCGGAAACTCAGGGGTTTTCGACGAGTTTTAAATATATAACCTGAGAGAAAAGTTGCCAATAATTATTAGACCTATTAATTTCCAGCTCCAAAATCAGGGGGTTAAACATACAGAAATATACTTGTTTTAAACCCATTTAATGTAAAAAAAGGTATTCAATGACTTATTTATATAACAGTATCTTATAAAATTCATACCTTAAATTTAAAAATGCTTACATCATTAATATATGTTAGTTTGAATTTAAATACACAAGCTACTGAAATCGCAGCACGAGAGATTTAAAAGCAAAATCCAACATCTACATTAATGACAATTTTTCAGGAGGGCAATCTGTCTACATCGTAATTAGTTGAACAATGTAGACGGTTGGGATTACGGAGTTTTGGACATCTTGATTGTTTATGAAAATCAATATTAACCACAGAAAATGCAAACAAATATAAACTGTAACCAGACTATTTTACTGACCGGTAGATTACAAAACTTTAATCCCATGTCATTAGGTGACAGTGAGGCTTATTTGGTACATTACATGTAATAAAGATAGTTTGCACGTATGATAGTTTAGTAAGTCTGCCATCAAGTAATTTTTTCACAATGTAAAGAAACTACTATAGGTCTACAACACGCTTGATTATCAATCACAGTCAGTCGAGTTACAGAGTTATACTGTCCCAGTAATTCAAAAATTCCAAAACCTATTGTATTAATTTATCATAACTAGTCCAAACACTTAGCTTTTACATCGAAGTTTTCCAGTAAAAAATAAACTGATAATAAATCTAAATAGATACAAGTATTGTTTTAAACACGACAAAACACTATTAATTTACATAACACTCACGTTTTAAACTATTTCGAAATAAAAAAAATTGATGGAACAAAACATAACCAAATCCATAGTTTTGGTTATGTTTACATTTGAGTAATTTATAAACAAATATGCAGTGTTTCCACTCTACGGTAAAAAAATGCCACGCACTGATACAAAAAATCCCACTTTATCCCAGACTCTCCCTTATAGTATCCCTCGTCATATCCCACACTTTCCCACTGATTTGTTAAACATTGCAACACAATTAATTTTAAATATTGAATATTTAAATATTATTATATTATATTATTGGATAATGTATTAGTACAATATTTATACCGTTAGATAGAGCTTATTTAGATCTACTAATTACCTGTAGGTATTTTACATTTTAGTACCTCAAAGGATTTTGAGCAATGCGACATAGGTTAAATGATACGGTGAATTAACTAAATTAAATAATTTATTTACGTGAGAGGTACTAATATTTTTAATGGTAGTACTAAAGAGTACGAAGTAGGTACTAAATAATGGTAAATAGTTTGCTTGTTAATTCCAACATGGCTCGGCCAGCGAAATTGACATGATTCAGTGTTCGTTCTGTGACGTTTATAAAATCATAATAGGTGCGGACAGCGAGGTTAAAAATGGGAAACCCCGCAACTGCCAGTACGGCGAGAAAATCCACTAGAAGTGCTACTGCTAAGATGCTCTGGTCGTAAGTTGTAAGCAAACTAGCAGACGTAATGCCGATTTCAAAAAAATCCCACTTTTTCCCACAATCCCATTTTATCCCACAAGCAGTCAAAATATCCCATATAGGGGATAAAAATCCCTCAAGTGAAACACAGACAAATCCCAGCTGACATTTTAAAGACAACCATAGTCAATAGCTTACTACGAAAACCAATTCAACAACTGAATATCAAACATTAAAATTAGTTTTAATAATTATTAATAATCCAAAATAAAATACGAATGCTGTGTTAAAACATCCCTTTGGTATCCCAAATGACTCCTTCAAAATTTCATTAAGAAATGTTTTACAGTTATTTAGTATTTCGATAACACACCCACACACACACACACCCACACACGGCCACTGAAACTTCTTCATCAATACAGTGATTCACTTCGTTCATCAACAAGAGGATTAAAAAAAATAACTGGATACAAACATACACGCACGGTGATGTTTTCGATAAAACCATCAGTAAGGACTTCAACATTAATCTCGGTAATATTTGTGTTGCTGCAAAAAATCTTAAACACGGTCAAACAAACTGTGCATTGCACAACGCATATCGTTTGGCTGCTTACTTGAAACAAACACAGGAATGTGGTGGGGGTAGCGGAGAACAGAAATGTGGTGAGGGTAGTGGAGCCTATAAATACGAGGAGACAACACTGCTCCAGCACGAGTATTATTCGAGACTCCGAAGAGGCAACATCTCAGAAGACACCACCACTGACGAAGATGGCATCACAACAGTTTCTCCAAACATTAGTTGATCAATTCAACACTCACTCAAAATCCAACCTTCTGCTAACTAATAAGTGTTCAGAACTAAAAGAACAAAAATACTACATTATTCATAACATCAAAAAAATGGAAACCACACATGGAGAAGCGATTCTAGTATCATTGAGCGAAGGACCTTTCACTCCACGAGATGAGCCGAAGTTTCAAGTATTTCTTCCAAAACGATTTGTCCAACTGCTACAAAATGAAGACTTGCGAGATGTTCAACCGGGGACGTTATATTTGGTATCACACGGCGTAAGCGGCAACAGCTCGACGGAACTCACTCTGCACATCACGCATCTTTGTACATCATGTCTCTGTATTTCTAGTCATCAATGTTAGAATTAAGCTTATTGTATTGTAAAATGTTTGTTTAGTAAAGAAAATAAAAATAAAAAATAAAAAAAAAATAAAAAACAACAACACAGCAGTATATTATTTTATATACTGCTGTGTTGCTTTTTTAAAATTCAAACGGATGACCTTGAACTTTCATTCAGGGTTAACTTATGAAGAGGTATAAAAGAGGGGTAGCACTGAAATTAGTCTTAGTCCTGTCTAACACACGCTGCAGCTAACATGTCGGTGCCATCGATGATCAATCTACCATTCGGTAACAATTTGAAGACTTATTGTTGCGAGTTAAAATGTTTTAAAATACCAGACAATCAAGTTGACGGGAAAGCTTGTCGTAATTGCGAGTGTTTCAGCTATTGCATATGTAAGTGTAAAATATATAAAATGAACCGACAAAATAAAATACAAGAATTACGGCGACGGATTACATTACTTTGGTGGCGAACGTAGTAGCAACCATCTGCCCCGCACCAGCTGCCATCTGCCCCACGCCAGCTGCTTTGTGACCACCTGCCCCGCATCCTACACGTTTACCCCCACCATTTTATTTAATACCAGAACAACGCTAGCTTTCGAATGGCTCTTGACCGGTGAACATCAACCTCTCTCCGCGCTCTTCACAAATATATAACATTGTTGAAATGTTCACCAAAATTAGGTGTATTCATTATGACTCTATTCATATGTCGACTTGTACAGACCTGGAAGTTTTTAAAGAAGAGTTAAGACTTCTCCTAGCGACTGGCTACAGTTTATCTTTAGAACTGTTCGCAACAAACAACGTAGAAGGCTCTGTGCAGGAATCAAAGTATCTACTGTCTTTCATCAGAAAGCGAAGTGATGGCCGCGACTCGTCCGGATCAACAACATCGATGACAACCAACAACGGGGAACTATTGTAAACCTAAATTATTGTATATAAAAAGAAAAAACAAAAGTTTAGAAATAAAGTAATAAATGTAATAGTACTATCTCGCACTCGTATTCGATTGCTTCATTCGATATTTTTATCGATTAAAACTATCGAATCACGCTTCGAATTTTACGCGTGCGAGGTAGTACTTTTTTAACGTGACCTTGAACTTTAACCTTTCCCTAATTTCGTCACAAAACCGCCTACATCACTGGCTCAGCCTCAGATGACGTATATATTCACTCAGCACATCCGGTCACGTGACCGGAAGCTGTCAATCACTTGGCTCAGAAGTCCCCTTTCCCCACTACCCTTGTGCTAGAATGATGAGGGAGGGCTTAAAATGTTTGGCTTTATACGCACAATAATTTAATATGTATAAATTTTACATTCAGGGCTTTTTTGACCCCTTTTGGGTCCAAAAACTCAGCATTTTAAAAATTAAAATCTCCAAAAAAGGGGGTTAGAGCTGTCCGATTGTTTTGCCTAACGAACTTGTCCAACTGTTTACAGAAGGGAAGGTTCCTACCAAATTTCAAAATTGCGACCGCTAAGTTCGAACACACACATCTTATCTAATAATACGCTAAGGCGATTTTTGTTAAGAGAACTCCTCCGTTATTTCTGAACCGAATTTCACCATTTGAGGTATCAAAATGTTTACCATGATTCGTAGTTGTGCATAACGGTTTTTATTTTTATATATTTTCATTTTAAAGGGCACGCGCCGCCCTCAAAGTTTGTTTTTTTGCCCATAAGATTAACGTGGGGAATAATTTATTCAATTGCAGCTGGACAGGTTACATTACATTATGGACAGGTTATTAGCAATACCAGATGTTATAAGTAAGGAATGTATTTATCTATATAAATAAAATATGTTTTCTTTCTACATAGCTTTGAGCAGTGAAATGTTGTATGCAGCGGGAATATTTAAATTTGTGTTACAATTTGTTTATCTGTCTGTCCAGCAAGATGAGCTAGATTTGATCCGCGTTTTACAAATAAAAGACTTTACTGAATGAAATAAAACATTTTGCCCATTTTCGTGTGAATCAGAAAACGTTTAAGCTGCTTCAAATCATCGTAAGTCATTATGGTTATGCCCCTTGGTCCGTCACTATTCCAAAGTAGATCTATGGTTACAGGTTACTCAGTCTGTCACTATTGAATGCACCGTATTTGTTCTAATGAGCATTTAGTCAGCAAATCATCTTTATATAAAATAATGTCATGGTAGTTAAACATTGGGTACGGATCACAGAAGCCCTTCTTTGTGATTATAATACTGAATTGTTTATGTGTTTTTAAGTCCATCATGCACAAAATAGAGGAGTTAGTGAGAGGTGATATTTGTAAGAAGATGGATCTATAAAAAAAACAGTTATGGGCTTTAGTCCTGTTCCATTGAGGCTCGGGTTCTAATAATCTTCAACGTTTAGGTTTTATTCATATTACTACTTAATAGACTGATTGAGCAAAGGTTTGTTAGAAAGACACCCGACTTTCTTTGAACCATAATTAGAAACAGGCCTATATTTTCCGTCCCGTATGTCCTTTGAGACTTTACAATTTGAATTTAAACGTCACTGACAATAGTAGATAACTGGACCAATTGAGCATAATTTTGTTAGGAAGATAGTTATAATACATCAGAATAAAACATTTGCTTGTTCCTGTTCCAAAATTGCGTTAGAGCTCTCAGATTGTCGGAGTTATTAAATTTATAGGTAAAGAAATATATTTTAATCAGGCCTCATCCCTGGAAAAATCTAGTTTTATATAAAAAATTATTCTTGGGGTTTGGGCTAAAGATTTTTAAATAAAAACAAAAAAAGATTGAATATATACAATGCGGGCATATCCAAAATAAAAATAATTAAGCAAATGAGTATAGCAAATATGCATTTTTAACAAACTTTTTGAGCAATACTCGGTCCCCTAGGTGTTTTAACAAATGTAACTAACTTTTCAAACACAACACAGTACTGTGATCGCGAGCGAAAAGCCGCGACGGGCTACTAGTATATCATCTTAATATATATTAAATCAAAATACCACTGACAGACTGGCCTATCACGAAATCTCCATATATAACTACTGAGTTCAAATTTGACATATAGGTTCCTCTTTGGCCCTAGGTGCTTGCTAAGAATCGGTATTACGAAATTCCCCCGGTGTTCCGCCCGCTGGGTCCCAAAGTTCCTATTGACATTCACTTTGGTTTGAGATGATAAAAAATTAAAACAGCTGATCTTGATTAGTAGCAGTTCCACGGGCTAACCACAGACTGCAGTACACACAACTATTATAGTTTACATGGGCGAAGCTGCAACGGGTTGGCTAGTACACGCACGCACGCACGCACGCACACACACACACGCACTTATGAATTTGAACGAATGGTGTTTTTGGCATCTGGGGGCCTCAAAACGAAAAGTTATCATGGTGCCGGGCCTAGGTCTTACCATGCCACCTACGGTAATAGCTTCTTCCCTATAGGGGTAATTCGCTAAAATGGCCATAAGTGTTCCAAAAACGACCAACTGATGACATGTAAATTACCTTGACGGTGAACAATGGGTAAAATATGTGAAGGTCTGAGGTTTTTGCGGGTTTTGAGAATCCCCCTTGTATCTGCGTCTGATATGATGGTGAATGTCTGGTTCTTTCATCGTGATGGTGAATGTCTGGTTATTTCATCATGATAGTGAATGGTTACATTTTCTTCTTTTTTTAATGTCCACTCTATATATGTAACCTTCACCTACAGATCTTCACACAAAGATTTTGTTAGACGCGCGGGAGATATGAACGGAAGGGAAGACAGAACGAGAACGACAGAACTGATAAAGTGTAAAAACTAACTTGTAACCTACAAAACTCTAAAGTGTGTTTAGTTTTAACATTTTTAAAGAAGTTATTTGAAAAAAACTTTTACCATGTTGACGAACTTTATAGAAGTGTTTAATTATCATCATATTTGATTTTTAACCACACAGTTAAAATATTAATCAATCAGCCCCCTTTGTGGCCAAACTGACTTCTCGAGTTGTGTCAGATTTTAACAGGGAAAGCTAACAAAGCTTAGTATGGAAGATTGGACTGAAACCAATAGTGCAGACTTCATACACAACTATCAAAAAATTGTATTTAAAGAAAATGTAAATAACTTTTCGAAATGTAATTTCAAAAAACAATGCACACATCAAATGCTTTGTGCATCCTTGAGCTTGTAAGTAATATTCACCTTAATTTATAGAAATTGTGATTATTAAACTTATTTATGCTTGATTTAGGCCTATGGGCTATGGAAATTAATATCCTGGTTTGACTGGTATAGGCTATTTTTAAAGTTTAAAGTTTGGTTTGAAGTTAAGGCTGTCAAAATTAGAAGTCCTAAGACTTGTCACAGAAATTGATATATATGTAAGGTGACTAGACGTCCCGCTTTAGCAATGTATGTCCCGGCATCCCCACGTAACCTGTGGGGACAGCCAAATGCCCCGTTTTAGATTTACATATTAAATACTCATTGATTAAACAAACCTTTTGTTTTTACTATTATAAATTCTTTCAATATGTGGCATAATCGCTGAGAGTGTGACGTGTGAAAATATATAGGGCTAGTTACAATATAGCTTGGGCCACATCAGGCTACTTTGTCGACCAGTATTGGGTTGAACTATTCAGACATTTTAGAGCAAATCAAGTACTACCGTGTTTAACCCTAAGCTTTTAGCTGAGCTAGTGCACTTTCTCATGGAACCGCAGTTCACCAGTGGAGAGAGTTTTCACTCTCTTAAACAGTTTCAGGGCAGAACAAGTCCCAGTTAAAAGTAGGAACAATGAAATTAGGCCCCGTAGCCAGTTTTTGTAGGGGACCCCCCCCTTCCACGGTACTGTTTTTCCGGTTAATAAGGATGTCTCGCTTTAGGCTTCAACACATCTGGTCACCCTATGCATCTGCTTATGTAATCATTGCAGCAGGCCTACTGGCAGTGTTTCATAAAATTTGTTTTAAATTAATGTCTATTGAGGCTTTTTTGGAGGTTTTGCCAGTTTTCCAGATGTCCCGCTTTAGGCTTCTACACATTTGATCTCCTTACGTATCTGCCGGAATGCAATCATCATTGCAGAAGGCCTACCAGCAGTCTTTCATTTAAATTTGTTTAAAATTAATATCTATTTAGGCCTTTTTAATAAATTAGTAGTCCTAGTTCTAGTTTGAATTATAGATATATAACTTAGCCTAAAATGGATCAAGCACCACTAAATAATTGTTATTTATGCTAGTTGCACTGGTAAATTTCCAGTTACCGTGCCTACATGATTCTAAGGTGCATGCACTTACTTACTGTAGTTATTCTGATTTAAAATAATATAGGATATTTCAAAAATGGTCTTTTCCTAATTGACTTAAGTTACTTCCTATAAATGTTCTATATTCATTTAGATAGGCTAATAGGATATAGCACTTTTTTCGAGCAAGAGGTCGCAGGTGACGTTGAGGTTAAAATGAAGTTCCACTGGCATTGAAAACAGAACAAATACGTTAATCTAGGCTATATCGGTGAAGTAAAGTGTAAAACCTAACTAAAAAAACACTTAAAATAAACAGTGATACCAAGTTGTAGATAGAGACCTATTCTAATATGCAAATTATGGAATTTTGATACCCTTTGATTATCTACTGAGTATAAGAGCAGCTAGTTCTAGTAACTCTTTGGGCGGATTTAGTCGCCAGTTATTTATGGCAAGATTAGGACAGATCAAATAAAGATCTCAAATGTTTAGCAAAGAATAATGTAATGTGCGTAAGCAGTGATAATGGTATAGGCCCTATTCACGCCCTATACCAGAAGCACTTTGTTAGATGAGACTACTAAGTGACATGAGACGCTAATACATTGGGCAAACAGGGAGATCATTTAAATTTAAATTCCGTGAATATGTTCAAGCTCTAAGAAGCAAAAACGACACTACGATGAAATCAAACTTTGCAGAGCATTTACTTAGTCTTAATCATAATTAAAAAAGTAGGCCAAACATTAAAGGAAAATCTTGGAAGTTATTGAGCTTTCAAATAAAAGTTCAAAAATGTATTCAAAAGAGGAGTATGAGATCTTTATATCAGGTTAGATAAGTTTAACTTGACAATGGCCTTAGGTTGAAACATGTCGCTAATAAAATATTTAGAAAAAGAGTACTAAGTTACTTTTTTATTACATATATTACAATGAGAGGCGGCCAGCTTACATTAAATCCGGTAAATAATATTTTTTTGTAGGATTGTTTGGTATAGTACGGGGGTTGTAAAACTAAGCTTGCGACCTCAAAAGCCATGGGGAGAACGTTTGGTAGTCAAAAAACCTCAATATTTGGCACTTTTTCATTTTTTACTTGTAACTCCTAATCGACGCTACCTACAGAAAATATTATACTTGCCAAATTTAAAGTCCAAAAAAGGTAGGCTACGGGTACTATAAAATGCACTGGTCAAATATATTATTATGTTGTGTGGTTTGTATTCTATATAACTTTATGAAATTCAACGAAATTTGCTAATAGACGTTACTTTTACCAACCTTTTTTCAGGTTTTTGCTTGTAACCCCTAAACAGCACCTCGTACAGAAAACATTGTACTTTCCGAATTTGAAGTACCGTAAACAAAATTGTTTAGGCCAAAATGCACTTGTCAAATATATTATCATATTTTAAGATTTGTATTCCACATAGCTTTGAAATTCGACAATATTTTCTGATAGGCCTAAATTTTACCACACATCTTTCAGGGTTTTGCATGTAACCCCTAAACGACGTCTCGTACAGAAAACTTTGAACTTGCCAAAAGTGAAGTTTAAATAAAATTGTCTATAAAATTCACTGGTCAAATTTATTATTATAGTGTGTGGTTTATGTTGTAAAGAACTTTAAAAGTAGGGCACACAATGCTGAAATGCACTGAGCGGCCCTGAGTGCCATTGAAGGGGTGGGGATAAAGACTGATTTCTTGACACAGCCCGAGAGTTCCAGGTGTATTAATGTAGTTCTATGGTTAGGGGCTATAGCCCCTATAAGCCACCAGTTTAATTATAATTGACGAAGAAGGACTGTAAGAGGAAGAACATGAAGCCGAAGTGGAACCTGAAATATTTCAAAGAGATAAAGATCCTCAACCTTGGCCGTACAACCAAAGGAAAATTTAGTTAATTATCTATTTATTAAAATAATGAGCCAACTTTTGTGATCAGGCTACCGGCGAAACGATTAGGCCGTTAACACATGGTTTATGCGTTATTTTGAAATCCCCTAATGTCTAGAAAAGCCTTAGGGTCAGACCGATACTCTGATGTAGCCACATTGTACACTAATTTCCGGGTTAAGATTGTACACATAGTTTTTGTTTGGATTAAGAAGCCCTCGAATCACAACGAGCACTTCTAAATCCTCACTGTTAATAACAACGCCATAAAAACTAGGCGATTGTAACAAAGCTGTAATAAAAGTTACAATTGCTAAATTTATACCTCTTCATAAAAATTCTGATACAAAAACTTTGAATAATTATCGGCCTTTAACATTATTACCTACATTTTCTAAATTATATGAAAAAGCTGTTCATAACCAGTTACCATATATATAGTCATATATATTATTTAGAAACATCTTTTCCATGACAAAGAGCAACACGGCTTTAGACCAAGCAAATCTATTATATCTGCTGCCATTGATTTTATTGATTCAGTTATAAATTCTGTTGATAAAGGAGGAAAATCTATTGGAATAGTTTTAGATTTAACTAAGTGCTTTTGACAGTGTGTTCCATAAGATGCAATTGAATAAAAAGATGTAGGGATTGACGACGTCACTTTGAAATGATTTGATTCATATTTAACACATAGATCACAATTTGAGATAAAACACTTGCAAAATAATCAACAAGTCTCCAGTCATTCACCTCTTGCAGTGATTCAACATGGTGTTCTGCAAGGTGCAATATTAGGACCTCTTTTATTCCTTTGCTACATAAAGAGCCTGCTACAAACAATATCAGACAGCCCTTATAGTGAATTATTACTTTATGCGAATGATGCCAGTTTAAGTTAGTGACTCATCGTTAAATAATTTAGAACTCGAGTCCTCTAAATGGTTAGCCAAATTGAATAATTTTCTAAATTATTATTAGCTACTATTAAATACAAATAAAAGTAATTCATGATTTTTACAGCAGTCAAAAGTAGAAATCTAATTAATCCAGTAATTAATTTGAATAATAAAAGTCTTCAAAAAGTGACCTCCACAACGTTTTTTGGTTTGATTCTAGATCAAAATGTTTCATGGAATTTACATGTCGATCACGTTATTGACTAAATAACTTCGGGATTGTATGCTATCAACAGAATGTCAAAATTTAAATAGACATTCAAAGAACACAAAGAAAATAGATGATTTACTGTTGGTAAATGGATTTGTTCAATAATTTAACTCATTCTAAATCAGCTGTTCATTTTAGTTCAGTTGTTTTGTCATGTTTTTGTTTACTTCAGAATAAATAAAAGCCTTTTGTTTTGTGCTCAAGTTATTTTAATTTTTACAAGAAATAAGCTTCTAACATTTACAGCTCGCTACAAAAATAAATAAACAGCTGTTTATAGTATTAAATTAATTTTTCGTTTAAGTATTTTTAAATTAGTCATTTGATAAAATCACGACAAATCTTTCCTTCATAAAATGGTGTCTTTAAAGTCCAGTGGGGCAAAGCACTAAAGTCCTTGACTAAATGACTAAAAAACTTCCCAGGATCAACCTGAATTACTATGGAAAGTTTCACCACAATCGGATGCGTGGTAGAAGACAATCCTTATAAATGGCAGGATCTTATCATATCCTAATTGTCAGAGTATCCACAAAATGTGAATCAAAATTAGAATGCCATGAACTTAGTGCAAAGGTTCGCATAACACTTCCCCTATTTACAATGCCATTTAACTCACAATGTGTTTAAATTGTTCAAAATTTAGAACTTGTACAGTTGGCACATTGTAGACCTGATAGTATTCATAGTAAAGCAAAATAGCTAATATCACCCATGTTTATACACAATTGGAATTCCAAACACCTGGGTTGCCACACCCCATCTTATAGTCTGAGACAAGAAGATATTGATACATATAAGATGATATTAATAAAATATGTGCTTATCAAAACAAAATATAGCTCGATTTTGAGCAACGGGTGTATTATTACAATTAAAATGCCTGAAGTTGTCATACCACAATAGGGGGATGATTTGGAATAATTCCCCCAATATAGGCTACTATTTGTACTTTTAATTGAAACTAAACTAGACACAAACTAGTCTTCTGTAAGTAAATGATGAAGGCACAACAAGAACAGAAGTATTCCTACGGCAACACAGCATTATATCGTGATACTGCTGAATGGAAAGTATGGGTACAAAATTCGCTAAACAAAACATGGGGGGAAGGGGGGATAGTGAAGAAACTAAACCAGTCTAGATCATATATTAGTGTCTATCAAAGACAAGGGTGTAAAGAAGAGGAATGTCAAATATAAAAATACCCCCGTCGCAGCAAACCAGTGTACTCAGCGAATTTCCAATGCATATATATGAGTCTCACTACTACCTAGAGCCACTTACCAAGTTTCACAAAAATATATTCACAAATAAGCGATATATACAATTTTAATTATTCTCTATAAGAATAACATTGGGGCTGAGTACGCAGGTTTGCTGCAACAAGTAACACAAAAAATGTGTTTTTATGCTACTATCAATGTAACTCAACTAGGTGAAGTCATATACCGGTTTTTATCAAAATCGTATCATTTTTACGAGAGTTATCGTGCTTACGGACACACACACACACACACACACACACACATATATATATATGTGTGTGTG
This sequence comes from Allygus modestus, assembly GCA_963675035.1. Lineage (NCBI taxonomy): Eukaryota > Metazoa > Arthropoda > Insecta > Hemiptera > Cicadellidae > Allygus > Allygus modestus. The sequence continues at coordinate 241,578,258 of OY776111.1, read as the reverse complement.
TGTGTGTGTGTGTGTGTGTGTGTCCGTAAGCACGTATATATATACAGTTTCGAACAAATGGTGTTTTTGGGGTCTGGGGACCTCAAAACGAAAAGTTATCATGGTCCCGGGCCTAGGTCTTACCATGCCGACTACGGTAATAGCTTCTTCCCTATAGGGGAAATTCGCTAAAAACGCCAAAATGATTGTTTTGTAGAGCTAAACTGATTGGTAGAAAGAAATGTGGAGTTTTTAGTGAAATTATCTGAGGAAAATCTAAAAACCGTATTCCCCTAAGATTAACATGGGAAATTTTATGGACACATTTTTTGACTTTTCTCCACAACCACTAAATATAAGTCCACAACTACTTAATGATTCAAAATACTAAATTGTTTGTTTTTTAAGCTCTATAAAATTGCTATAAACAAAATCTAGTGTTTTTAAATTTTAGGGTAAAAAGTAAAAAAACTGATTTTTGGAAAATTTTGAAAATTTTAAACCCCCATAAAACCTCCTTCCCATAGACCGATCGATCTGGTTTTCAAACTTAAAGTCATAAATGTTACTCTCCACATTTGCGCCAAATTTCATCAAAATCGAGCGCTTATTTCAAAGTTGTCGCGGCAATACACACATATATAAATTTGAACGAATAGTGTTTTTGGCATCTGGGGCCCTCAAAACAAAAAGTTATCATAGTCTTACCATGCCACCTACGGTAATAGCTTCTTCCCTATAGGGTAAATTCGCTAAAAGATGAAGAGTGTATTGATCAGAAAAAACGGACACATTCAAGAAGGAGATGATGTGTAACATATGTTTTATTCTAAACTATTATCACATGTTATTGGTTTATCATTGTTTTATTTACAAATATTTGTTTCCAGGTAGTTGTATTTTTAATAGAATGAAGGTAATGTGTTTGCTAAACTGTTCTATTTAATTTATTTAAACTATACACTATCAAATCTATCACTTGAAAAACATATTAAAGTTATGATACATAAGTATTTTCATTATGACGTAAATTACGTTAATTGACATTATAATCATATGTCGTTATGGCTCATTAAGAGCTGAATAAGCAGGTTTGCTGTTACGGGTACCATTGAGAAAAAATATTGTTGTACAAATATCAATACACTTCAACCAGATGAAGCCATATACCCAGTTTCTCAGTATTTGTTTATATAAATAAGCGATAAATAAAATTTTACTTATTCTCTACAAGATTAACATTGGACATCGTAATGAGTTTAGCACTGTCAATATTTATGTAACCAATTATTGATGTAGAGCAATGATCAAAACGCCAAATTTTGTTATAACTGAATCCAATGCTGAAATCCAAATTGGACTTTAAGGAAGATGATATGGAGTATTGGGGTATAAATATTCCACAAAAAACCCTTAGGGATGGGGAAATCTGACTGGTTTCCGAACTTATATATAAAGTCATAAATGTTGTATTACATGTTTGTTCAAAATTTCATCAAAATCGGACCTTTTTACAAGAATTATGGCACACATAGACACTTGCATAGGATAGTTTTGAACGAATGTTTTCTTTGGCATTTGTAGACCTCAAAACGAAAAGTTATCATGGTCCTGGGCCTAGGTTTTACCATGCTGACTACAGTAACGGCTTCTTCTGTACAGGGTGTTTCACGAGAACCCTGGCAAACTTAAGGAAATGGATCCTTGGGTCAAAAGAAGACAAAAATGTCCATAGGACCTAATCTCATTCGTTTTCTATTTATAAGTTAAAATATGTTGTTTTTTCAGTTTTCAGTTTATCTATTGAACATTTTGACATCTAGATTGAAAAAATTGATAAAATATTTTGATAAAATTTTCATAGATAGATAGAATATTACATTTAAAAGAGATTTAATTGCTATTTTGTGCAAAAGGTTTGAATGTGGCTGAGAAAAGCGAGTTTAAAAATATATTTTTCTGAAAAAATTAAGATCTATTCAAGCATTTAGGTTGCAACTTTACCAAAAGTTGTATAATTCTATGGATAATAAGAAAATATCAATTTATGTATACTTTGTATGGGATTATTTTGCTTAAAACATAAAATATTGTAAGGTAGCACAAATTTTAAAGAAAAGACCATGGGTTAAGCATAATAAACTTTTTTTATTTTGAGTTAAAGTAAATGTGAAAGTCCATTTACCTTTAAATAAGGAAAACCATAAAAGCAAGTGACAGGCAAACCTCGTTAATCCGAATATTTGTTTGTTCACGGCGTTCGGATTATCAAAATGTTCCGGTTACTGACGGTGTTTTAAACAAAAACCACAATCTCAGTAGAAGCGATTGCAATTACAACATAATTACATTATAGTAACAAATATTATGACAGGAAACAATCTGTACATTAGTTATAAGAGATAATATTACAGCTAAAGTCAATGAAATCAGGAATTACACTAACTTGGATTCTTTGATGAAACATGAAAAATCTAAAAATATACCTACTAAAGGTCGTCGTATTACAGGGGTGTTCGGATGACAGGGTGTTCGGACTATCGTGGTTCGTTAGTAAATTTGTAATTAATTAAATTGTAAAGTGATCAACTATACTTCACGCGGAATATCTTGAGCTGTGGCTTACTCCACTGCCGGAGTGACTGAGATAATCAGCTGGGCTACTGAAAATGGCTCCTGTTGATGTAGAAAATTACATTTTAAACTCTGTACAGCACAAAACCCAGGAACGAGCATGAGACAGATTAAGAAAGCATCTGGTCTCCATCTCTAAAACATGGATAATTTTAAATAATGAAGGATTATATCCTTATCATTTAAGGACATTTCGGGCGCTTCACCCTGGCGATGACGAGAGAAGGTCTCAGTTTTGTCGCTATGTAGTGGCGAATCGTCCCCAGATCAAGTTTATACTCTTCACCGACTAGGATCAATTTACTTGAAATGGTATAAACAACTTGAAAAATTAAAAATGTCTTCATATGGGCTGAAGAAAATCCACATGCCACAGTGGAGACAATAAAGGTTTTAGTGAATGTTTGGTGCGGTCTTTAAATAACATACTTATAGGACCTTATATTTTTAACGGACCTCAAAATGGTGTCAGTTATCTACAGTTCTTTTAGACAACATTCTGCCAGAACTTCTCGAAGATGTTGACATCCAGTCATTAGAAAGGAGCTCTACCGTAGTGGACACAAAATGTCGTTTAATTGTTAAAAAACTGTTTCAAGAGAAAATTGATTGCTCTTGGAGGATCAATAAATTGGCCCTCTAGGTCACCGGACCTCACTCCAATGGATTACTTTCTATGGGGCCATATGAAGTCAGAAGTGTACAGAATCAAGCCTCAAACAAAAGAGGAGTTGGTAGAGAAGATCCTCAGCGTAGCTCAAACAATAAATACCCCCGTAGCAGCAAACCTGCGTACTCAGCGAATTTCCAATGCATATATATATATATATATATATATATATATATATATGTATCTTAATACCACATAAAGCCACATACCAAGTTTCATCAATATACATTCATAAATAAACGATTTATGACATTTTAATTATTCTCCATAAGAATAACATGGCGGCTGAGTATGCAGGTTTGCTGAAGCAAGGAACACAAAAAATGGGGTTTTATGCAAATATCAATATAACTCATGTAGATAAAGCCACATACCAAATTTCATTAATTTATTTTCATAATGAAGGCAGATAACACGTTACTTATTCTCCATAAGAATAACATGGGGCTGAGTACGCAAGTTTGCTGCTACGGGAGCCTTTGGTAAAAGATTTTTGTTGAGCAAATATCAATGGTCCACAACCAGATGAAGCCGTATACCAAGTTTCATCAGTATATGTTCATAAATAAGCGAGATATAAAATTTTTATTTTCCTCCATAAGAATGACATTAGACAACGTACTGTGTTAGGAATTTCAATATCTTGGTAACCAATTGACGTAGAGAAATGATCAAAATACCAAATTGTGTGTTTTTTTAAGCTGAATCCAATGGGAAAACTAAAATTTGACTATTTCCAAAATTATATGTAAAAAATTCGAAAAACCCATTTTTGGGGTACAAAACCCTCCCAAAATACCCCTTTGGATAGAGCGATCTGGCTGGTTTTCGAACTTAAAGTCAAATGTTGCTTTACACGTTTATACCAAATTTCATCAAAATAGGATAATTTTTACGAGAGTTATCGTGCTCACGGACACACACACACACACACACATATATATTTATATATATATATACAGTTTCGAACGAATGGTATTTTTGGGGTCTGGGGACCTCAAAACGAAAAGTTATCATGGTCCCGGGCCTAGGTCTTACCATGCCGACTACGGTAATAGCTTCTTCCCTATAGGGGAAATTCGCTAAAAACACCTTAACATGGTCATAAGAGAAGCTACATCATCCCTGTTAAGACGAGCTAGACTGTGTCTGTCTCGAAATGGAGGACATTTCATTAGTTAAATGAACTTTTCTTGAAAGGAAACACTCTTGATGTTGTAGTATTTATTGTTAGTGTGGAACGAAATCATAAAATTTAAATAAATAAATTCATGTGTTTTATCAGTATGATAATTTCATTCAGCGCAACCCCTGGATTTTACCTTTACAATTTATCTTACCTTACAATATTCTATTTTTTAAGCAAAATAATCCTCATACAAAGTGTACATAAATTGATATTTTCTTATTCTCCAAAGAATTTTACAACTGTTGGTAAAGTTGCAACCTAAAAGTTTGAATGGTTGTATTATAAAAGGCTGTCAAAAAAGAAATATTTTTTGGATCTTGATTTTTCAGAAAAATTATATTTTTATACTTGTTTTTCTCAGCCACACTCAAACCTTTTGCACAAAATAGCAATTAAATATATTTTAAATTTAATATTCTATCTATATATGGAAATGTTATCATAATATTTTATCAATTTTTCAATCTAGAGGTCAAAATGTTCAATAGATACACTGAAAACTAAAAAAAACATATTTTCACTTATAAATAGAAAACGAATGAGATTAGGTCCTATGTTTATAGGAATTTTTTTTTAATTTTGATCCAAGGATCCATTTTCTTAAGTTTGCCAGGGTTCCCGTGAAACACCCTGTATAGGGGAAATTTGCTAAAATAAACCAAGTGCTATGTTAATTAGCTGGCTTAGGCATTAAAAAATAAATTATTTAAAATATTTTTTAATGTGTTTTATTTTATTTTCAAAGAAAAAATATCATCAAATTATGTAAAATATGAAAATGTAGGCCAAACTCAGCGTTCATTTAGTATAAACCTCGTGTTAATTTTATATAAGGTAAATTCATCAACAACCCCTTGCAAATCAGTGTAAAATTGTGAATATGAATTTTTACCCTATAGGTTGGAAGTCATGAGATAATTAATAAAGTTCTTGTTCTAAACAAGTTTTTTTATGTAATTACTATTAAAACCTTCTATAAATAGGAACATTTATCTTTTATTGGTTAAACAGCGTGTAAATCGGTCCAGCGGATGATCTAGACAAACTGCCCAAAGAACTGCAAAATATATTAAATTCAACCCTGGTTTCAAACGTCATAATATAATTATTCTTATTATTGTTTTAAACTTTTTAATAATCAATTTAAAATCTTTATATTAAAAGAATAAGGCGATTTTTGTGCAGAAGATTATGGCCAAAATACTGGGTCGATTTTGATGATTTACATGTCGTTTGAAAGCCCTTAACATCTAGAGGTGCCTTTTGGGGGTCTCAAGTCAAGTGCGTGGAACCAGAAACCCTTGGGAAGCCCTCAAAGTACGGTTATGGCCCATTTAAATAACATTGAACAGCAAATCAAAATAAAAGAAGCAGAACAGCTGGGATTAAATATACAAACATATGGTTTGCTAGTACAAATAAAACCTACGAATATAAGAACATTTATTTTTTATTTGGCACACACTGCATGTAAATCGGTCCACTAAGTCTTAGACGAACTGTCCAAAGAATCCATTTTTACTTTTTAAATATGGGTTGATACAAAACATATGAAGTTAATTTTGAGTTCTACAATTATCTAAACAAATCAAATATTTACTAATTTCAAAAGCTTGAACTTTAGTATTGAACAGAAACAAGATTTAAAGGTCATAAATATAATTCTAAAGGCCAAATTCATAAGTATATTAGCAACAGCTAAACAAACCTATTGTGAACACTGATTTATTCAGCATGGGTGTTTGGAAGCCAACTATTAAATTTTTTTAAATTTTTATTTTGTGTTGTAATTTGGTTTCCAACGATGTCAGCTGCTCATGAGTAAGATAGTAGTTTTTTTTTATATTTAAACCCTCACACATAATTTTGTACTTCCCACAAAACTGACTTATGAACAAAACATTTGTTGTAAATTGAGTTCCATGAATGAAACCTCAGGCATTTTTGAATAATAATAATTATGAAGTTAGGATAGATATCTTCCAAATTATGATTCTTCAATAATCCTTTAAGACATTTCCTACATAAACATATTCATAATTTAAACAAGACAACAGAGAACTTAAAAATTAAGGCTCTAACTGTAGCTAAACATTGGGATTTATATACACCTGATATCTTATTGAAATAAGTTTGAGGTTAGGAGGGAATACGGAAAACGGATCAAATATTAGTGGTCTGTTAGCAACATTGCAGTGAATGATGAGGATCAAATAAGTATAGGTTTGCATGAGATGAGTGTATAACTGTGTATAAAGCGACAGTGGCGCGGCCCTGGTTTTTACATTCTGAATACACAGGACATGTTTCAGTACCACTATTATTGGTTCCAATAAAAAAATTTAGATTTTAGTCGGGTTTGACTAAATCGACCACCAGAATAACGAAAACGCCCGTATTTCACTGTTTGATCCGGCCTTCGGAGCCAACAGTGAAATCAGGATCAAATAGTTAGGGTGTTTATCCATATATTGGAGCAAATAAGGACTGGATTACACACACACACACACACACACACACACACACACACACACACACACACACACACACACACACACACACACACACACACACACACACACACACACACACACACACACATCCACGCACACATGCACGCACGCACACATGCACGCACACATGCACGCACACACGCACACACGCACACATGCACGCACACACTGATGGACAATGAATCATTGTTTCTGTTAATACATAGATTCCTTCACTAGTTTTTACAACATTATAACTAAAGTGTTGAAATTGAGTTTTACAGTCTAGTTATTATGGTTAATGGTAGATATTTAAATTGTATTGTGCCATGACAATTTGTTGCATATTGAAAATAGTCACCGGTTTGATGTCATGATAGAGATATCTACAAACTTTTAACTTGACTCTCCATGTTAATAATTTTAAATTTTTTACAACATTTTTAAATTTAGATCCAGCAATGAAACAACCTGTCACATCCTCAAAACCAAACTTGGAGAATACTCTGCAGTGGTGGATAAAAGTGATGGAGTCAATAACTATGCTCATGGGGTCCTTGATCTCGTTTCAAACAACTCTTGTGGTAAGTAAAACAACATTTAAATTTTATATATGCTACAAAACAATTAAATTAAAGTGAGTATTATAGTGGTAATCCTATTATCCGACCCATAATGATCTGAAATACGTGTAGTGCAAATTGAATCCATAACCCCCCCTCCCGCCCTCCCCCTTCCTTTGGGCTGAGTGGTTCTCTAGTCAGCAGTTCCCATAACCCTACTTTGAGAGTTAAGCCTACTACTTTTTTTTTAACTCACTGATTTTCTGTGGTGTAAATTAGTAAATTATACTCTAAGCAATAAAGTAGCCAAAAACAACATAACTGTTCCATTCAGGACAAACAAGTAAGGTTCAATCCTAAAAGAAGGGCAGCAAAAAATACAGTTAAAAAATAAGATAAATCTGGTGTCTGTATAAAATAAAATATTGGTACACCTCAGATTTATGTTTCCAAAATTTATTGCTTTTGATAACCATTTATTACCCTAGTTTGTGAGCCAATGCTAAACAAAACTGATTTTAATTTGAATTTAAACTACATTTAATGTCCTTTTGGGATTCTCTGATTGGGCCTGATGGTGACTGGTTGAAATCGATCGCCCTGTGTCATCTTTTGTGTACATTTACCACCTTGTATGTAAGTACAGTATAAGTGTAAATATATATAGTTTGTAGTGTTCTGAGAATTAGTTTAATTGCAAAATGTATCATACTACTCAAAGCAAAAAGAGTATTTAAAAACAAAATTATAAAATAGTAAATTTGTGATGAACATCAGTTTAAAAGCTTGAGTCTGGATACCTTTTAAGTAATTCCAAAGCAATTTAAATCACTAATAATTCAGTGAATTTGATTCAAAACTCAATTTGGTTTCAGATAGTCAAAAGTGGGTGAGCCAAGCAAAAGCTTCTGACCTGATGAAAGAATTCCTTCAGCCTTTCGAGGGAGAATGCTACAATGAAGGTGCCCAAGGATGTATGGCCCAGAAACCCTCAAATAATCAGTTAGATACATTTTTGAAAAATAAGAAACATTTTTCTACTTCTCTTCAAAATGGAAACGAGCAAAATGATAAACCAGTCTTTCCTCAGGCAGTTATACCAAGAAACAACCAAATTTCAAGTGAGTTTGTTTATGGGATGGTTAATATATTGGGCAGAAAATGTATAGTAAAATCCTGTTTATATAATGGGGATGGGCCCGTTTCAGATATAATTTTGTTTGGACAGTGGGTAGTTGTTAATTTAAGGTTAGTTTAGTAAAGACATATTTTCAGTTGTTCATTCAAATTACTATGTGCTCAGAAAGTAAAAACCATCTATAAAATGAATTAATATCTAAAAATAAAAAGTTATTTTTAGACCAATAGCAAATACAACCACACAGTAAGGCGCAGTAACTGTTTAGCACAGTTCAAGCATAGGACATTATTTTATTTTTTTAAATTGTATTTTAATGAATTTCCCCCATAGGAAAGAAGCTATTACCGTAGTCGGCATGGTAAGACCTAAGCCCGGGACCATGATAACTTTTCGTTTTGAGGTCCCCAAATGCCAAAAACACCATTCGTTCAAAACTGTATATATATATATATACATATGTGTCCGTAGGTCCGATAACTCTCGCAAAAATGGTCCGATTTTGATGAAATTTGGTACAAACATGTGAAGCAGCAACATTTATGACTTTAAGTTCGAAAACCAGGCAGATCCCTCTATCCAAAGAGGTATTTTGGGGGGGGGGTTTGTACCCCAAAAATGGGGTTTTGAGTTTTTTTTACATATAATATTATAATATTTTAGTAAATCCAATTTTAGTTTTCAATCCAGCTTATAAAAAACGAACAATTTGGTGTTTTGATCATTGCTCTAAGTACGTCAATTGGTTACAGAGATATTGAAAGTGCTAAACACAGAATGTTGTCCAATTATCCTTATGGAGAATAAGAAAAATTTTATATCTTCTTATTTATCAACTGATCTTGTCGAAACTTGGTATATTGCTTTATACCGTTGTGGTCTATTGATATTTGCACGAAAAACTATTGTTTTGCCTATAGTTACCATAGCAGCAAACCTGCGTACTCAGACACCATGTTATTCTTATGGAGAATAATTAAAATGTCATACATAAGTCATTTATTTATGAATGTATATTGATGAAACTTGGTATGTGGCTTTAATTGGTATTAAGATACATATATATATATACATTGGAAATTCGCTGAGTACGCAGGTTGGCTGCTAAAGGGGTATTTTAAATTTATGGTATATAACAAATCTGATCCTAACCTAAAAGTAAAGTACAAACCTACTTTCTGGTAAAGCAGGAAATAATGCATAGAGAGTTAAAATGTTGACGGTTTTGGAGTGTTTATTGTGACTTTTACAAAATGTCCCTGGCACTGAATAATTAAACAATAATAGTGTGTACTTCTCCCCAGGTTCCTCTGCCTCTAAGCCTCAACATCAGTTGTTGAAGAGACCACCAGGTGAAGGAGAGAAAGTCCAGCAGAGCAGCAGGGTGATGCATGCTATAGAGAGTAGGGTCTTCGGACCCAACCAGATCAAACCTCAGAACACTCCTTCCTTCAGGACTGCAGGCACCGAGTTGGTAAGGAACTTGTACAGCATTGACTTAAGTTTTTAATCATGTTCTAAATTTGTAATAAATATCAGCATTTGGTTCTCAGTTTTAACAAATTTTCCCTATAGGGAAGAAGCTATTACCGTAGTCGGCATGGTAAGACCTAGATCCGGGACCATGATAACTTTTCGTTTTGAGGTCCCCAGACCCCAAAAACACCATTCGTTCGAAACTGTAATATGTCCATGAGCACGATAACTCTCATAAAAATGATCCGATTTTGATGAAACTTGGTATAAACGTGTAAAGTAACATTTATGACTTTAACTTCGAAAACCAGCTAGATCGCTACATCCGAAGGGGTATTTTGGGGGGTTTTGTACCCCAAAAATGGGTTTTTTGAACTTTTTACATACAATTTTTGAAATAGTCAAATTTTAGTTTTTACCAATAGATTCAACTTAAAAAAACACACAATTTGGTATTTTGATCATTCCTCTACGTCAATTGGTTACCGAGATATTGAAGGGTAAACACAGTTTACATTGTCTAATGTTATTCTTATGAAGGAAAAGAAAAATTTTATATCTCTCTTATTTATGAACGTATACTGACGAAACTTGGTATACGGCTTCATCTCGTTTTGGTCTATTGATATTTGCTCAAAAAAACAATTTTTTCCCAAAGGCTCCCGTAGCAGCAAACCTGCGTACTCAGCTCCCATGTTATTCTTATGGAGAATAATTAAATGCTATGTCTCCCTTAATTATGAACATAAATGAATAAAAACTGGTATACGACTTCACCTAGTTGAGTTATATTTATATTAGCATAAAAACCAATTTTTGGTGTTCCTTGTTGCAGCAAACCTGTGTATTCAGCCCTAATGTTATTCTTAGCAAAAATTACAATTTAAGTATAATTTTTCACAAAGGGCAATGATTTGGGTAGAATCATATTTAGAGAATCACAGACAAAGAGTTATAATTAAAAGAAATTTAAACAAAACCTTCTCAGAATGGCGTGATATAAGTGTTGGGGTTCCTCAAGGATCTATATTAGGCTCGATTTTGTTTTTGATCTATATAAATGATCTTGATTGTTGCGTTAACTCAAACAATATTTTATATGCAGATGACACTACAGCCCTAGTTACTGGCACTAATTATTTACAGCTTCAATTAAACACTTTAAAAGTTTTAACTGATCTCTCCAACTGGTTTCATGCAAATGGCCTTAAACTCAATAGTAGTAAAACGGATGTGGTGCTCTTTAAATCCGCGCAAAGCAGTGTTTCAGATGTTGCATTTTTGGATTTGGATGGAAACAAAATGCCGCCTAGTGTTCATACTAGTTTTTTGGGATTTTTACTAGATTCTAACTTAAACTGGAAGAAACATTTAACCATGATCAGTAAAAAATAAAATAGTGCATGTTTTCAAATGTTGGTTTTAAGGAGATTAATTGACCAGGATACAAGACTGGTTGTTTATTATTCTTATTTCTATTCTATTTTGCAATATGGAGTGGAACTATGGGGAACATCTCCAGAAATTATGACAATATTTAAAATTCAGAAAAAAATTATTAGGATCATGACTTTTTCAAATATTAGGACATCTTGCAAGCCCATCTTTAAACAATTAGGTTTGTTGACGCTGCCTAGTTTGTATATTTATAGATCCTTGATTCTTCTTAAAGTTAATTTCTCGTCTGTCTTATCCAAACAGTATGAGCATAATTATAACACTAGAAACAAAAATGACTTGCAGTATCAAATACATCACTTAACTTTGTTTGAAAAAACCCATGGTTATATGTGTAAAAGGCTTTACAACAAACTTCCCTCAGCCCTAAAATCTGATTTTGACACAGTTGGTTTCAATTCTAAGTTGAAATCTTTTTTGCTGAATAGATGTTATTATTCTGTGAATGAATATTTAAATGATAGTTTTTAAATTGAAGTCCGGAACTCAAATTCTAGGTTTCAATCTAATTATTAGTGAATTTCCTTTGGAAAGTGAACTATTAGCATGACCCGCACGGTGAAACTTAAGCCCGGGACCACCATAGAAGTTCCTAACGTGACCCCCTGAACACGTTTTGGGGGGTCGTTCAAAATTTTATATATATATGTGTATGCACTCTAGCGGTCGCATTTTTTGTCCGATTTGCTTCAAATTTGGTAGGGACGTTCCTTTCTATAATCTTTTGGACAAGTTCGTTGGGCAAAACAATCGGAAAACTCTAAACCCATTTTTTGGGGATTAATCTTTCAAATTTCGAGTTTTTGGGCCCAAAAAGGGTCAGAAAAGCCCCAGATGTAAAATTAATGCATGCAAAAAGATGGGAATTAGAGAGGGGAAAGTTTTAAGCCCTCTCTCGTCATTCTAGCAAAAATATTTACCGAGTTATTAAAGAAACTGTATATCGGCTAAACACAGTACGTTGTCTTATGGGGGTTTTATACTAGAAAAGCCTGTTATTCCTTTGTTAAAGTACTTTTATTATCCCCAGCAACCTCACGCCTACTTTCAAGCCTGTCTGGACCTTCTCCTAACCTTATAATGCGTAAAATTGTATTCCCAGCTTTGCAACTAAACAAAACCAGGAGTATCAGAACAGCCAAAAAATCAATGTTTTCAGATTTCAATAAAAATTGGGCAAATGTATGTTTTTACACTGATTTTGAGTTTTAAAAGTTTTTATGTGGAAATTCACTTCCCTCACGTCAGCGTGCTGCGTGCGAACTCGTTTTTTAAAATTAAGGTCTGTATCTGTGTAATCCCCTTTTTTCTCACTTTCCCTTCTCACTTTCCCTTTTATACTTTGCAGTCTTTTTTTGGGTTGTTTATACAAGTTTTAGGTTATGTATATTAAGGTATATTAAGATATTAACAATGTCACCTGTTAAAATAGCTTTGCTGTTGTAAAACGTTTATGTGACAATAAAGAATTTTGATTTTGATCTTATGGAGAATAATTAAAATTGTATATATCGCTTATTTGTGAATATATTTTTATGAAACTTGGTAAGTGGCTTTTTGTAGTATATTAAGACATTATATCTCTATTGGAAATTCGCTGAGTATGCAGGTTTGCTGCAACGGGGGTATCTAACATATATACAGCCGCATGTGTAACTCACTGACTGACTGACTGACTGACTGACTGAGGTATACAAATTCTAGACCACTTCTAGAAGAGCTAGAAACCTGAAATTTGGCATGTATCTAGCTTGTACCTTGTAACCCCCAGGAAAATCCCGAAAAGTTACAATTTTTCATTTTAACCTCCTCAAAAAAATTCAAAATGGAGGAAATTTTGAACATGTCCAAAATAGTGCCTTTTTATTTGAGCTGTAGCGGCCGAACGGTTGGTCCTATCGAGAAACGGAGACCACCACGTGCCACGGATTTTAGACGATCTACAACTTTGGTCCTATGACTTTTTGTCGTATCTCATCTCCTTCACCCTTAGGTAGCGCTAGATTTTTCAAATTTCGGCATATTTTCGAAATATTTTGGCCGTTTTTTATTTCCTATCACGTTAATATACTTTATGGATGCCTAATATTAGGCACGCAGTATGTCTACATTACACTTAGTAAATAGCAGCAGAAATATGACCAGTTTTTATTAATTAAACCTGTCGAAAAATGAAAAACTCTAAATATCTTTAGATATGACCTTTTTCTTAGTATAAGTAGTAGTGTATTGGGGGTTCTGGCCATATTATATTATTGGACATACACGTGACACCAATAATACTTGAGCTAGAGACGAGAGATTTTGCATGCATGTGCCTTGCACCTTTTCTTCCCAAATCCTACTATTTTTAGTTTGAACTATCTCAACAAAATAAATAATTGTGGATACAATAATTCAAAATGTAGTATTTTTTATTTGAGCTCTAGCGGCCGAACAGGTTGTCTTATTGAAAAACGAAGTCCACCACGTGCCACGGATTTTAAACGAACTACAACCTTTGTCCTATGATATTTTGCCGTATCTCACCCCCTTCACCCTTAGATAGCGCTAGATTTTTTAAATTTAAACTTTTTTTATAGATTTGTTCATGGTTTTTAATGGTTTGTCGCTCTAATATAGAACTTAGAGGCCTAATACTTATCAAACGGTATTCCTACATTACAATTAGTACTAAGCAATACTCCCATGCCAAGATCAAGTAACTTAAACACCCAAAAAAATCAAAGTTTTATGAGCTCTTGTAGACTTTTCGTGTTTTTTGGGTGTATTTTTTATGTTGGCTCTGTTAAGGGTAAAATCCCTTATGAATCATGCCATATTTGTTGCAGAAGGCTTCTAGTTACCCAAAGTCATAGCATTTCAGGTTGTTAACGGTAGTCGCATTCCTTATCTGGTTCAAACGACGCCTTATAAAGGCTACATTATACATCAGTTAAGGGTATTAATTTGTTTTAAGCACTTAGGTAATACATGGAGGCTTACCATTTAACATACTACGTCTCCATGACAAGTAGTATTCAGAAACAGAATTTACATTAAACTGTGGCCATACAGCGACCTGGGGGCGAAGCCCCCCACAGGGGTCTGGGGGCGGAGCCCCCAGCGAGCGAAGCGAGTCTAAAATATATACAGCCGCATGTGTAACTCACTCACTCACTCACTCACTCACTGAGGTATACGAATTCTAGACCACTTCTAGACTAGCTAGAAATCTGAAATTTTGCATGCAGGTAGCTTATAGCTTGTAACCCCCAGAAAAAATGCCAAAACTGTAAATTTTTTATTTTAACCCCCCTAAAAAAATATTTAAAACCCCCCCAAAAAAGGCTTATTTTAAAATTACAGTTTTTGTGCTCTAGCGGCCGAACGGATTGACCTATCGAAAAACGGACACCACTATGTACCACGGATTTTACAAGATCTACAACTTTGGTCCTATGACTTTTTGTCGTATCTTGCTCCCTTCACCCTTAGGTAGCGCTAGATTTTTCAAATTTCAGGCAATTTCGACGGTTATTTTCGTGGTCTTTAATTTCCTATCACTTTAATTTAGTATGTAAAGGCTTGATATTTGGCACTCAATATGTTTACACATTACCCTTCACGAAACACTCGATAAACTAAGATATTTTAATAATTAAACATCCCAAAAAAATTAAAAACCCTAATTATTCTATAAATGACAAACTGCATTATCGACTTACTCAGGTAATTCTAGATAAGCTAGAAACATGGAATTATGCCTATATGTAGCTTGTCTATTGAAACCCCAAGGAAAATTACAAAAAGGTATAATTTTTTATTTTAACCTCCTCAAAAAAATTCGAAAGGGAGGGAATTTTGAACATCTCCAAAATAGTGCATGTTTTTGTGCTGTAGCGGCCGAACGGTTGGTCCAATCGAGAAACGGAACCACCATGACACACGGGCTTTAGACGATCTATAACTTTGATCCTATTTCTTTTTGTCGTATCTCGTCTCCTTCACCCTTAGATAGCACTAGATTTCTCAAATTTCTGCATATTTTCTATATTTTGTGGCCGTTTTTTATTTCCTATCACGTTAATATACTTGTCGGAGGCCTAATATTGGGCACGCAGTACAGTATGTCTACATCACACTTAGTAAAAGCAGCAGAAATATAACCATTTTTATTACTTAAACCTGCCGGAAATAAAAAACTCTTAAAATCTATATATTTTACAGTTTTCTAAGTATAAGAAGAAGGAAATGCCGGTTCTGGAACAATTGTTATTAAATAGAATGCGCGTATCACCATTTATACTTTAACTAGGATCGTGAGATATGGCATGCGTGTGCGTTGCACCTTTTCTTCCCAAATCCTACTATTTTTTGTTTGAACTATATCAAAAAGAAAATTTGGGAATACAAAATCAAAATGTAGTATTTTTTATTTGAGCTCTAGCGGCCGAACGGGTTGTCCTATCGAAAAACTAAGACCACCATGTGCCACGGATTTTAGACGAACTACAACTTTAGTTCTATGACATTTTTCCGTATCTCACCCCTTCACCCTTAGGTAGCGCTAAATTTTTTAAATTTAAGCTTTTTTCTAAGATTTGTTTGTGGTTTTTAATGGTTTTTCGCTCTAATATAGAACTTAGAGGCCTAATATTTATCACACAGTATTCCTACATTACAATTAGTACCAAGCAACACTCACACGCACAGATTAAATATCTTATACACCAACAAAAAAATCAAAGTCTTTGAGCTTTTGTAGATTTATTCGAGTATTTCGTGTATATTTTGTATATTGCGCTCTGTCGAGGGTAAAATCCCTTATAAATCATGTCATATTTGCTGCAGAAGGATTGTAGTTACCCAAAGTCATAGCATTTCAGGTTGTTAACGGTGGTCGTATTCCTTATAAGGTTCAAAAGGCGCCTTATAAAGGCTACATTATACATCAGATAAGGGTATTCATTTTTTTTAGCACTTAGGTAATACATTAAGGCTTAAAATTTAACATACTACGTCTCCATGACAAGTCGTATTCAGCAACAGGCATATGACCGGATTTTATAGGTTAAACCCTTAAAATAATCAAAGCCTTGGAATAATTGTAAAATTTAGGTCTTAAATAGAATTTGGCCCAATTTACATTAAACTATGGCCAAACAGCGACCTGGGGGCGAAGCCCCCCACAGGGGTCTGGGGGCGGAGCCCCCAGCGAGCGAAGCGAGTTAGTTTTTATACTATTGTGTCCATATGTATTACAACGGTATTGTGTTCTAAGAATTATTAAGTGTCAAAAGGCTGATATTACTAAATTGTCAGGGTACCTAGTACTGTGGAGATTGTTTATATAACATTTGTTAAAGCCGCATACCTGCATAATTAATATTTTCACGGTTTTCATTGTTTTTATTATTAGCTGCATGAGACCTTATTTCAAGACAAATGGCATGTAGTTTTTTGTGAGACACAGAGAACAATTTCAGTACTTATTTTTTGTTTATAGTTGGGTTGTTATTAACACCTCCAAGGTGATTCAAAGATATATCAAATCAAATTACTACAAGTCAAAAGGAGGATGTAGAGGGCTGGTAATCTTGACAACATTTATTGTTTTACATTTGGATGTTTGTTAAAAATGTAATATTATAATTTATGAAAAAAATGTATTTTCATAAATTTCATTTTTATTTAGGAGTCATTAGTACCAAATTAATGGTTAGTGTATTTTGATTTGAATTTAATAACTTCTGTTATGAGGGATAAGTCTGTTATCCCAAAAACCTCACCTTTTCGGAATTTCATAATTCTCCGATTTTGGCATGAGTCCCCCAACTTTCAAGAAGTTCCTATTATGTTTCATTTACGTCTGATATCATGTGGCATTTTTGTCATTTACAACTAATATTACGTGGTTAAATCGTAACTTCAACTCACTTCATTGTTTTAACATTTATATTATTGATTATTTTAACATTCATTGACTTATGGTTGTACAGCTTTATACATTAAAATAGTGGC
The DNA here is from genome assembly GCA_963675035.1 of Allygus modestus. NCBI lineage: Eukaryota > Metazoa > Arthropoda > Insecta > Hemiptera > Cicadellidae > Allygus > Allygus modestus. The sequence continues at coordinate 241,560,656 of OY776111.1, read as the reverse complement.
TTGAAGGGGCCATGGCCCTTAACCTTGCTCCAATACTCTGCCGCAATAGTCTTTTTTGTTTTAGTTTCCTTGCTCTGCCTCACAATACCTAGAATTATTATACGGTATGTATCACACGCAGCTTTTATACCCGTCTGCTGTTGGTTGGGCACCAGTGGCATCACATTGTTGACAGTCCAGATCAATACAGAATTATAATGGACGCGTCAAAATCAAAACAACAGTATCCAGTCTAGTTTTGACAGATGGGATCTTTGTTGTGTTCCCGGGCACCACTGATGTCACTCACCTACTGCACATCTTGTTTATGATACCTACCATATAATTATTCTAGACACTGTGCTCTGCCTTATCTTCTTTGTTTATTATTTACATGCTGAGGATAATAAAACAATATCAGTATGAGCATACTGTATGTCAGTTTGTAAACAAAGTAAACACTTAATCACATGTTTAAATGTAAACAAAGCAGGTGTTTTTAAATTCCCGTGCTTTTCTTATGGGGGATGTTTAACATTATTTTCGTTTTCTGTTAACTTTTTGGAAATACTGCTATTTTTCCCGAGACCTTCAGATCAAGACCTTTAATTTGAGCCCTCTCCCATCATTCTGCAATGTGCCAAACTCCCACAATGTTGACTTAACAATTTTGCTTACAGAATTATATACAAAGATACTTTTACAATGTTATTGTTGGTGAAATAATATATCACGATCATTTCTTATCCACACTGCAGAAACTACAGAATGTGAAGAAGTACGGACAGCAGGCACCAGCCAGTGGAGACTGTTCCAGTTACGGAACCAATAAGAAATCTCTTGGGGGTCGCACTCGATCTGTCAACAGCAAGTTTGTGGCTCCAGTCAAATCTAGCTCTCAGGAGTAAGTATTATTCACCAAGGAGGGCAAAAGGGTGACAGGTGTAAATGTGCATGTTCATGATGTGGGGCTTCGCCATACGCTGTCAATAAATAGCTAAAGATAAATCTAGAAAATAATACCTAAATAATCAAGTTTAAGTTTATTTTCAAAGTTTTTGTGTTCATTAATATCAATATATGAGGGCTGTTCAGAAAGTAAGTTCCGTTTAGGTGTAAAAAAATACTCAATGGAACTACAACAAATTTATTATATACATCTTAAAGAGCGTGTCTTAAACTATTTTTCGACATAATTCCCACTAACATTTAAGCACTTATCATACCTAGGAACAAGCTTTTCAATTCCCACTGAAAAGAATTCTGCCGCCTGTGCACGTAGCCACCCGTTGACGCCATCTTTCAGCTCGTCATCATTCACAAAGCGCACTCAAGCCATTTTTTCATGTTAGGGAACAATTGAAAATCACTTGGTGCTAAATCAGGACTGTAAGCTAGGTGGTCAATAACATCCCAACCAAAATGGTCCAGAAGCTCACGAGTTTTCGCTGCAGTGTGAGGACGTGCATTATCGTGAATGAAAACTACGCCACCGGTCAACATGCCGCGCCTTTTGTTCTGGATTGCCCGCCTCAGTTTCTTTAGCGTTTCACAATACACTGTTGAGTTAATTGTAGTGCCCCTTTCTAAATACTCAACCAATAGAACCCCTTTCCTGTCCCAAAAAACAGTTGCCATGAGTTTTTCCTTGAGAATGTTTGTCGGCATTTGATGGGCCTACGCGGCGACGCAGTGTGACCCCACTCCATTGATTGTTTTTTTTTGTTCAACATTCACATAAGAAACCCATGTTTCATCGCCTGTCACTATGTGATCAAGAATTTCATCGCCTTTTTCGTCGTATCGCTCCAGAAATGTTAGGGCAGCGCCCATTCTGTTCATTTTGTGATCAGTTGTGAGCAATTTCGGCACCCACCAAGCACAAAATTTGTGGTAACCAAGATTTTCAGTCACAATGTTGTACAGAAGTGTGCGTGAAATTTGGGGGAAACACTCCGAGAGGTCTGTAATAGTGAACTTCCTGTTCTCTCTAACCTTATCATTAATTTTTTCCACAAGATCGTCGGTTACCACAGATGGCCGGCCACTTTTCTCTTCATCATGAACATTCGTGCGTCCTTCTTTAAACAAACGGCACCATTTCCGAACTGCACTGTCACTCATTATGTTATTTCCGTAAACAGAACACAGTTTCATGATGAATCTCATTAGGTTTAATTTTTTTTGCCCAAAGAAACCGGATAACTGAACGCACTTCACAGTCAGCAGGGTTGTCAATTGCGATGGCTGGAATGACGCTCGCGGCGTCACCAGAGCCAGCAGCACTGGCACTTGCGGCGTCCTTTTTGAATTTAGATTGGAGCGCGCGGAGCAGTCCGATCGACCTTCTTGGTGTACGGAGAGACGCCTACTGAGCCAGACTACCCAACGCCGCCGCGGTCACACCTCTACCCCCTCTCCTTTACTCGCTAGCTACCAATGGAACTTACTTTCTGAACAGCCCTCGTACTTCTATTGCAGTATTAAAAAATATTTTTGTATTTTGTACTCAAACAAGAGTCTTCAGCCAGGACTAATAGCTCTACCCTATCTTTTATCCTTTAAGAATAATAGATACTAGCAAATTACATTAGGCCCTAATTAATTTACTTGAAGAGCATAAACTTATATTGACTATGCATATATCGTTTGATTTGTGATTTACTTCAAGAGTGATATCCAAAATGGCTATAAAAAAGACTCTTTACTGTCCCAATTCTATTAGGAACATACTTACCGACACTGTTTGTCCCAAATATCTCACACTATTTCCCTAAATGGTCACTTTTTAAGCGGCTCAACTATAATTTTTAAATATACAGTGTTTTTGACAAGTTTGGAGCGGCTTCATATTTTTGGAACCATTATAGTTAAAGCAATGACACTTGGTTTATCATTCTATTTCTAAGAATTAATTTGTCCAATCGACTGTTAGTTTTTCATCAATTTAGGCGGATGGTCCACAAGGAGTCAGAAGAAAATCTCAAATGATAGAATGTACCTAAAATAATAAATGATAAAATGATAAATGATAAATGATTTTATTTCCTTAAAAAGCAATACAAAACAAGTACAGTGGAGAAGTTGGAAATAAACTGACCACTTTAACCAGTTGTGTGGTCAGTAAAACTAAAATAAAGCTAATGAAAAACAAAATAATACTTCAGTCTAGCTCAACATGTAAAGCTGCTCCCTGTGATGTTTGATCAATACAACAAATAAAAATACAAAAGGAGTAACAATGCCAGACTGTAATTAACTTTACACCAACAAAAATATCAAGAATAATATTTAAAACAATACTAATATAACGTTTACCTATAAAGGATACAATCAAAAACAAGATTTACTCATAAACTAGATTAAACAAAATACTTTTAATTTTGAGATATGAGAGAGGCCAGCTGATACTGTTATCATTCGCACACGCATACACACAGTTGACCCTTGACTCTAGATAGCAATGCTTCTGTCGCCAGCGCTACCTCACACCGATACCATCAGGCGGCTGGTAGCCCGTAGGGCCGTCAAAACTCCGTCCCTGTATGGCCCAGTATGAGACGCTCTTAGTTAGCCGGTAGCCCGCAAAGGCTTCCAAGCTAACCGTTTAACACAATCACAGTTACATTCATACAAAATTCATTCCCTTGAAAACTTA
>OY776111.1:240907019-240952019 GCA_963675035.1 Allygus modestus | reverse complement strand
GTAAATACATTATGGCTTTGCAACACATTTTATTCTGGTGTGTTTTTCACAAAGCTTGTAACTGGGTTGCAAATTGTCTGGGTCAATAAACAAAAACCTTTTAATTCAGTTTTTAAATGGTTAGAGGATTTACCAAATAAATAGGTAAATCTCGAAACGTAGAACTTTTTAGTAGTAGGAAAAAATTGTATGGTAAATTATATATTCATGGGTTATTAAAATCGTATTTTTAACATTTAATTTGCCAAATATATTTAATTTTAACAAAGGCAATTTTTTACACTATCTACTTCAGAGAAACCCTGTTTTACAGGCTTAGGGAAGAATTACTTTATTTCCAACCAAGGAAAGATCTAGGATCTGAATACGTGGGAACATATTCTGATTCGCTTTGATAACGGACCGAGAATCCGAGTTTTGGAGACTGTCTCAGCTAAGATTGAGAATTTTAGAATTGACAAATTGTGACATTGTTTCGTCTGTGACTTTTACTGTGGCAAATGTGGTCACTGTGGTTTGGATACCAACGATTAAAGTTCACATGAATGTTTCGAAAGGAAAAAATATTAATAGTGACTGCAATACTTGGGCTGCACCTTTAGAGGGGGCCCAGTCACTTGTAAGATTTCACGTTCCCTCATCTCTTCATCAGATCATCCGAAATCGTTGACTTTGTCATATTTAACGACTAAAACGGGAAGGGAACTCGTTGTACGTAATCTTGATACGGCAAGTAGATATCTCGTAAAAAAATCGGGTGCTGAATATTTTTGAATTTATCCATGAAATGATTATTAAGTGAAAACGTGCAATTTGTATTTCCTTCGCGATTCCTCCCTCTTCAAAATGAGCCATTAAATTTTACTTCATTTCCTTCCGCTGAGGAGCTATGCATATTTACAGTTAATATCCCTTACGGAATCCTCGAAGACACGTATATATTTTATGACGGGAACTTTCTCTTGAACAACTGCGAAATGACGAAAACACGTGATTACTGTCAGTCGTTGTTAGTGTCTGTTAATTTGAACAAATAACTGTGAGATTTGATCTGACTCTTGGTCAGTCCCACGTAGTTGTGTCTGGGGCTCTCACGCCCAGGCTAAGCACAGTGTAATCACGTCGCATCCGTGCCAATTTCAAACACGTTTCAAACAATTAACTCTGTGTCCATTTTGAAAATGTGCTGACGATGTGCATATCAATGGTTCCATTGACATACCTGCAGAAAATTATCAAGATATCCAATGTTGGTCATTGTTATCCCACACTCGTTTCTCACACTACAGCTCCTGGTATTTTTTTGTACATTGTTCACGAGCAAGGATTGAGTTGATTCCAGGTAATTTGTAGTTGCACTAATCACGAGTAAGTTAAATGATCACAGAAGCGAGCCGCTCAGTTTAAATAAATTTACACAAGTTTTCGGACATGTTTCAAAGTCATCTTGCATCATTATAAATGTATCGTTAGTTAACTTAGTTCAATGTCAAAAAGTGAGCGTGTGTATGATCGCGTCACTTCAGTTGGTCACATCAGCCAACTGCGCATGCGCACAGATGCCAGTTGGATAGACATAACACCTTAAATTTGCACGTGTCGTCGTCGTTTGCGTCTGGCAAAGCGCTTTCCCAGACATTGTCTGTGTTTATTCATTTTTCGAGTCTGTTATAAAAAGCTATATTGTTTATATGGTCGTTTAGTCGATTTTCTCCTTGAATTTATCGAATTATTAATAACGTAATAAACATATATTATAAAAAATAAATAAACACATGGCCTAAATTAACGTTCAAATACACATATACATAAAACAAGTGGCCTAAACACGTCGGATGTTTGTGGATGGCAGATCGAACTGACACACAGAAGTGAGCGCGTAGAGGCGATTGTTGCGTTCAGTTAGAAATGAACACACCGAACTGACGCACCAAACTGACCGTGTGTAGGCTGCTTTAAGGAGATCGATCCTCTTGCCAAAAAATCACTAGTGACAAAGAAGATAAACAGTTGGAGAAACAAATTGAATTGACACACCAAACTGAACGTGTGTATGTGAATGCTGCATCAGTTATAATTGTGAATTCTAACTGACAAGCCCAATTGAACGTGTGTAGCGGCCTTTATTGTAGATTGAAACAGACGTTCAGAAATACATAGACTCAATTGTTAATTAATAAAAATCATGACAAGGAGACGGGGTGATGTTTAAGTCTCTTCCAACAAATATGTACGACTCAGGATTTTTCGAGGGAACCGTCTAGCATATGTCTGCTGTAATATGACATGTATAAGTAGGTGATTGCGTATGGATTGTATGGCTTGGGTCTATCAGAATAAAAAAGGTTTAAAACGTGCAGAAGGTCAGTTAGGCATACAAATCTGTTTTCAAGTACAGCTATTATTAAAAACTAGCTGTTATTAACCCGTCAAAAATGACGGGCTTAAAACACGAATCAAATAGTTTTCATTCGTAATCAAATACATGCAAAATTGTTCTTTACAAATCTATACCTAAATATATGTGAGTTATTTAAAACACTAATTTTGAAATGCATGTAATCAAATGGGAAACCACTGTGGGAAATTGTAAGATGCTATCCTAAGATCCTAATAAAGCATATTGCATATTAAAATATTCATTAGAATGTGTCAAAATTCTTTTTACAAAAGACTTTTTACGCCTGCACAAAAAATAGCCCAAGAAAATAATTCCATGGTTTAGTTTAAACTTGTTGTAGTTTAGTTTTGGATATTGAATCTGATAAAGATTTATGTAACTTCAAGCCAAATTCTGTTCCTTAAAAACTGGAGTAAAATGTTATTAAATGTTTAAATGTTTTTTCTTTCGTCTAAAATATCCTATACTCTAGGTTTGCGTGCGTGTGTGCGTCCGTGCTTGCTTGCTCGCAACTCTGATCTCAAAAACGACTCCAACGATTTCCTTCAAATTTTGGAAATAACTAATTTCTGGGATAAAAATAAGTTCTAGACAGGTCTCATCCCCAGGAAAAATCAAATAATGTAAAAAACAAAATGAAAATATAAAAAATAACATTGGGCTTATGGAGTTGAAAATCAAAACAAAAGAATTGTAACTGCTGTTCATAATCAACCAGGGAACTGTCAAAGTAATACTCGTGTTGTTTATGGTTTCCTAAAAGCAAAGACTAAACATTTTGAGTGAAGATTGCATAAATATAAATATGAATTACAATAAAAGGGACATTGAGCTAAAAATACCAACTGGATTGACCTTAAAAATGCAGAAAAGATGCAAATGAGCTATACAAATATGATAATCAGTTGGGGAAAGTGGTGAAATATTACTCCCAGTCATCTAAACAAACTGACTGGCCTCCCCCCCCCCCCAGTTACTGCAATACAAATTTACCTAACTGCAGTCCTTGTTTTTATAACCAAAAGATAAACACAGTGTACATATTTACCAACACTTAATTGTATTTCGTCTGCTAACATACAAACTATCTGAAGATAAATCAACAAAAACCACATAATTAGCTAAAATGAATAAAAATGTATATATTCAATGCTAATAGTGGTATAGCTCCATAGTCCTTAGTTTTCTTATCCCTTTTATCACAATTTCTTACCAGAGTTTTATCTACCTTCACCCAATTTCATCCAATATAGCAAAGAAGGTATATTATATAGCAGAGAACGACTCTGTCAAATGAAACTGAATTTTGGACTAAAAAATAGTTTATTGAACTATACAAATTGCCTTAACTTTTACCTTCTCATTTTATCATCAGCATAACAAATAACCCCCCCCCCCATTTACGTTTTGTTGAATCGTGTATTTTTGTAACAAAGACTACAATTCCAGATGTAAACTGCTATAATGCCGCTTTGTCGTCATAATTTCCGTGACCTATGATTAAACAAAGGAAAATGTCTATCTTTAGATTTTCAGTAATAAAATTATCAGTAATAAAACACAATTATTACTGCAACATTAAAGGAAAATAATTAGAAGTTTTAAACACTATAATACTTAAATCTGAATTTTAATTACAATTAATTTTTCTGCCACTTTTATAAACTTTATTTCTACTCAGCATATAATTTGTGTTGCTTATTGCTTGCCAAAAACCTAAATTTAACTAAGAATAGTTGTCTGCGTTGTTTACAAATACAACTTGCTCAACTTGCTAACTTTACTCAGCTGTCGTATTGAATTTAGAAGCAAATGAGGGAAAGTGAACACATGGCACAGTAAACAAAATGGTTGATGAAAAATTACCTAAATAAAAACTGTGATTTTGTCAATTGCAAACTTATAATTGAGTAATTTTAGGATGTCGTATTTTTTCATCATCCTTGGCCTATTGACACCAACCTGTCCTCTCTACATTCAGTAGTTTACTCGGAATAGGTGGTTACACATTTCTTATACATGGGGATGGCGAAAAAAGGCCAAATGAACAGTGTTTTTTGCCGATTGCAAACGTATAACTGAGTAAATTTAGGATATCGTATTTTTTCATCATCCTTGGCCTAAGGGAAATCTTTGACACCAACCTGGCCTCTCTGCGTTAAGTAGTTTACTTGGAATAGGTGGTTACTCGTTGCCTTGTACACGCTATTATTATATAGGATAATCTTATAATTCTTATAATCATAATATGAAAACACAAACACCAAACTTGCAATTAAACAGTTAACACGCTAACTGAAATGCAGACAAACAACTTTGGGGGTTGATCATAAAATTTTATTTATCATGTATTTTATACATGTTATTTGTCTTGTGATCATTGTTACTGTTATTAGTTAAGATAGTCTGTATACGTTTGAAGCGTAAACTAAAATGGTTCAACAAGCGATGGCGTACAAGTCACCGACATGCAACAGTTTGCGATCCACACACGCACATTATACTCGTTTTTTTTGCTAACTTACCTTAGCACTAAATTAATGCTAATGAACATTGACTACCAATGTGATTCATTAAATTTGACCCGCGAGTACGAGTACATATGTTACCCGCATTTGTCACGTTTTACCAGCGCCCTTACGTAACGTAATTTTGTGGTTGTGTAGAGGTAGTCAGATAGTCACATATTTAACTGTAAGAAAGTGCAAACATTTCGTTTGATATACTTTTAATTACGAAGAATAGATATTACTCGCATCATAAATTTATTTGCTTTATTTACACGTGGCACCAGTAGTTTCACTTACTGATGTATGCATAACAACGCTGCAGTTGTAAAGGCACGTCACGTCTTTCAGAGTAACAAAATCGTGCAGCATTTTAAACTGACCTAACAAGTGTCTCAATTACTTTCTAATTTTATAATATAGAACATATAACTTGATTAACTTGATCGTTAGCACAAAACTTAAATACTTTGAATGAATGAACGAGAGAGAGAGAGAGTGTGTGTTTATGTGGTTCAGCCATGCGGGAAAACCACAAGGAGCAGAAGCATGACATTCTCGATTAATGTTTCTTATTATATGTACTTTTGCTCTTTATAGTTACTTATTAATGACTCTCGGTTTGTATTTTTCCCGTAGAGCTTTTAAATTTGGAATGTAATATAAACATAAGGTCAATATTTTCTGCTGTTAATTTTATAGAAATGAAGAGTTTTCATGACAAAATTATGTTACTATAGCCTAGTTCTTTCAAAGTTTGTATGTAATAACTTAAAATGTATTTTATATTATTGTATATAAAATATAATATGATGCGTATAAAGTTATATGGTTGCGAGTTTTGTGCGTATGCTTTACGAAAGAGTAAAACAAAATTGTTTTACAAGTTTCATAAAATACCCCCGTCACAGCAAACCTGCATACTCAGCGAATATGCATAGTTCGCATAGAGATAATAATATAGAGATAAAAGACAAAATAGAGATAAGAGACAAAATAGAGATAATAGACATAATATAATGCATAATATATGTCTTAATACCACATAAAGTCGCATACCAAGTTGCATACAAATATATTCATGAATAAGCGATATATATACAATTTTAATTATTCCCCATAAGAATAACATTGGGGATGAGAACGTAGGTTTGCTGAAACAAGGATCATAAATTGGTATTTATGCAAATATAAATATCATTCAACTAAGTGAAGCCACATACCAAGTTTGATCAATTCATAAATAAGCGATTAATACAATTTTAATTATTCTCCATAAGAATAATATAGGGGATAAGTACGCAGGTTTGCTGAAAAATGGTAGACAGAAAATGGGTTTTTATGTGAACATCAATATAACTCAACTAGGTGAAGCCACATACCAAGTTTTATTAATTTATGTTCATAATTAAGGGAGACATTACATTTTACTTATTCACCATAAGAATAACATGGGGGCTGAGTACGCAGGTTTTCTGCTACGGGAATAATCCTTAAAAATTGCTTTTTTGTGCAAATGACAATAGACCACAACCAGATGAAGCTGTAAACTTCGTTAGTTCATAAATAAGCGAGATATAAATATTTTCCTATTATCTATAAGCATTGGACAAAGTACTGTGTTTAGCACTTTCAATATCTTTGTAACCAATTGACGTAGAGAAGTTATCAAAACACCAAATTGTGTATATTGTAAAGCTGAATCCAATGGTGAACTATAATTTGATTTCAATAAATATATTGAAAAATATATATATTAATACTCTATTTTGTAGTGTATTATTTTGTTTTTTGTAAAAACTTCAAAAAAACAAATTTTTGGGGTACAAACTCCCCCAAAATACTACTTTGGATGGGGCGATCTGTCTGGTTTTCGAACTTAAAGTCAATAAATGCTGCCTTACACGTTTGTACTAAATTTCATAAAAATCGGACCTTTTTTACGAAAGTTATCGCACCCGCGGACACACAACACACACACACACACACACACACACACACACACACACACACACACACAGATGCATATATATATATATATATATATATATATATATATATATATATATATATATATATATATATATATATAGATAGATATATAAATATACAGTTTCGAACGAATGGTGTTTTTGGGGTCTGGGGACCTCAAAACGAAAAGTTATCATGGTCCCGGACCTAGGTCTTACCATGCCGACTACGGTAATAGCTTCTTCCCTGTAGGGGAAATTCGCTAAAAATCATCTATCGAAGTCCATTAGCATTGTGGCGGACCCGGAATTTATAATTTTTCGCATACCTTTTGTAAACTTAGCTGGATTTGCTGAAAACCCACCTTGCATACTGATTATAAAATAACCACTCCGTTAAATATAAATTAATTGACACATCGGTTTTCACCGCAGCATGCAACGATTTGCAATTTAATATTATTTTAATCAGCTTTGCAGTAAAAAAACAAGATGTGGAAGAAAAATGTTTGAATTTATTTGTTTTATTGAACACTTTTTATACATTTCCTTCCAAGAGTTTATAATGTATTCTTTATACATGTCTGGAAACTATGAAGTTTCAGTATCTTATTGTTGTAACTAAGACAGAAATTCTGGGGTATTCGTTGGGAATATCGAACCTTGGAATTAGTGTTTAGATTTTTGTCATTATGAGATGCACCAGTCATGAAAATCTTGCACCAGTCATGAAAGTTATATTAAATAGAACCACTAAAAATTCCAAAAATGACATTTTTTGTGCTAACAACACTTTTTTGTAAAACTCAACATCATGTACCAGTAGCAATCTACTACGTCCGTGGAACTTTGCATTAATTACATTTATGAAAACATTTAACAACAGTTAAGCTAATTCACTAGCTTGTCCTTTAATTTCCAATGCTAATTTAGTGGAATTGAGGATTTTGTTTAATCTGACAATACATTTAACAAACGTTTATTAACTGAGAGAATTATTTAAGTTAGCCAATATGCATGTCTGAAATGTTCCCGGTTTAATCGATGTCATCAGTTATTCTAATTAATGGACACGAATTTTGTATTTCAGTTGCGAAGAAAGTAACATTACAAATAGTCTATGTAAGGCTCTAACTTCGAGTATTGTTTGTACTTTTTTAAACTTAAAAGCAATACATTTAATTATATAAATTGTAGTTAACCTTTTATTTTATTTTAGGAGCATGGCTAAAGTAGGCGAGTTTAATATCAAGCGTTGGAGTTGTTAAAAAAGAAAAAACAATATATATATATATATATATATATATATATATATACATGATGTAGAATACTACAAACGAAGAGTTGTTACCTGCATGACTGAGCTGTGTCGCTGGCAGGTTGGCAGGTTCAAGGTCCCACTACTGTATGGCAAGTAGGTCATCGGGCCTCTCTTATACTCCCCTTTCTCCCGTCTCTCCCTCTCTCTCTCTCTATCCATGTCGCTTCTTCAGCATCGGATCAGAAATAATGTTGTTATGAATATTTCATAATTACACAGTATACAAGGTGTCTCCATGGAGTATCTAGTAGTGTCACCGGTTGGTGAAATGTTATTTAGACAATTTAGGGTTATGTCTAAATCGGACAAAAGTCTTAAAGTTAATCACAAAAAAGTTCAAAGCTTAAGAGTTAATGAATTTGTGACCGGAGTATCTTTGGGTTTAATGGCAATTTAAAATTTGTTTATTCGTGTTTTCAAAGAATGTCGAATGCCAGCTAAGGGCTTACCCGTCAATGATTGTAGTTTTAGTTGTGTATGTCCATGTTACATATAAGACTAAGTACTAATTCGACGACTTTAATAGGTTATTAAACTTATAAATGTCTGACAAATGCATTAACCCCTAAGGAGGGTCTATTATTATCATTGATTAGTAAGAATTAGAATTAACGTCGGTTACTGGGAAAGTAACCCTTTATTTATTTTTTGATTGGTTAGTATTGGTTTTGTTTTTAACTTAAAAGAGTATTGTAAAATTATGAGACAAGAATAAAAACAATACTTGACACATGACAAGGTGTTAAAATAAACGATTAATTATTATTAATTTAAAAATAAATAAAAGCAAATCTCCGTCCTAGGCTGAGCAAATCCAGTTTTAAACTTATTACTTTCACGTACACTAAAACCATTCATTATGCATGAACATGAGCATTTTTAGGGATTGACCATTCAGGATTTTCTAAAACCACATGTAGGAACAGAAAACCGTCTTTCAACAGAAAATTTGTTAGACAAATCCGCATGTTTAGATGGATTCCTAAATGTAGGTTTTTATAATTTGCAAAGTTAAAATACTACAAAAGTAAGAAAACCTTCAAATATAGGAAATGGTATTTCATTTAGTGCGAACCACATGTAAACCAACAGCCTTGTAGAAGTAACAGCCAAACTATCCAAAGATCTGCAAAGAGTTAATTTTTATCCACGTTATATGCCATAATAGAATTGTGGCATGTAACATAATATAATTGTGGCATGTAACATGGGACTCGTTCTAAATCTATTCAAACAATATATTCCAAAAAACTTGCAAAAATATAGCAACAATTATCTTTCATTTAGTACAAACCGCATAGAATTCAACCCAGTGGAAGTCTCCGACCATCAGCTGTCTAAAAAGTTCATGTTTGCGTTTTATGAGGATGCTCCACAACTGGACAATAATAGAATGTATATTTCGTTTAGGGTATAACAATCATGAAAGCAAAGGAAACAAGACTATTAGTTGGAAATATTCAGTTCACTTGTACCTTTCACTGTTGTTTCATTTTCAAATAACTATCCTTTTCCAGCCGTAGGTATTGTGGCGCGAAGCCGTCATCACGGGCGGTCGTGCGGAACTCAGGACTTGCATCCTCCTATCACTTCATGAGATCAGACTATCCTATTTATTCTTCCTCCAGTCAAATCTCTCTTAAAAATAAGAAAAAAATAAAGTGTTGAAAATTAGCGATATTTCAAATTTATTCTGACAAAAGTTTGATTTTCACCAAATGTGAAAATAACTGAAAAATTATCCTCTAAACCAAATGCTTTACTATGTTTGAGATATGTATTAAAATACTCAGAACTGACCTCGAAAGAGCGATTTAGATTGGCATTATATACAGTAGCATTTTACAGAAATGTTTGCCGGCTACCATTGCCGGCTCAGTTGCCCGTTTGAGATTTCAGGTTCGTAGAGCTTTCAGCACAGGTATGATCATTTAATGTTTCCTGCAAAGATGTCTTACGAGGGCGTCCAGCTGATGCATAAATCAACAACGTACTATAAAGTGTTGCCAACCTTACAGGGTATAATAATTGGTACAGATATTTTTAAATTGACACGGACATTCAGAAAGAAAATGCAAACCTTAATACAGTAATCTAATAATACAAATAAATGAAAACAATATATTAGTTTCATAAAATAACAGCTGATCAAAATATGATAAATATCGTGTTTCCAGCAACACTGCAGATTGGATTGGTGATCACGTTTCCTTACAGATGTTTTTATGAGGTCTGTTCCGGTTACATAGGAAACCTTAAATAAATCGACTGCGCAAACCTTTACGAAGTATGTATTTACCTTGTTTGAGGTCAGGGATGTCGCATCGCATTTCTCTAATCTATACTTATTTAATAGGCGAGCAGGTTTTTGTGACAATCACTCCTCCTAAACTATTGAACCGATTTTAATGTTTTTGGTGTCATTGGAAAGATCCTAACGTGAAGTTGTGCAGGAAACTTTTTTTTATAGAGAAATAATTTGAGAGTGAGGCCCTGGGGCCCCTGAAAGTTGAGTTTTTTCCCATAAGCTTTAACATTGGGAAATAGGTTTTAAGCAATCAGCTGGATAGAGTAAACACAGTTAATCAGCAGGCCATGTTTGCTTTGGAACGGAACACAATATTTATATGGGAATGTCAATATAATATCACGTTGTGATCGCGAGCGAAGCCGCGACAGGCTTGATAGTTTATATTATTATTTACCTACGTTACTTAAATTATTATACGAATATCTTATTTTACATCTCGCTATCCTATCAGTTTGCGTCTTCGACTCTGATTCAAGTTTTCCCTTAAAGCATTTATATATGGTGGCTAAAAAATTGCCGTTGGCGTTAAAAAGGCTAAACAAATAATAGAAAGGTAAAATATTTTATTTCACTATAAAATCCAAATCTATTCTCTCACTTAGTATTTTTTAAGGATATATTTTCTTCTGATATTTAGTCTACCATCTAAGATTATGAGTCTCGAGTCTCCTTTTAGGCCCAACATTGTTGTACAGTTTAATTCTTCTAGCTCAGTCCAGGTTAACAAATTTAGGGCATCGGAAATTTAAAATTTATTTGAAATCAAGTATTCTATTACTTTTTAGGGCATTATTTCACATCTAAAATTTAAAATTAATTGCAAACGGTGTTAGATTTAAATGCCCTTAAAAGCTTAAATTCTAGATCACTATTTTACATTAATTTATTAAGGAGTAAATGAAAGAGGCAAATGTAATACGTTGCGGAGTGTTATATCATTGTCTTCTTTCTCAATTTTTAAGAATATTTTAGCGAATTTCCCCTATAGGGAAGAAGCTATTACCGTAGGTGGCATGATAAGACTTAAGCCCAAGACCATGATAACTTTTCATTTCGAGGTCCCCAGATGCCAAAACACCATTGTTTCAAATTTGTATATATGTATATATATATATATATATATATATATATATATATATTTTAGTGTGTGTCCGTAAGCACGATAACTCTCGTAAAAAAGGTATGATCTTAATGAAATTTGGCACAAATGTGTAAAGTACCATTTATTTGAACGAGTTCGAAAACCAGACGAATCGCACCATCCGTAGGGAGGTTTTTTTTTTTGGAGGGGGGTCGTACCCCAAAAATGTTTTTTTTTCGGGTTTTCACATGTCATTATTATTTTACTCAAATTTGAATTGTTACCATTGAATTCAGCTTAAAAAATTTGGTATTTTGATCATTGCTCTACGCCAATTGGTTACTGAGACATTGAAAGTGCTAAACATAGTATGTTGTCTAATATTATTCTTATGGAGAAAAATAAAAATTTTATTTCTCGCCTATTTATGAACATAAACTGACGAAACTTGGTAAATGGATTCATCTGGTTGTGGTTTATTGTTGTTTGTACAAACAAATTTCGCCTATGGTTGCCATAGCAGCAAACCTAGGTACTCGGTCCCCATGTTATTCTTATGGAAAATAATTAAAATTTGATATATCGCTTATTTATGAATTTATATGGATGAAACTTGGTGTGTGACTTCACTTCGATAAGCTATATTGATATTTGCATAAAAACCGATTATTTTATGTTCCTTGTTGCAGCTAACCTGCTTACCATCCCCATGTTTCTTTTGGGGAATAATCAAAATGGTATATATATCGCTAATGTATGTATACTGATGAAACTTGGTATGTGGCTTCACCTAGTTGAGTTATAATTATATTTACATGAAAACCCATATTTTGTATTCCTTGTTGCAGCATACCTGCTTACTCAGCCCCCATGTTATTCTTATGGAGAATAATTAAAATGTTATATATCGCTTATTTATGAATGAATATTGATGAAACTTCGTAATTCTATTTATATTTGCATAAACACCAATTGCTTGTGTTCCTTGTTTCAGCAAACCTACGTACTCATCCCCAATGTTATTCTTATGAAGAATAATTAAAGTTGTATATATCACTTATTTGTGAATATATTTTGATGAAACTTGGTATGCGGCTTTATGTAGTATGAAGACATATATTTTTCATTGGAAATTCGCTGAGTACGCAGGTATGTTGCAACGGGGGTATTTAGCAGTCTACTAACTAGTTTATTTCATGACCTATTTTATCATTGAGGGGTATATAATTAAAAGGGGTTTTACTACAGGTGATTTCAAAGGAATTTATTTTCCCCCCGGACCTCAGGGATTCTCAATTGCTGGGAAGTGAAGCTTCACAAAATAATGGTTCTACACAAATCGACTAGTATTTAAATACGCGAATAGACTAAATGAACACTTCATACCATTTCATTTTCATTCACTTCAACTTCTACAATCCATACACTTTAGTTTTTCTATTTTATGGATGGACGTTGTTTTGGGAGTAGGGGTGTATAGCCGGTGCTGGCTCAGCAAAGAGCGGGAGGAACAATCCTCATGACGTCACCCCCCGACCTTGACCCTTGACATCCCCCCTTGCCCCCCTGGCCCCCCAGTTTACGTTATCCGTTGTTTACTTTCGTTATTTGTCACTGGTTTTTCCCAGCGCTAGAGCTACGCCTTGTTTACTCCGAGCGTCCTCGCATTCTCCTGCCGATTTCTTCTCGTCTTAATCATTCCTACGACCGGCACGATGGAGCACAGCTGTGAGATCTGCGACAAGGCCTACTCCCACCGTGACCAATTGTGACGGCATATGCTTGTGCATGGCGAAGTGCCGATCCATTCCTGTCCCGTCTGTCTAAAGCAGTTTAGCAGACGGGACAAGATGGTTTGGCATATTGCCGTTCATGCGCGGCCAAATGCCCCGGTTGTTGTTGCTGTCCCCGCCGCCTACACCTCACCCGCTGTCCCCGCTGCCTCCACCGCCTCCACCGACCCCGCTGTTCCCGCCGTCATCGCGCCCACCGCCCTGGAAGAGGCTCTTTCCCTCGCCAAGGCTGTGGCGATGTCCTACCGCTCGAGGTGTTATGTTGACGCCTCTACCCAGACGCCCATCTTCGAGAGACGTGCAGAAGTCACAGTTGGTGAGTTGATTCTATAACTTTGACGATTAATATGTTCGATTCATCTTCAGTTTCTTATTATAACATTAATTAGTTTAATTTTATATTATTAAACAAATATTGCGACGAATTTTGTGTTGTTATTTACATCACTTTCTTATTCTTATAAATATAATGTTTAATGAAATTACCTCAAAATTTAACGTTTAATATGTTTGATCCTTTTTCATTTTCTTATTCTAACATTAATTAATTTCATTTGATAAAAAAAGGTGCGACGAATATTAATGTTGTTTTGTTATTTACAGCTGCTGTTCAGCCGACTTGAATACCCCAGGGCTGGTGGACGCCCGAATTCACCGAGCAGCAGTGACGGCGCGATGAGGAGGAGGCTCGCCGGTTACACCAATAGATCCGCCGGAGGCTAATTAGCTCCCAGCAGTCGATGTAGGCCACAGCTCCGGTGCAGGCCACAGCCGCAGCCGCAGCCGCAGCCAGAGCCGGAGCCGATTGGGTAGGACCGATTGGGGAGCCCGGACCTCAAATAATATCGGTTTCAGATTCTGATTCTGATTAAAATACAATAAAAATTCCTTTATTAAAAAAACCAAGAAATAAAATAAAATAAACTAAAAAATAAAAACAATATAGTTTTGGACTTATCCACCGAGCCAGGATGTGACACTCTTGTCGCATGAGTGCCGTTACGTCATCCCCCATGTCCCCCCCATACCCTCCATGCCCCCATTCCCCCCTGGCGTCATCCTTCCCACAGAACTTTGGCTGTTTTAAGCATTTGTCGTTTATTTTAAGCATCCTCTTGTTTACCTAATGGGCCTAATGGGCCGGAGCTGTTTACTTGCAGTGTCCTCGCTTTCTCCTCGCTTTCTCTTCGCTTTCTCCTCGTTCCTAAACTGAGGCTAATGTTCATTCCATAAGCAGAAGCCGACTAGACATGACTGCTGTCAATAAATATACGTTGTGGGATCAGGAGATCGTCACCCATATCATGGGGGTGGCGAGAAACGAGGCAGTTGGCAGACTCGTCGTTCTGCGGTGGGGGCTCCTCTGCCCCGATGGACGACACCATCTGATATGGCGCCGATACGTCACCAATCAGCCGGGGCAGTTGGAGGAAGTGGAGCAGCGGCTCCGCAACCTGATCGCCAAAGGGGAGGTGGCGCTGCTGTTGATGAAATGTATACCCCT
Organism: Allygus modestus; assembly: GCA_963675035.1. Taxonomy (NCBI): domain Eukaryota; kingdom Metazoa; phylum Arthropoda; class Insecta; order Hemiptera; family Cicadellidae; genus Allygus; species Allygus modestus. The sequence continues at coordinate 240,937,131 of OY776111.1, read as the reverse complement.
TATATAAGTTTAACCGTCACATTGTTCATCATTAATTTTAGGTACAAGTTTCACCAGTTTCCATATGATATACCAATGTCCATTATTCATTTAGGTTAAAAATGTAATCATTAGATTTAAGTTTTATTTATAAATTAAATAAAAAACAACAACAAATACCCCCGTCGCAGCAAACCTGCATACTCAGCGAATTTCCAATAAATATATAACATAACACATTAACACTTAACAGGATTCATAAGAAATATATTCACAAACAAGCGATATTAAAAATATTAATTATTCTCCATAAGAATAACATTGGGGATGAGTACGCAGGTTTGCTGCAACAAGGAACACAAAATAATGGGTTTTTATGCAAATATCATTAGAACTCATCTAAGTAAAGTCACATACCAAGTTCCATTCATATACATTTATAAGTAAGCGATATATAACATTTGAATTATTCTCCATAAGAATAACATGGGGACCGATTACCTAGGTTTGCTGCTACGGGAACCATACGTGAAAATTTTGTATTTTGTGCAAACAACGATAAACCCCAACCAGATGAAGCCATATACCAAATTTTGTCAGTTTATGTTCATAAATAAGCGAGATATACAATTTTTCTTTTTCTCCATAAGAATAACATTAGACAACGTACTGTGTTTAGCACTTTCAATATCTCTGGAACCAATTGACGTAGAGCAATGATAAAAATACCAAATTGTTTGATTTTTTATGCTGAATTAAATGGTAAAAATTAAAATTTGATTTAAATAAAAATTGCATGTGGAAACCCCAAAAAACCCATTTTTGGGGTACAAAACCCCCCAAAAACCCCCCTTTGGATGGTGCGATTCGTCTGGTTTTTGAACCTGTTCAAATAAATGGTGCTTTACATGTTTGTACCAAATTTCATTAAGATCGGACCTTTTTTACGAGAGTTATCGTGCTTACGGACACATATATATATATATATATATATATATATATATATATATATATATATAATATATATATATATATATATATACATATATAAAAATTTGAACGAATGGTGTTTTTGGCATCTGGGGACCTCAAAATGAAAAGTTATCATGGTCTCGGGCTTAAGTCTTACCATGAGACCTACGGTAATAGCTTCTTCCCTATAGGGGAAATTCGCTAAAAACAAAAACCACAACAAAAAACAATAAAAACAATTTAGTTGTGGACTTGTTCACGAAGCAGGGGTGCGGCACTCTTTTCGCATGACAGCACATGACGGTGACGTCACCCCCAATGACGTAATCACCCCCTATGACGTCACCCCCTTTCAGTCTTCCTTATTTTAGTTATTTTTTGTTTTCATTTTTGTGTTTTTTTGGGGCGTTATAGAATTCATTTATTTATACAAAAGAAACAATACTACTCCTCATTATACTCCCCGGTTCCTTGTTTGGCCAAGCGGATTATTTCTGCATTTAAATCATGCAGTCTGGTCATGTCAGCCATGTACCAGTGCCACTGCGTCTCGCTATGGGGTCCAGCCACCCATACTCTGTTTACGTCATCCTGTAGCTCATCATACTCCCAGAGTACCTGTTCCAAAGTCCTTGGAGGTCCAGGCTCTGAAGTCTCCGAAGTCTCCTACTGGGGTGACGGAGGGGGTGGTGGAGGCGGTGTTGGCTGGGGCGATGGAGGTGGCGATGGCTGGGGCGATGAAGGCCGTAGCCCGCTCGGTCCCGGCTGCTCTTTCCAGATTTGCTCTGATCTGATCTCCTCCGCTCTGATTTCCTCCACAAATAGCGCCTCCTGATCAAGCTCCTGTACGTATTCCAGACTTAGACCGACGCACTCAATCTCATCACCTGTTAGTTCCCCTACCCACGCAGCTATATTAGCAACTGAGGTGGGTGCGAGCCTATTTGCCCATTATCGGAGATTACCATTAATTGACGTGTCACGGACTTGTTGTTCGCGGTAGAAATCCCGATTTATGTAACCTACCTATTAGACCCGCGAGTTATTTGCTGTTCACTAATGATGTACAGACAGTTTGAATCTTGAGTCAACCATGGAAGCACGCAACCTGTAGTCACTATCTCAGCTATCTACCATTGAAATAAGAAAAAGAAAATACATTATAGATGAGGAGATTGCGCAATTACCAGTGCCTGTGCAACGATACGTTGCTTCCTGCCTCGAGGGATCTGTGCGTGAATATGTGTTAGTACTTCATAAAGATACGAGCGTCATGCAGTTAAGCAGTGTCGTTGGTGTAGATACACTGAACATTATTGTAATAGACTTGCGCAGCCTGCAAGAAATGTGAAAGTGTATCGCTTTTTAGACACTACCGATGAACAATCCAATTTGCTGTGGTAAATGAGCTTAGGAGATAGATTGGTCTAGCAACGATGATTATCCATCGACCTTAGTTATTTGAAAGGCGATGGATATCAAAGCAGTTCAGGAGGGCTCAATGCACTCCAATTATATTTTCTTTCAATAAAGAGAGTTTTATTCTTTATTCATTTCCTTTAAAAATAAGAAAAAAATTAAATAATCCAAAAACAAATGTCATGCCCCCCGATCATCCTATATTCTATTTCTGTTTTTCTCACCTTGCCTCTAAGGCGACAGTGACATCACCCTCGATAGAGTTGTTTACCGTCTTCACTTGCCACAGGCGGGGAAGCTTCTAGAACGTTGTGAAAACCTCTTTACTCATTAGTGGTAATGATCCACGTTTGATGTTTTGTGTAGGACTCATTTGCTCCCAAGCTCTGTCGCTGTTCGGATTAAAGAAAAATGTCTATTACACTTGGAATGGATGTGGTGATGACTGCACCGTTCTATGAAAAAAAAACATTTGCGGTCACATCGATAATTGAGGAAATCGATTCAATTGATGCCGAGATGTTTTTGCAGACAGTTAAGTATTATACCATAGGCCAACTTTCGAACCTACACATAGAAATTTGGATAGACAAGCCATTATCTAATCATCGGTGGCGTCAAATTCAAGCGGAGTTGGAGGTCAGGGGCAGGACACCATATACTACTTGTGTTTATGCCATAAATTGGCTTCTTTGCGAAACCGATAAGGTTTTTGCAAAAGTAGTTGTTAAAGGAGGTTAAGAAATGAATAAAAAAAATTAAAAAAGAAAAGATTAAAAAAATATAAAAACATATAACAAATAGAAATACATTGGAGGAGTTGGCTCCTGAGACATGTTCTCACCGTCGAGGCTCAAACTCCTGCAGTTTGGCGCCTGAGGGTCTGAGGACGGTGACGTCATCCCCCCATGCCTCACCATGCCCCCCATGCCTCCCCATGACCCCTCATCCCCCCTTGCCCTCTATGCCCCCCATACCTCCACGCCCCCCATGCTCCCCATGCCCCCCATGTCCCCCCTCCCATGCCCCCTCCCACGCGGTTTAAAAAAACCCCACCGACCAGTCACGATCGGCGGCGCGCGTCAAGGCATGCATGAAGGAGTTGCTAAGCGGCCTGCTGACGCCCGAAGGTGTCATGGCGCGCTCTATTTGGCTGTCACGACCACTCGGTGAGGACCTACCCGGTTGCGCGCGCCGCCGGTATAAAAACCTGGGGTCCGGCACCGTGGCCTCAGTTTTGCCCGAGACGTCATGAGCAGCAGCAGCAGCTGCAGCGCAACCGAAGTGGATCGAATGATCCGTTCTCTGACGGAGGAGTTTAACGCTATGAACAAGAACGCCAGACCACCCACCATATCTAAGAAGAAAAAGCCCGTTGGATGGATGGTGAAGAAGGACTTGCCTAGCGATTCTCCGGCATCTAGTTGGAGCGATACTGAATGCCAATATACAGTGAAGAACCCCGCCAACTTTGGGAAAGGTTTTCGTCGGTGTTCAAAGGTGGATGCCCGACGCACAGTTGCGGCCTGTACCCCTGGACGAAGTGAGAGACGATGAAATTTGAATATGCCTCACGGACCTGTTAACGAGACTGGAAAATATTTGGGTCAGTAGCGATACCGGAGTGCCTAAAATTAACGGAGTTACCACGACCATAACTCCACTGCCCGCTTGGCGTAAGACCCACGATTGCGCAACATTTGGTGGGGGAAAACTTAAGGCCGGAGCCGAATGCGTCATCTCAAAGCGCAAGAAGTAAACAACTTAATGACCTGGAAGCACCTAATAACGTAAACAACTTGTTGACACAGCGAGGCTATACAAAACGACTCGGTGGCAAGGTTCAACCATTCCACATCTAAACACACGATGAACTGCATGGACCGAAAAGAAGATCTGAAGACAGCTCTTAACAACTGCAAGGCCGCAGGTTACACGCGAATCACAGAACTACGTGACTACGTAGTCTACTCCATTTGGTCGTTCAAGCGAGTAGACACGCTCTACGGAGAAGTAGTAATGGCCACTTTGGAGGATCTGGCTGATGACGACCCGCTTAGGGTCTACATGCCTCGGAGATTCCTGGCCGTCCTGGAGGACAACGTCATTGGTCAATACAATGTGGGTTTGGGGTCGAGGATGAATCTGGTGAAACGAAAGGTCCTCTCGGCAGCAAAGGCGCTCTTCTAGAATGTTTTTAAATAAAAAGAAAACCCTTATTCCTTTATCCCTAAAAAATACAATAAAAAAATAAAAAATAAATACAAAATAAAATAAAATAACTCAATTTAGTTATAAGAGCCGAGGTGGTGCGCGGTGGTTAGTAACCGCCATGTACTTGAGGTGGAAACACCCGTTCACCGCCATTGTAGCTGGGCCTTCGGGCAGCGGCAAGTTGCACTTTGTGGCTCAGTTCATAGAACACGCTGACCGCATGTGCGATACGCGGTTCGCTCGTATCACCTGGCACTACGGTAGCGGCGGTGGTGGTGGTGGAGCTGGTGACACTGCTGTGCGCTACGTAGCTGACCTGCCCGATCTCGATGACTGCAACGGTAGCGAGTCCGCCCTGGTTATAGTTGACGATATGATGCGTGAGGCCGACTCACGCGTGGCGGACCTATTTACCACGGGCACCCATCACCGCAATCTGAGCGTGTTCTTCATCACGCAAAAACTGTTTCATCAGGGCAGGGGCCAGCGCGACATCTCGCTAAACGCTCATTACGTAGTGGGTTTTAAGAATCCCAGGGACCGCGCTCAGATAAAACACTTGGCTCGCCAAGTATACCCGGAAAACTCCAAATTTGTGGAGGAGGCTTACGCGGATATCACGCGCGATTCACACATTTGTCTACTCATGGACTTGAAACAGTCCACGCCCGAAGAGATGCGCATACGTTCAGCCATTTTCTCCGATGACCCGGTCAACTATGTGTATCTACCCAAGAAACGATAAATAGGCTGAGCGCGTGCTAGTGTCAGTCATCATGTCGCAACGCGTGAAGAAAGACGCAGCACTGCTGACAGCCCTGGTGCACGCTACACCCAAGGAACGTAAAGCCCTGTTAAAAGCGTGTGAGAACAGCCGCATCAGATCAGTGTGCGAGTGTGCATACAACGTGCTACGTGGGAACGTGCCGCTAACAGTCTGCTGCAAACAAAAGTTGATAAAACACAAACAGGCGCTCAGACGGCTGGTGAAACGCGGTGAGGGTTGGGCCAAGAAGCGACGCTACCTTGTACAGCGGGGTGGCGGATTTCTTCTGCCCTTGTTGTTGAGTGTCGTTCTTCCTGCGTTGGTGCAGAAAGTAATTGGGAATGGAGCACGCTAAGAAAATGGTGGTAGTACCGCAGGAGCTCATCGAGCGGATGCGAAAAGGAACAGGTGGTAGTGGTGGCGGCGGCAGCGTCAATAAGCCATCCAGTCTGGACGCTGAGATACACCGCATATTGAGTGACAAGCGGCTGGATGATACAGAAAAATGTAAACAATATCAACAGCGGTTCCTGCACTTCTCCGCAGCTAAACGTCAACCGGTAGGCTTCTCAATCATCGAAGAAGCAACCTACGTTTCTTATCCTCTTTCTGAAGTAATTAATGCATCACTGATGGAGGGTTTATTTCCAGAGGAATTGAAACAAAAAATAATGCGCCCAATATTCAAAGATGGTGTCTATAGTTTGCCAGAAAATTGGCGCCCAATCGCAAATGTTTCAACCTTTTCAAAGAAAACACATACGAACACATATTCGCACATAGATTATTCATGTTTTATTCCGCTATAACCTATTGTGTAAAGAGCAATATGGGTTTATAAAAGGTAAAAATACAACAGATGCCATGGTTGACTTCGTCACCAAGGCAATTACTGCATTAGACGAAAAATGCAAAACTGTAGGCGTATTTTTGGATTTGCAAAAAGCATTCGATTGTCTGGATCACAGCATACCTTACAATAGGATTTACAGCCTTGGAGTACGGGGCCCATCCTTAGCATGGGTAAAGTAATTTTTATAATCCAAAACTCAGAGAGTGCAAGTAGATAATTTATGGTCCAAAAATATTACATTAAATTTTGGGATCCCACACGGCTCAGTTTTGGGGCCCATTATTTTTAATTTATATACATATAGCGTTAAAAAAACATTTCCAAATCTACAAGTAACTATGCAGGTGGATGACATAGCTATTTTGTTTAGAAATAGTATTTTTACAGACATTGAAATTGAAAGTTTTTTGCAATTAACAAACGTATACAAATATTTAAACAGCAATAACTTGCACGTAAATCCGAATGAGACAAACTGTTTGTTTTTTACCAGTGGAAGAAATGTTTAAACCAATCCTTTAATCCTCATGATCGATTTTGAGCTTCCATTTGCCCCCGACAGCAAATATCTTGGCTTAATCTTTGATGACAATTTTTCGTGTACCCAATATATCAACGCGCTATGTTCTAAATTATCATCACAATTATTTTTACTAAGCAGATTTGCAAAATTTCAAAACATTTTTCTCATAAGGTTAATTTACACCTCACTTTTCGAGTCGAGACAAATATTCGAGACATTGTGCTCTGGGGTTCTGCATCCCATACTTTACTCACACGAGTCTTTAGATTGCAGAAAAGAGCAATTCGTATTATGGTTGAAGTGAATAGGCGAACGTCTTGCCGAACGTTTTTTAAATCATTAAATATTTTAACTTTGCCATCTCATTATATCTATGAAATTCTTATTTTTTATAAATTTAAATATGCTAAATACAAAACCGGAGCAGACGTTCATGCATATAACACCAGACAACGACAACATCACAGACAGATCACCAACAGATTGGAACTAGCGGCATATCTCCCAAAAAACATTGGGTCTAAACTATTTAACAAAATCCCTCAGCAAATAAAATCGCAAAATAACCCCACAAATTCCAAAATTTTGTTAAAAGACTATCTTGCAGATACGGCAGTTTACTCTGTTGGTGATTTTTTGGCTGATTGAATAAAAATTTGATATATTGGTTATATTTTTGTTTGATTAATTTATTTTAAGTGAAAATGGTGTACTGTATAAATGTAAAAAACTAAACAAATTAATATTTTATTTATATATATATATATATATATATATATATATATATATATATATATATATAGAGAGAGAGAGAGAGAGAGAGAGAGAGACACACACATTTTTGACGTTTGTAATACAATTGAGGAGTTCTCTGGAAAAAGGGCATTTTTTACAAAACATAGTTTTGAGAAAAACGACTTGGAAGTTTTTATCTTATACTCTAATATGAGTAAGGTTTGCTTGCTTGCTTGCTTGCGACACGGATCTCAAAAAAGGATCCAAAGATTTCCTTCAAATGTTCAAAATAACTAATATGTGGGATAAAAATGAGTTCTAGACAGGCCTGATCCCTAGGAAAAATCAAATAATGTAAAAAAACTAAAGTGAAAAGTTAAAAAAATTAACATTGGGCTTATGGAGTTTGAAATCAAAACAAAAGAATTGTATCAGTTGTTCATAATCAACCAGGGAACTGTCAAAGTAATACTCATGTCGTTTATGATTATTAACATGTGGTTTCCTGAGAGCAAAGATTGAAAGATTTTAGTGAATATTACATATATAGAGTAGTAAATTAAATCAAAGGGACATTGAGCTATAAATAACAACTTGAGTGACCTTAAAATTTTAGAAAAGAGGCAAATGAGTTATACAAATTTGATTATCAGTAGGGGGGAGTGGTGAAATATTACTCCAAGTCATCTAAAAAAACTGACTGGCCTTCACCCGAGCAAAGCTCGGCCCCCCAGGTACTATGAATTTAATTTGTCATATAAATGACTTATTTTTTATCCAATACATGGTTATGAATTCTTTATACTTTAAACAAAAATTTAAAATGTTCTGGAAGTGTTGCTAAGCAATATGTTTTGTTTACACATAAAAAATAAAATATGAAAATTTGCCCTTTTTCCAGAGACTCAATTTTAAAACTGGAAACAAGTAAAACAATCATTATTTTCACTTTTTTATTGATACAGATAAGTACTTACATTATAAAATATGAATAATAAAACCTGAAAGCTCAAAAAATATTGCAATAATTAATATTATTACAGTGTATTATATGTCATATGCATATAATAAATTGTCATATGAAAATAAAGAATTTGGAATTTCGAATTTTTGAATTTTGATGACCCGCTGCACCCTATACCGCAGGTTGCACGACCGGTGCGCCGCTCCACCGAACTCGTACGGTGGGACGTGATTGTAGTCCCGCACCTTGATGTCCTGCTCGGAGAACTCCTCGTTGCAGAGGTAACAGTGGGTCACCATGAGGTAATCGTCCATCTCCTGTCGGGTCAAAGAAGGGTGCAGAGCTCTCATGTTAAACAGGAACTCCCACAGCATCAACACGTCCATCTTCAGCCTTTTCATAAACACCTTGGACGCATCGGCCCCGAAGTAGACTCGAGGTTCAAACTCCTCCAGGCCTAGTGAGTCAACGATCTGGTAGGCGAAGACGTGCGGGACGTACATGCAGGTCTGGTGCCGGGCGGTGGTTCCGCCGGGTCTTCCGCGACAGGCTGAAGAGAGCACTCAAAGTCCGCGTAGATGCAGAACCTCTCTCGCCGGGTGTACTCGGGATACGTGAACCGGATCTTCTCCTTCTTTGACATGTCCAAGCGGAGGGGAGCCTTGGCGTAACAGTAACGCCTGTGTTCATCCAAACGCTGAGCGCCCGTCAGTCCGAGCTTGTTGGGCTGGTTGTAAAGTAGGCGAAGCATCGCTTGCAGATGTAGATCCTGTTGTCGTGGTTGGTGAGCTGGGGGCGGACCAGCTCTGGTTCCTGATGAACGCGTAATGGCTGTCACCGTTAGTTGTCACGCACAGCTGATTGCGGTGGTCTTCAAGCTCCCGCTTACAGATCTTCAACGGGTAGACCATGTCCTTGAACTCGGGCGTTCCGTTGGGGCGTCTCCTCACCATCGTGCGCTCGATACCGTACATGTTCATGCTGATGGCGTTCTTGTGCTCGAAGGTCTTGATATCCTTCAGAGCAACGGGAAAGCGCAGGTCGGTCCATTTGTACCGGGCGATGATGTCCAAGGTGTACTTTGTGGGTCTCTGCGGGTTATCTGGTCAGGTCTCTGCGGGGCGAATGTGGTCAGGATCGCGTTCATAAAGCACATGTTGTCATTGTTTTGGAAATTGATAACGGCGTGTGTATCAGCTATGGCCTTTGGCAATGGAATATATGCTCTGCCTCTCAGCGGCGTATATTCGTTTATACAGATCTCCAGATCGCGTATGCGCAAATACGTCCAAACGCTGCCTGCCAACTCGCACTGCTCCTTCTGGTTCATAATCATACCAAAAGTGGCTGACAGGAAATCCTCTAAGTCAGAGGCCTTGGTCAGTGGGACGTTAACGGTATTGAAGGATCGCAAACAGGTGGCCCCGTGGACGTTGGTAAGCTCACACTCCAGGATTATGTTCACCTTGATGCTGGGATGTCTGCTCCTAAGTAGGGATAAATGGAGTGTTCTGGACCAGGAGGAGCCAGGAGGAGCGCCCCCCCCCCGAGGAGCCCCCCCCCCTAATTAGTATGCAAATTTTTTTTTTAATTACCCTAATTAATATGAAAATTTTTAATTACCCTAATTAATATGCAATTTTTTTTTAATTACCCTAATTAATATGCAAATTTTTTTTTTCATTTCAGGAGGAGCCCCCCCCACCCCCCCCGGTACATCAATCAGGAGGAGCCCCCCCCCGCGGTACATCAATCAGGAGGAGCCCCCCCCCCGAGGTTTCGTCTGTGACACTTTTGCCCCCCCCCCCCGAGGCCTCGTCTGTGACACTTTTGTCTAGAGGCCCGCACCAACACTTAGAAGAAAATCTCCTCTAAGATTTCCTTCTAATCCCTAACATGAAAAGCTTTTGTGGCCTTGAAAAAGGCCGATTATGATGGTTGGATCAGGTGGAGGCTAAGGTGTTGGGAAACATTTATTTTTTATTTATGAAAAACTTTGTTATTTCATCTGGGTGGAGTTCATCCGTTCGACGATTCCACCACATTTCGACAAGCATCATGTACTTCTGCTCATGTTCAATGGCGTAGATGTGCTCCTCTTCAATAGGGTAGAAATTCATCTTGTAGTCCATGTCCCGCTGCCAATATTCCCATTCCAAGTCGTCCAGCGGGCAATGGTTCCACATGCTGTTGATTCCCCGTTGTTTGGAGTACAGAGCGTCGTCAAGATCTTGGGTAGTTGAATACATTTTTGGCTCATGAACGTGCTTGAACTTTTTGTCATTGCGCCATAGCCTCTTCTTATGGAAATGCTTCAAGGTGCAATCATCGTCGTCTTTTCGATTGTAGAATTCATCACCTTCAAAGTAATCATCTTCATCGTCAAACGGCCTCTTCTTATTATTGCTATTCATCGACGTTTCCGCCGCAACACATACATCCTCCAACTCGACGTCTGTGATGTCACATTCCCACTCGATGTTGGCCATGATCTCTTCGTAGCTGTTGACGCTTCGAAACTCAAGACTAAACTAAACTTTGCTGCTAGGGCCGTGCCGTGCGTGGTGGGCTGTTGATCGCAGGTGTTCAAACAAAAAACCCGGCGAGTCGAGACCGGTCTGGGATGCAGCTGCGCCCGACCCTTCCAGGAACCCATTATAGTCCGCCCGTATTGAATTACATTAGAGGAGGGTTGCTTTTACCCCTGACAGTGGATGTGATTTATTGCCGAGGCGGCAAACGTCGACAAAGGACCCAGCACCCTGAAAGCTTTTAACGAGCGGAAATTCCCCGAGGCCTGTCTGGGAAGCAGCTGCACCCGACCCTTCTAGGAACCCATAATTATAGACCACCCGCGTCGAACTCCGAGCAATAAATCACCAGTTGGTAAACACCCCTGCTCTCATTCTTGTTCTAGTCTTCAACAATTCCTGAAGTATGGGGGAGCGAAAATCTCCCCCCTAGTAATTAATTAAACAGAACACCAGGCGGACGAGAAATTGGAGCGCGTACTGAGCGGTGGTGGTTATAAGAAGCGGGTCGCGACATGCCACAGTCTCTCGATAGACTTCTTCGAAGACGGACGTCTACCGGACGTATGCAAAGACAAAGGAGAACTATAAAGAGGGCAAGTAGGTGGAAAGTTTAAACGAAGAGCCATTACAAAGAGGATAAGGACCAACAGAAGGATAACATCGTTAGACAAACGTCGTAGAACTGTAACGAAACGACGTAGGAGAACAAGGGATATTTTCAATTAATTCGATAACAATGTCGTTTATTCATCAGAAATCGTGTGAATGTGTGAAGACTGAACTGGACTTGTTTTCGTTACCGCCTACGCAGACCAGTATCGAGAGCGGTAAATGGGTTCAATACAAACCGGTCTCATCGCTGACGGACGATTCGCCAATAGAGTTTGTAATACCCGGTCACGGTGACGAGTACACGGGCACAAACGTTATTACACGTGAAAGCCGCTATTGTGAAACAGGACGACACTAAAGCGGACGGTGGGCAACCTGCTAAAGAGGTGGGCCCAGTGAACAATTGGCTCCACTCGATATTCAGTCAAGTGGATCTCTATCTCAATCATAAACTGGTGTCCCCGCAAACTAACACGTACGCTTACCGTGCCTACTTGGAAAACCTATTGAACTACGGATGTAGCGCGAAGAATTCGCACCTGACTAGCGAGCTGTTTTTTGAAGATTCGGCCGGACTAATGGACGATTGTGACGAATTGAACGAGGGATTGAAAAAGCGTCGCGATCACACGAAAGAAAGCGATGTTTGCGATATGGTCGGTCGATTGCACATCGATCTGTGCAATCAGAACAAATTCATGTTGAACGGTGTCGAGATGCGATTGCAACTTAACAGATCCAGAAACTCGTTTTGTATAATGTCCAAAACGCTAACTACCTACAAGGTGACAATTAAAGAGATTAGTCTTTTCGTACGTCGATGTAAGATCAATCCGAGCGTATTGTTGGCGCACAGCAAAACTCTCGAGACCGGCACGGCCAAGTATCCGATCACGCGTGTAGAAGTGAAATCGTTCACACTACCCTCCGGCATAATGAGTAAGGCTTTAGACAGTGCATTTCTCGGTCAGTTACCGAAACGTGTGATAATTGGACTGGTCAGTAATCTTGCGTTCAACGGAGATTTCAAGAAGAATCCTTACAACTTTCAACACTACGATATGAATTATCTCGCATTGTACGTGGACGGTGAACAAGTACCGGCCAAACCGTTACAGCCCGTTTACACATTGAATAGTGAGACATATATACTCTCTTATTACACATTGGTCACCGGCACCGGAATCCAGTTCTCCGACGCAGGTAATGAGATCAAGAGAGGTGACTATCCGTACGGTAATTGTCTTATGGCGTTCGACTTGACACCGGACATGTCCGCGGCTGAGTCGAGTCACTGGAATCTCCTGCGCAACGGTAATCTACGTATCGAAATTGGATTCTCCAAAGCGTTGCCCGAGACCGTCAACTGTATAGTGTACGCCGAACTGGACAACGTCATCGAGATCGATCGTCACCGTAACGTAACAGTTGACTTCAGCGGGTGAATAAAAGCGATCGCCAAACAGAAATATTGTCTGACAGCGAGTGCGTACAGTTTACTTCAAGGGTGAGCAGACGCACCGCCAGTCAGTAGTACGGTCGAAGTCACACGGTAAGGACGTGAACATGGACGCTTACGCTTCTGCGGACGACTATATCAAATCGTTTATTCAGGAGATTGAGGTTATGAACAATAATGCTAGTGATCAGACATTGACATCACCTCAGACGTCATTTGTAAAACCGACCACTGCCTGCAAGAGACGAAGGAGGGCAACTCCCATCGAAGTGGAAACTAAGAAACCAGGATGGGTGCCGAAACCAACAGATGATTGTCCCATAGTGTCATGGATGGACGATGGGAATACTTTTGCTGTTCAAAACCCGGGAAACAAAGGACAAATGTTATTGAAAATGGAAATGTACGATGGTACAGATATGGTGTTCATGTGCGGTTTATTTTTTGACAAAGATGGTGAAATGCACCAAAGTGTTAAACAAGTAGTTGATAAAGTGGAAAACATGTGGATCGATAAATCAACAGGAGTAGCGAAAATTACAGGCTTAACTCAAACTGTTACACAACGCAGTGCAGTTTCGCAGCCAACGTCGAAGAAGCGAGCTGTGAGGAAGAAACAACGAGTGGCGCAAGCATTCAATTAGAGCAGCTGCATCCCAGACCGGTCTCGACGCGTCGGTCTTTTGTGTGAACACCTGCGCCCGACCCTTCGGACCCCCCACTTAGAAGAAAATGGCGGCGAGGGTTTATAAGGCGGAGCCCCGCCCGATTGAGCATCATTCGCCACCAGACCGCCACCTCACATAGACCTACTCCAACTACTACTAGAGATGTCGAACAGCAGCAGCACTTTCAAGCCAGAGTTTTCGATTTTGAACGGCACTGCAACAACCGCGGACCTGAGAGCTACCCTCAACAACTGCAAGTCCGACTCTCCGCTCTACACCAGGATAGCCGATCTCCGAGAGGAATGCGGCTATCTCATCACTGCGATGGAGCGAGCCACCACACCCTTTGGCGAGACGATCATCGTGATCCTGGAGGGGCAGGTCGGGGACGACTTCTTTCTGCGAGTCTACCTGCCTAGGCGCTTCAACGAGGCCCTGAGCAACGCCGACATCGAGCGCTACAACGGCGGATTTGGAGAACGCCTTCGCTTGGTGAAGCGCAGCCCGAGGGGTTCCAATAGCAGATTCACACCGTTGGAGTTTATGTAAAGCAAGACTTGAAGATTACGTTAATACCTTTGTAAATTAGTTTTCGTAGTCAATACTTATAGTCACGTTCAGAACATAACCACTGTGTTATTTATTTCACTTAACCCCAAAAATGTCCTTTAGTAGTAAGTTTAAGAGTGTGAGTATGGTAACTGTGAGGTGTTTAGCTCAGTAGTAATCATGGGCTTGATGTGGAAACATCCGTTCTCAGCCATTGTGGCGGGACCTTCGGGTTGTGGCAAGTCACAGTTTGTGTCAAAGTTTATAAAGCACATTACAGAAATGTGTGACACACCATTTACCAGTATAAACTGGCATTATGGTAGTGGTGGTGGTGGTGGCGGTGGTAACTCGAAAAATGTCACCATTAACCACATAGAAGGTCTACCAAACTTGGAGGATTTTTCTGGTAACGAGCCGATACTTGTGATTATAGACGATATGATGCGTGAGGCCGACAACCGTGTGGTGGATCTTTTCACAAAAGGTTGCCATCATCGCAACATTAGTGTGTTTTTCATTACACAAAATTTGTTTCATCAAGGACGCGGGCAGAGGGACATCTCATTGAATGCGCATTACATTGTGTGTTTTAAGAATCCTAGAGATAGAGTTCAGATTAGGTACTTGGCCAGACAAATATATCCAGACAGCCCGAAATTCATCGAGGAGGCGTACGCTGACGCTACGAGGAATCCACACGGCTACCTACTGATAGACTTGAAACAATCAACAGACGAGAATATGCGAATACGAAGTTGCATATTTCCAGACGATTCTACCAACTATGTGTACTTGCCAAAGAAAAGGTAATTTCGCCATCAGTAGTAATCATGTCGTGCTTGCGGAAGGACGCAGCTCTGCTTACGGCTTTCATACACGCAACACCCAAGGAGCGGAAGGCACTGTTAAAGGTGTGTGACAAGAGCCGCATTCGCTCAGTGTGTGAGTGCGCATACAACGTGTTGCGCGGTAACGTTCCTCTGGCGAAGAAGAGTAAAAGTCAGTTAAGCAAACACAAGGCGACGCTACGTCGATTGGTGAAACGCGGCGAAGGCTGGTCAAAGAAACGAAAGTATCTCATACAAAAAGGCGGTGGAATCTTTATACCATTACTTTTGAGCGCAGTACTACAAGCAGCATTGAGTAGATAAAAATGACTGGCATCAACAATCAGTTCTATTTGACGCTGCCCAGCAACAGTTCGATGCAGTATTATCCGAAAAATACAGTTGCAAATTACATAACACATTTGCCGAGAGCTATTCAACTGGACGCTGGCGACTGGGAAATTGCACTTGTGGAAGCGCACTATCCAATGACATTTCTATCAGTCGGTAATGACGAAACAATTGACATTTGCATACAACCGCAAGAGGAAGCAAAAGTGAACATAGAAGCGTTGGCGCGGGTTATGGACAGCACTGCCGATGTAACGCCAGTAGTGTCGGCTACTCCAAAACAAAACCACAGAATTAAATTGATGACTGGTGATTACGCAAATATTCAAGAATTGTGTGATCATATCAATTCGCAAGAACTAGCGATTACTTTTGGTGTAAAGTTCACCGTTGAAAACTCATACAACAAATTCATTGAAGTATCGATGGGAACTGATGTTGTAAAAATTACATTAAGTCCAACGTTAGCGCTTCAATTGGGGTTCGATCCGAATGAATTGACGCTGGAAGGTGATGCAGTTAACAAAAGCATCCGTTCGCCCAACATTCGTCTTGGCTTACCGTCACACATGTACGTGTATTGTGATTTAGTCGAGCCGCAGATGGTCGGCGATACAGTCGCACCGTTATTGAAAATTGTCAATATATCCACGTCTACTTATGTATACGGTTTGCATAAATCAACATCATTCATCGATCCACACCATGTGCCTGTTATGAATAGATCTTTTGACAGTGTGGAAATTGACTTAAGAGATAACATTGGTAATCATTTGCCATTCCACTTTGGAACGTCGTGCGTGAAGTTACACTTTCGAAAAGTAGCCAGTCATTAGTGAAAAAAAAAATGGAACATGCAAAGAAGATGGTAGTTGTGCCACAAGAGTTGATTGATCGACTGCAATCAAATGCTACGGATAACAGACCGACTAATCTATCCAGTGAAAACAGCCTCGACGCGGAGATGCAACAAATATTGAATAACAAACGCATGGACGATAGTGAAAAGTGGAAATTGTACAAACAAGCGTTACATCGCTTCTTGCATATTGCAGAGAATAGACGTCAACCGATTAGCATACCAATCGTGGAGTCGGGTGGGAATGAGCATAGTCGACGATCGCACCCCGCTGCGGAAGGTGGTCCAGTGGAAGAGATTGTGGAAACGTTTTCCAAAACTTACAGATCCGATGCCCGCAATCTTTTACGTTTCATGAAACGTGATGGCAGCTTAATCAGTTGGGACAGTGGCTATTCAGTGTACATCAACGGTGTAAAAATCCCAGACTCAAATCTAGTGGATATCTTAAATTGCATAGTAAAGGTGCGTATGCGTGATTACACACCGCCAGGATGGCGGGAAGTGCTCAACGCATTGAAAGCGATGAACGTGCCAAAGGACTATATGAATAATCTAAGAGCGCTTAAGGAAATAAATGCCGAATATCGATCATCATTCACAGGAGGAGAAGGGTCAGACGATGACGTGGACACATCAACTGAATCAATACTGAGAACACCGCTAGTAAATCGGTTTCGATCGGCAAGAGGAAAACGTGTAACATCTACACCGGCGCGAGCGACAGAGCAGTTTGATTTTTCAAATAGAAACAAGCCGTCGTCAAATTTGGACAATTGGGAACCGTACACAGGATAGGTTTTCAGTATTATGGAGCGTTTGTATTACAATCCCATCGAACCTTCGTCGTATGGCGGTGTAGCTCCTTTAACGCGAGCTGCAAAACCAGTTTCAAAACGCAAAGTGATTGAATGGTTACAAACACAGGACACTTACACATTGCACAAACCGGCACGCAAGCGTTTCCCGCGCAATCCTTACATAGTGTATGGTCCATTTGAATTGTGGCAAGCGGACTTGAACGATATGCGTGGTCTTAGTAAACACAACGACGGCGTCAACTACCTACTGACTGTAATAGACGTGTTTAGCAAACACCTGTATGTGCGAACGTTGAGGCGGAAAGAAGGGGCTGAAGTGGCCAACGCTTTCGAGGAGATATTTGCCGAAGCGACCGACACACCTCGCTGTTTACAAACCGACAAAGGTACTGAATTCACCGGTGCCAAGACGAAAAAATTATTCAAACAATACGGAATCATCTATGTCACTACACAAAACCCAGATGTTAAAGCGGCCGTAGTGGAACGCGTGAATCGCACTTTGAAAACACGCATGTGGCGATATTTGACTTACAAAAACACATATCGTTATGTAGATGTGTTGGACAAACTGGTTAGTGCATACAACAACAGCGCTCACAGGAGTCTAGGCAATAGAATACGACCAGTCGATGTGACTGTCGACAATAAGCGAATATTGCATCAGGTATGGCGTCGCATGTTCAGTAAGATACCGCGTCGTGTTAAGGCAAAACTGAAAGTTGGCACCACAGTGCGCATATCTAAGGAGAAGGGCACATTCGCAAAAGGTTACGAGACTAATTGGAGTAAAGAAGTGTTTGTGGTGCGTCGTGTAAACACATTGATGCCTCTACCAATGTACACTTTGTCGGATCTCAACGGTGAACAAGTGACTGGTCAGTTTTACGAATACGAATTACAAAAAGTGACAATATACAACGACCATCTGTTCAAGATTGCTGAAATACTAGACGCTAAGGGTCGCGGTCGCAGTAAGCGTTATTTCGTCAAGTGGGAAGGTTACGGAGACGAGTTCAATTCTTGGGTAAGAGCGCAAGATTTGCAAAATGCCTAATAGCAACCAGTTCTATTTGACATTGCCCAGCAACAGCTCAAAGGATTATTTTCCAAAAAACACAGTGTCCAAGTACACTACACATCTGCCGAGACAAATTCGATTAGAAGGCGATGGCGAGTGGGAGATGGCTTTGGTCGAAGCGCATTATCCATGTTCCTTTATGACTGTGGACGAGGAATCGTGTATTTGGCTCGACTATAAACTCGTTCTGCCGAGTATTCCCGTCACACTCAGTGTCGAGCACATTATGCTAAAGATGAAACCCGGTTATTACAAGAACATAACCGATTTATTGAAAATGATCAATAAAGCAAAGGATGTCACCCAGTACTTGTACTTTGAGTATGACAAAGAGCAGGACAGAGTCAAGATCACGACAATGGTGGACGGTATAAGCAAAGTACATTTCACCGAAGCGCTGTCTCTCCAGTTGGGTTTCGATCCGTACGAGAACGTTTTGTCAAATGACCTCACAGCGATATGGCCGCCTAATCTGACTATGGGACTGCCGACACACTTGTACGTGTATTGTGATCTGATTGAACCGCAGCTGATTGGTGACACTACAGCGCCGCTTTTGAAAATTGTCAATATTGACAGAGAGAACTACACACACGGCGCGCATAAGACTGTGCATTTCATCAGTCCTCATTATGCGCCAGTTATGAAAGGAACATTTGAAACGATCGATATTGACCTAAGGGATCACGCTAGTAAAAAAGCGTCATTCCTCTTTGGGACGTCGTACGTGAAGCTTCATTTCAAAAGAGGAGCTCAGCAATGATGAATACAAACGATCCCTACTTGGCGTACTATCGCCGCCAACAATTGCAGCAGACCGGCGGCAGTATCGAAAGGGTATTTCGCGGTGCACCCTACCAGCGCGGACATGGAATTGGCAGTTTCCTAGGCGGTATGTTCCGCACCATCACACCGCTACTCAAGTCGGGAGCCTCTGCTGTGGCCAAAGAGGCGTTGAAATCCGGTGTTGGATTCTTGGGCGACATGGCCATGCACCAGCGGGACCCCAAAGAAGCCGCTAGAGATCATTTCAGCCAGTTTACCGACTCGCTAAAACGCCGGGCGGACGGCAAACTTCAACGTGTACTAAGTGGCGGTGGCGGCGGCGGCTCTCGCGCGAAACACCGTCGCGTAACGCGAAAGAATACCGCGAAACACCGGCGCGCTACTCCTGCGCGAAAGACTAACGCGATACTCTCGCGTAAGAGATACGCGAAGCGCGCCATGTCTGGCGGCCGTCGTGTCACACCTCAGTCTTTGGCGAAACTCCTTCGAGGAAGGTCGTCGTCGTCATCCAAGAAGGGCAAGAAGAGAAGGACAGGTAGAAAGAAGAAGAAGACGAGGAAGACAAAGACGAGGAAAGCAGTGAGGAGAACGTCTATACGCGATATATTCAATTAACACACACACGCTAGCAATGTCGTTTCTACATCAAAAGTCGTGTGAATGCGTCAAGACGGAATTGGACTTATTCTCCCTACCACCGACGCAGACCAGTATCGAGAGCGGCAAATGGATTCAGTACAAACCAATCTCCACACTGACTGATGATTCGCCCATCGAGTTTGTTGTGCCCGGCAACGGCGAAGAATACACCGATCTTTCGCAAACAATGTTGGAAGTTACAGCGTCTATTGTCAAGTCGACAGGAGCGGCAATCGCAGATGTCGAAGAATCGAATAAAATTGGCCCAGTCAACAATTGGCTGCACACGTTATTCAGTCAAGTCGATATGAGTATGAATCAGAAACTGGTCACACCACAAAACAACACTTATGCATATCGAGCGTATATCGAAACATTGATGAATTACGGCTATGATGCTAGGAAATCACATTTAACATGTGGACTGTGGAATGCGGACGACGCCGGCTATATGGACAATACTCTGGACGATAACGATGGACTAAAGGCGAGACGAAAAATGACAAATAAAAGTCGTGAAATCGATATGCTCGGTCGCCTACATGTGGACATGTGTAATCAGAACAAGTTCCTGTTGAACGGTGTGGAACTGCGTTTTAAACTGATCCGGTCAAAAGATTCCTTCTCCATTATGGCGGATGATGGTGACTACAAGGTGCACATTGTTGATGCGAATCTCTGGATACGAAGGTGTAAAGTTAGCCCCACGGTACTGTTGGCGCACAGCAAGACGCTTCAGACCGGCACAGCTAAATACCCAATCACCAGAGTGGAATTGAAAACATTCACACTGCCGTTTGGAGTGAGGAGCAAAACTTTGGACAATGTCTTTCTAGGACAAGTGCCGAAAAGAATTATTGTCGGACTGGTCACCAACGCCGCTTATAATGGTGATTTAAAAAAGAATCCATTTAACTTTCAAAATTTCAAAACCAACTACTTCTCGCTGTACGTTGACGGTGAACAAGTGCCGTCCAAACCGCTACAACCACACTACGAAACCGGCAAGGGAAAATACGTGATGGCGTATCACAGTCTGTTTTCAGGCTCCGGCATACACTTTAGCGATGCTGGTAATCTCATAAATAGAGACGATTACGACGATGGATACTGTCTGATGGCATTCGATCTAACACCTGATATGTCAGCAAGCGACACAACTCATTGGAACCTAGTGCGCAACGGCAGTGTGCGTATGGAGATTGCTTTCGACACTGGGCTCACAGAAACTGTCAACTGTCTGGTATACGCAGAGTTTGACAACGTCATAGAAATCGATCGTCATCGCAACGTGTCTGCGGACTTTGGCGGTTAGATCGACGGCGGCGGCGTCATCGTCCTCCTCAGTCATCAACCAACACTCGCACAAGATGGATCGTTTATGCAGAGCACAGCGTACAAATTTAGCATCTCCGATTATTGTGGATTTTCAATGTTTCAAGGACAACTCAAATGACTACATTCTGAAGGAAGTGTGCGTCTTGGAATTGGCCAGTGGAACACTGCTAATGCATCATATCGCCAAATCACCATTCAGCCGAGATTTCCTATCACAAGAGAAACTGCGTGAAAGCTATTGGCTCACAAAACACTGTCACGGATTGGAATGGGACCAAGGTGATATCTGGTATCATGTGCTAGAGGAAAAGTTACGTGCATGTATCGCCAAACGACCGATTGTCTATGTCAAAGGTGCTGAGAAAAAAGAGTTTGTACGATACAATTTCATCACGGATCACTGTACTACTAATGTCATCGATATCAACGATATTGGCTGCGGATCACTATCGTCAATCAACTGTCTACTATCAACAAACGCAGTGCGATGTCGCCACCACAGAACAGCTCACACACGATGCGCTCTAACCAATTGTATCACATTGCGCGGTTGGCTACATCTAAGTACAAATATCGATGACGCTGATGATAACGCTGACGATGGTGAGAGTGATACCAGTTCCTGCTTTTGTTTTGCTACTAGTACTACTCCTACTACTGACTGTGGCGTCGACACAGTAGAATGAATACCTTAGAGATACAAAAGTGTATGGCTAAACTGCCCGTACAGAATGTTGGTGTCTACGCTGCGGATCAATTGCCCCATTATATTTCACCATCTACTGCTATGATTGTGAACACTGATCCACACAATGAAGACGGCACTCACTGGGTCGCTTTCTACCTTAACAAAGGAGGAGGAATAATTGAATTCTTTGACAGCTACGGTCAACCGCCACATCTTCAATTCTACCAAGGATTCCTGAGACGCAACGCTCGTCGCTACCTGTACAACGAGCATCGCATTCAAAGTGACAACACTCTGGTCTGCGGTCAATACTGCCTTGTGTTCCTGTACTGCCGCACCCACTACGGCATGAAGATGACGGACTTTGTGCAGCTCTTTGAACACTCTTCTACTGGCCACAATGATGCACTGATCAGAAGACTCTTTGCACAAATGTATACCAATTGAATTTTGCATTTTTTTTCTCAATAAACTAGTTGTGGACTCAGAATAAAAAGAAACATTCTTATTATTTCCCATCCTCGCATCCTTTAGTATTTACTTTTAGCAATTAGTCAGACACATATTGAATGCAAATTTTGAGAAAAATGAGGAATGTAATGCTTTGAACATATACTGCAAAGGGGGGTGTATCGATACACCCCCCTTCAATTACTCTAACCCAGGTAGGAAAGTCCTACTAATGCGTGTTTGTGAAAACACTAGGGCTGTCCCAATTTTGGACATACCTATCATACAATGATTCTAAAGTAACATTCATATCCTCACCTCCTTTAGCAATTACACTTTTAGCAAGTAGTCATACATTTGAATTGGTAGTTTACTTTTGTATCTTAAGACTATGTGAGGGGAGAAAAAAATACGAATGTATATACAAACAATTTGGCTATTTATTTACACACCTTATATATATATATATATATTTTACATCGAGTATGTGCTCCTGAACATTTGAGATTGACTAGCAAAAATGAGACTCGACACAAACTAATGACTAGAACAAAAAGAAAAAGGAGAACATTTCTAAGTTTTACGAGACTCGATACAAACTAATGACTAGATTTTTCAAAATAATTTACAAGTCAAGTCAGGGTCTTTGGCAATATGACACAACCACTCAACGCTCCTCATCCTCCGCCTCTTCATCGTCTTGAGGGATGTCTTCGGGCTGAGGTGGAACGTCAATGTGTCCCCACGGAAGTGTGTTGACTCCGTCCGGAAGGATGTAACGTTTGTCATCGTTACAGCTCAAGGATAGCTTGTCGACTTGGACTGTGAATACGCGGTGGTTTCGGGACTGGAACCTGGTGTTGATGGTTCTCTTCAACACGCCGTTGAAGAGGCATTCCCGATAGTCGTCAGAGGTTAAATTGTGTTTTACAACACCTCTAGCGACTCCCTTGGTGCGCTTCACTGTCATGACCTGCAACTCGTCATCTTCGGTCCTCTCCTCGAACTCGACAATGTCCATGAAATAAAGTTTCGAGCGAAGACCGAGGTACTCGAGCAGAGGAAGTCCGTTTGCTTCATCCTTGAACTTTCCGATGACTTTTGCGTTGACGGGGCTGTAGCAGGGATGGTTTCTGGGGTACGCACTGGTGTCAAAATCATCCAGATGCTCCAACATGTCCTTATAAACATCTTCAGTCTGGACGTCGAACACGAAGCTGTCAGTGTCCATGTAGTCAACCTTCAGACGATCACCGTAGCGGTTCTTCATCTTCCGAAGGAAGTCGTACATGAGCCACTTGCTCAGATCAAGGACACACATTCCGACGTACAGCGGTTTGTCCAGGACGATATTGACTTTCGACATGTGGACAATGGCGACATCATCGTTGAAGTAGGTTCGGTCCAGGAAGTTTGACTTGGCCACGTACTTTCTGAACATCTCCGGCGTACACACCAGCTTAGAGTTCATTCGCTTGCGAACATTCTCGATCGTCTTGCCGAAGACCGCGTTGTTCATAGGCTTGAAAAAGTCTTGTTCAAACTTGGTCTTGGCCTTCTTCCTCAGTTCGGTGTTCATTAGGATGTAGCTCTCTAACCACCGAGACTGTCGGAACGAGATGACGCGATGCACGTTCGCAAGCTCCAGCCCGTTTTCCAGTGCCTGTTGCAAGATTCTGTAATGACAGATGTAGTTCTTCTTGTCATCCAGAGTCGTAACGAGCTTCTTGAATTTCCCTCCTGGCGGACGTTTGGTCTCACAGCAGTAAGGGAGATCTTTGTGAAGGTCGTGCAGGTGGGCGGGGTAGCGAAGGTCAACTTCCAAGACGTAGCCCGTGGGTCCTTCGGGGTCCAACGCTGCAATATCCAGGGACGCGATCTCCTCGCGGCTGAGCCATTGGAAGTGTCCCTGTGGAAGACACTGGGACATGGCCCAACCGTAAAGGTTGTTGGCGTCCAAGTATAGCAGGTGATGCGTTGGCTCTTCAGGTCGACGATCTTCAGGGCGACATCCATCATGGTTGGCCTTGGCGTGTCTGGTGATCGCCTGGGAAATACCTCCTCTGATGCCTTGCTCGAAGAAGAGGTACATGTCAAAGTCCTGTATCGTATCAAGCTCCACTCCACAGGTCCTTAACATGACATCCCAGGCGTATGACGGTAGGGTGTAGTAGTGCGCAGGGTCTAGTTCGTATTCAGCCATCGACGTGTCCCTGAAGCGTTCAAAGACGTCAGTCAACAGCGCAATGTCACAGCGCAGGTACTTCTCGGCGTAGTCCTTGAGGTTCCTACAACCGAAGGTTTCCCACACGTTGCGAGCATGCTCGTAGTCTGCATCCGTGATGTCCTCCAGGGTCAGGTCGTTGTGGAAATCTCGCTGCAGAGGCAGTTCCGTAGTATCTTCCAAAACGGCGTTCGACGTTACAAAGTTGTACGGGAACACGCCTTTCCTACGGACTAGATCGAAGAGGTGGTCTTCGGGGAATCTCTTCCTCGTCTCCAAGAGTTGAGCTGGTGGAAGTGCGGCTGCGAGGCTGGCGAGGCTCAAAGCCAGGAACCTGTAGGTGTCGAGGAACTTGACTCTGAATCCTGGCTGTCTTTTTCCACGCCCTGGCATCCCAACCGGTGCCGCTGCTCGGTCGAACAGGAACCGCTTCGTGAAAGCGATGTACCGCTCTTCCGTGTGAGCCAACAACTCAACATCACCAGGGTCGACCGCCAACTCCCGCACTATGAAGTGAGCGTCGTAGTTGGAGAGGTTGTGGAAGTAGCAGTTGACTACTCGCTGCTCCCTGTAGCGTAGGTTACATGATCTGTGCGCAGCGCCACGGAACTCGTAGGGCGGCGCGTGGTTGTGATCACGAACCTTTGGGTCTTCTCTTGAAAATGGCGATCCACAGAGGTAGCAATTCGCTGTCGAGTTGTACTGCATCGTTTCCGCTGGCGTCAGGACAGGGCGCAGATTTCTTGCTTCGTACAGGAAGTTCCACAATCGCTCAACATCAGTTTTCAACATCTCCATAAATGTCTTTGACGCATCATCCCCGAAGTAGACTCGAGGCTCAAACTCTTCAAGTCCGTACGAGTCGATGATCTGGTACGCAAAGGCATATGGGATGTGGATGTGGGTGGCTACTCCTCCGTGCGGCTCGTCGACTTGTTCATCCATCTCCGCGGTCGGCAGTAGAGCACACTCAAAGTCCGCGTAGATGGTGAAACGCTCGCGTCGGGTGAACTCTGGATGGCTGAATTTGATTTCAGTCTTTCTCGGCGTATCCATGCGAATAGGGGCTGAAGCGGAGCAGTATCGCCTGTGCTCGTCCAGACGCTGAGCACCCGTCAGACCGAGCTTGTTCGGACGGTTGTCAAAGTGCGCGAAGCACCGCTTACAGATGAATATCCTGTCTACACGCGCTGTGAGTTGGGGACGGATCAGTCGGCCAAGGTCTTTGACGTAGGCGTAGTGACTATCACCGTCCGTTGTCACGTACAAAAGGTCGCAATGGTCTTCGCGCTCCTGCCTACAAATCTTCAAGGGAAAGACGGTGTCCTGATACTTTGGTTGTCCGTTAGGTTTCTGACCCACGCGCGTGTGATCAATACCATAGACGTTGATGCTGATGTTGTTTGTCCGCTCAAACGTCTTGATACTTTTCAGAGCAACGGGGAATTGAAGGCCGGTCCAATCGTATCGGGCGATGATGTCATCGGTGTACGATGCCGGTCTTTCGGGGTGATCTTGTTCAAACTTTCCCAGGACAGCATACATAAAACACCGCTCATCGGTGTTCGATACGTTGACGACTGCTTTGGTGTTCTCCAGAGACGTAGGCAGTGGGAGCCAAGCTCGACCATCTTCACCTAGAGGAGTGTACTCGTTGATACCGACCTCCAAATCACGAACGCGAAGGTATGTCCACCCGGAGCCGATATGATCACACTCAGCCTTCTCTCTGATAAGCTTCGCAAAAGCTGTTGTGATGTACTGGTTCAGGTCCGAGGTCACCGTCAGCGGAGTCATCTTCGTCTTGAAGTTGCGCAGGCAGGTGTTGTTGTGCACATTTTTGAACTCACACTCCAGCTTCAAGTTGACCTTAATGCTGCGGTGTTTCGACAAGGTGTTCTCAAGCAACTCCGTAAGGCTCACAATCAACAACGCCATCACTTCTCCGATTGTGACGAGATTCTCCATCGGTCGCTGCAGACGGTAGGTTAGGAGGCGGTTGCGGAAACCCCGTTGAATAAGTGAGAACACGGGGCTTGGCTGTCCTGCTCCAGTCATCTCAACATCGTCGGGTTGTTGGTGTGTGCTCGTACCGGGTTGTGGCTCCGTGCTCGGACCTGGCTGGGGTTCATCCTGTTCCATGGCTGCTCGGTTCAGGATCAGGTCCTTCATGATCGGGCAAGAGAACCGCTCATGATGGTCCTTGTTGAACAGCTTGTTAAACTCCTGACCGCAGTATGCGCAAGGGAATCTCCGTTCTTGGCCATCACCGTGAAATTGCTTGGTGTGGCGACGCAGGTTGTCTTCCCTCTTAAACTCGGCGCCGTATGTTACGCAAAAGAACCTGCGGACTCTGCTGTGGGTCGATTCTACATGTCTACGCAGGTTTCTTTCACGACGGAAACGGCGACCGCATTCATGGCAGGTGTGGTGGCCAGGACCCGGACCTTCATCTGAAAATAAAAATAAAAACAAATTAGGATAAATGAAGATACAAATTCCCCTCTCTCTCGAGAATCACATTTCAAAGTTAAGTTTGTTAAATCAAAATAGCAATCATTAAACAGGGAAGAAGTAATCTTCTGTACTGTTTGTCTACATTGATGATCCTGGGTTCAAAGCAAAGGATGTAGCTGCAATAATGAGCTACGTCAACCCTAAAGAAGCCTTTTGTGTTAGGGGGAGCGAAAATCTCCCCCTAGTAATTAAATCAATAGTACATCAGTTGGCACGGTCTCATTCTTCTTCAGGAACCTAGTTAAATAGTTAAAAAAAGAAGGTAAATAGTCACTAGGGGAAAAAAGTTATTTTAATGTGGATTCTCACCTTCAACGGAGTGTTGATTGACACCGGCAGTCGTCTGCGGAGCATCAATCGCCTCCCGGGGTGGAACGACGAGGTGATTCGCTCCCATATGCCGCTCTAAGGCCCCCTGGTCTGCGAATGTGGCTCGACAAAGCCGACATGCATCTTCTCCATCTGCAAACGCACAAAACGATTAGATTGAGAAATGTTTAACACCTGTCTTAGTTTAGTGTACTTGATGGGGGGTGTATCGATACACCCCCCTTCAAGTGCTCCAACCCAAAGCATTCACTGGTAGTTAACTTGTCCGCAGGCACTGATGGGCTAGCTCTGTTGGTTGTAGCGTTACCCTGCTCAACTCTTGTATTAATTATCAAAAGTACGTCATGTGGGTACTCAAAATACTCGGCTTGAAGAGGGGATTCCGAAAATGCATTAAAAAAAAGAGGGTCAAGTTCAAGTTCAAGGTCATCATCAGGTTAGCCCAAAGTGGTCGATGTGGGTACTCAAATGACTCGGCTTGAAGAGGGGATTCCGAAAATGCATTAAAAAAAAGAAGGTCAAGTTCAAGTTCAAGGTCATCATCAGGTTTGCCCAAAGTGGTCGATGTGGGTACTCAAATGACTCGTCTTGACTAGCCGAGCAAGAATCTGCAATCGGAATTCAGATCCGACCTATGGTAACCCAGACTCATTACCCCCCCCCCCGAGGTCTCGTCTGTGACACTTTACCCCCCCCCCCCCCGAGGTCTCGTCTGTGGCACTTTTGCCCCCCCCCCCGAGGTTAGGGTCATACTTGGGGGGGGGGTAAATATTTTTGAAGTATGTCATATGGGTACTCTGATGACTTGACTTGATGGTTCGAACAATAGCATAAGTTATTAACATTATATACATATAGTCATGTAATTTTATTTTTTTTTTTACACAGCTCTATATTCGCACAGAATAACTAAAGCTGTTAAATAAAAAGAAGACTTTTATCACACTCCGGTTATATACTGCATAACATATTTCCTATATTACTAACATTTAAGTCTGATTAAAACAATAATGCAACACACAATGACGTACCTTGCTGGGGTGGGACGAATCCACCGTGGAATTCTGCGTAGTGCTTCATACTGTGTCTGCGCGGGAACGTGCAGCCGCAAATGACGCATTGGTGTGAGTCGTTCATCTTGAATATGGATTATAAAGTTTCGATAATCACAAACAATACGGCACAACACAACCGTTTTAAATAGTTCAAAGATGCTGGACGAATATCGCAAATGAAATCAGCAACTAACAAAAATCGCGTAGAACGGAGCAGGATCGGACTAACACGTCTACACGCACTGAACTCTCGAACTGAACTGACGGAGGGCTGGCGATGTGGGGTGATGCTCTCCACTAATGGATTTCGGAGAAGGCCGGGGCAATAAATCTCAACCGCTGTCAGGGGTAAAAGCAACCCTCCTCTAATGTAATTCGATACGGGCGGACTATAATGGGTTCCTGGAAGGGTCGGTCGCAGCTGCTTCCCAGACCGGTCTCGACTCACCGGTCTTTTGTGCGAACATCTGCTGCGTCGACGTTTGTCGCCTCGGCAATAAATCACGACAGCTGTCAGGGGTAAAAGCAACCGTCCTCTAATGTAATTCGATACGGGCGGACTATAATGGGTTCCTGGAAGGTTCGGGCGCAGCTGCATCCCGGACCGGTCTCGACTCACCGGTCTTTTGTTTGAACATCTGCGTCGACGTTTGTTGCCTCGACAACAAATCACAACAGCTGTCAGGGGTAAAATCATTGGACAGTCGGGGGGGGGGGGGGTAAAAGTGTCACAGACAAGACCTCCGGGGGGGGCTCCTCCTGATTGATGTACCGCGGGGGGGGGGCTCCTCCTGATTGATGTACCGCGGGGGGGGGCCTCCTCCTGAAATGAAAGAAAAATTTGCATATTAATTAGGGTAATTAAAAAAAATTGCATATTAATTAGGGTAATTAAAAATTTGCATATTAATTAGGGTAATTAAAAAAAAAAATTGCATACTAATTAGGGGGGGGGGCTCCTCGGGGGGGGGGCGCTCCTCCTGGCTCCTCCTGGTCCAGAACACTCCATTTATCCCTACTCTCCTAACATCGCTCAACAGGTCAAAAGCCTCCTGGAACAAGAAGACCAGCACCTCCTCGACAGTCATCAAGGAGTCCATTGGTCGAGACAGGCGGTACGTGAGAAGGCGTCTGCGGAGGGCCCGATGTACGAGCTGGAACGCGGGAGGCCGGCACCCACCATCGGCTTCGCGCTAGGCCCCGGTTGAGGCTCCGTGCTAGGCCCCGGTTGCGGCTCCGCACTAGGCCCCAGTTGTTGCTCTGCGCTTGGTCCTGGCTGCGGCTCCGCGCTAGGTCCTGGCTGCAGACCGAAGTGGTCTTGGATGATGTTTCTCAAAACCGGACAGCCGTGCGTCTGGTGGCGGTCCCGGTTGTAGTGGCGGATAAACCCCCTGTCGTAGGCGCAGTGGAACCTGGTTGTGCGGGCCTCCAACTCTCCATCTACAACACATAATGACAATTAATCGACTAATAAAACGAAAGGGGGAACATTACATTCAAACTTGACACCTGAACAGTAAAGGATGGGGGGGCATGTGGCATGGGGGGCGTGAGGGGGGCGTGGGGGCATGGGGGGCGTAATATTTGTATTTAATCAATATTTTAATTTGTATTACCTTGATGGAATTTTCAACGGTAAACAGAGCATATGAGAAGATTTACAAAGAGAAGGCTAAGCTCTGTAGATAGTTTACTACAATTTATTATCATAATTTCATCAACATGACTAAAGTTTAGTTTATTAAATATTGTTGAAAAATTAATTTTAAAAAAGTAAAGGGTTAGTCTATAAATTATAGTTACTAACCTCGGTGTGGTCGGAGTTCCTCCACGGGCTGTTGTTGGTGAACATGATTGATGTGACGGCGGAGATTGTCCCTTTGTGAGAAGCGTCTG
>OY776111.1:240029818-240203338 GCA_963675035.1 Allygus modestus | reverse complement strand
AAATAATTATTTTAAATGTACAATTTTTAACAAGAGTCCGGATCCCCTCGGACGTGTGTTATATGTGAATTTGCTTACTACCATTTTGTAACTGCCGCTTCCTTTTTTTCTTGCTCTGCAACTCGCCAGTCTCATAATACACTCGACGGGTGGTCACTCCTCGACTCGACATTAAGAGCGGCGAAAACTGTATGTGTTTTACGGACCAGTTTTGCGATTCGTCGGAAAGTGTAATCTGACCGTGGAAAAAAATTTGTTTGTGAGCGAATTTACTTTTACACGCAGTGACGGTGGTGACAATTGTGGCTTCCCGCTCGTTCCACCACCACCGTTACGGTGCCAAAACTGTTGACGAGAAGAGCGGTGAAAATGGTTTGTATTTTTGCGTTTCTCCGCAAATTATAATCCGGCCGGGACAAAACTTTTCTGTGGTAAAAATATTTTTCTTTGAATCATAATAATAATAAAAACAAATTCCAACTAGCGACGCGCCGGCCCCTCCCCGCTGCTCCTTCCTTGAAGGAGTCATTATTATGGGCAAGGAGCTAAAGAGTCGCGCGCGAACGATACCTCGTATATATGCAATTTCGGCGGCGTGTTGAGATGTAATTTTCGACGCGCGCAAAAATGCAGCCTTCTGATTGGCCAAAACTTTTGGCGGGAAAAATACTCGAATCCTATTGGTCGGTGGTCGGGGGTTGTCGAGAGTAAAGGGTTGACCGAACCAAAAAGTGGTGGGGGAAACGATCAGTCTCGCGGCTGACGTCGATGGGGACGGTCGCAAAGGCGATTTTTCAACACCCGTAACCACTTTCGAGAACGAAGATAGATGGCCGTAAATGGAATGTCTACGTGAACATTTCGTTACGACCGTGCACGAACAATAGAGTTTGGGCACTGCGCAATCATTTTGGCGGCAAGATCTCCAGTCGTTGGTGAATGTCAAACTGTTTATTAGTATTGTAAATTATTATATTTAATAATTTGTAAATAAAATCAAAACATATTTTTGTGTTGTTAAATTATTCGGAATCTATTATTTTTATCACGATGATGTGTTACCAAGTCTCAACAGAGACCATAAAAGTCTACCCGGGGTTCAGCCGAGACAGTAAGAAGTCACCTGCAAAAAATATATGTCTATATCGAACTCGGCCGAGCTCCGAAAAGGTTTACATGCAGTTCGGCCGAGCCCCGTGAGCAGTCCTTGGCACTGACTAACAGAGACCGTAAAAGTCTACCCGGGACAATGTATTTTATTCTTTAATAAATTGTAAATATTTTATGTTATTAAAGAGTGTTTTTTTTTAAAACCCTACAATTTTATCGGGATCCCGTTAACTGTATATTTGATAATGTAATAATAAGAGTGATGTTCCGGGACAACGTAGTTAATGGAAAAATCTATCATTTTTCATATCGAATCGGTTCCCCGCTCGATAAATTATTAGTTTTTAAAAACTTACGAATATGTCCATTTGGATACGGACATATTCGTTAATGCAATATACATTATATAAAACTAATTCATTTTCACCATGTATTACAAAAGATCACAAGCATTAGGAGTTAAAGGATTAAAATTTAAAACGCATTTCTTGACATGAAATACATTTATTCTTCTCGTAGTGCGGTCGTCGTCCGCAACCTTGTTCGATTCCTCTGGCGTACACTACCACGATGGCGAGGACTCTCCGGTGACTCCTCTCCGCCGTCGGGTCGCAGACCGTGACGATAACGAGGACTTCCCGGTGACTCCTCTCCGCCGTCGGGTTGCAGATCGTGACGATAGCGAAGACTCCCCGGCGACTCTTCTTCGCCGTCGGGTCGCAGACTGTGTCGAGAGCGAGGACTTCTGCTGCGCGATCTTTGGTCAAAATTGATGGTACCATCCATAATATCCAATACATATGATTTTAAGTTGGAAGCGATATAATAAAACTGATTGGCTGGATTTGTTTCCGAAAGAAAACTCATTATTCTAGTCATTTCGTTATTTTCTCCCCCCCCTCTGCTCATAATCGTATACGTTAACCATAAATAATAAAAAATTTTGAAGACTTCTTTTCGATCTAATAAAATTCTCAACGTTAACGTCCGTACGCACATCCATATCTCAGTTGGTTGCAAACCTCTCCAATAGAAATAGCGAACTGACTCAGTTTGCCGCAATGAACTCTTTATTATAGTGGGTCTAGCGAGTGGTGGGGGCTGAGCGATTGGCCACGCCCCGTAGCGTTGAGATTGAACGCGTTTCATAACCGGACGGGTTCCCGATGTAATCATTCGAGTTTCATAACCGGACGGGTTCCCGATGTAATCATTCGGTTACGGCCGTAATCAAGGTACGCCCCAAACAAAATCGCACCGAATTGAAAGTATATTTCATCAGTATGCTGATTCGATTATATAATTTTTTTGTTTGTTGAAATGTTACACTACAACGCGATGGTGTCAATTACAACTCTTCATGTCGTCACGTTTCGAGTCGAAATGAAGAGCGGTGAGATCATTTGTATTTTTGCGTTTTCAGGATGAGTCAAATCCGGGTTGAGACAAAACCTTTTCGGATAAATAATAAGATAAAATAAATATTAACATTTTTATTTTAAAATGTACAAGCAAACATATGATTGCTTCTGTTTTTAAATAAGAGTATTACTAGTTCAAATTTACTGTCAGTGATTGGTGGTCGATATCCTCTCTTCATCCGGCGGGTTGAGTGAAGCGGTGACAAGTGGATCATGAAAAGATACTCTTTTCATAATTCTATAAAACTAATCATGATTATGCACGACAACACTTGGCCAAATCCGATGCAGTAATGTCAGGAGTATTTATGTCAGGAGTATTTTCGGAGCAGCATGCGAGTCTACGTTTATTATCCTTTTGATCTCCCTTCAGCTGCATGTTGAATCGAACAAACTTGCAGAAAGGTGAATTCCGAGCATGGTCTGCGAAGGGATCGTCATTTTCCTTCCATTCGCCCAAAATGACACCGCAGTACACACATTTGGTGGAATAGTTTGTAGAATGCACGGGTACTAAACCGGCATCTGCAAATTCTTTGGCAGTGGGTGAAGTTTGTTTCCAGTCGGCGAACATTTTCGCCCTGACAGAAGGTTCATTTATGTCTAGAAGAGCTATGTTGTCAGCACACCATTTAGCAAGAAGTTGTGCGTTGGAAAAAGTGCACACGAATCCTGGTGAGTACAACTGGTGGTAGAGACACTGTTTGGGTAAGTCCTCATCCCGCCCAGCCTCGTCTTCACCACAATCGCTTATCAGCCTTGGAAAAAGTGATGCTCTTTCTAGTGGAGGGCAACCGAGCTCCTCCAGACTAAAGACTAATCGTCTGGTATCAAATAGTTGTTCCAACACTCTAGCCTTCTCGAGATCCGGCGCATAGAGCACTTTCATATGTGAACAAATCTCGTTCAATCCAACTAGCAAGTCCTCATAATCACTGAACCCACACGAAAAGTCCAGACCGTGATAATGATGGCTCAGCCATTCGTTGCGGCGATCTCTGGTGTAAGTACTGGGCGAATAACGAGGTGTATCCTTTGGCGGTTTGAATATCCAGTGCTGAGCAGATCCGGTCACTATGTCCACCACGGTCAATTCCTTAATAAAAACATCGTTAGTCTTCTTGCTTACAAAAGCGTTGAAATCTATCACCGCCATTTTCATTGTAGTAGAGGTGTCGTGATGAAGCCGACAGATACAAGAGAGCGAATGACAATAGGGCGGGCAGCGGAGCCGTCTTATATAGACTCGCTAGAAGGCGGAGCCTAGTGATTGAGCCTGACGAAATCGGTCGACGGGTTGTAGTTGGACGCTTTATCATGAATAACGAAACAGTACACAGATGTATGACCAGGAAAGTCCCCCGATGCCTAAAACTCTAAACGTATGCTGATGTAATTTATTTATTTTGTTAGAGCAAATGATAACGACCACGAGGCGCGATTCCTGAATATCCCCACACACAACCTGGGAATATCCCTCGGAGTCCCGATGGAATGCTATTACCGGTCTTTATCATAAGATCATTTTACAATGAATGACAAAGGCGTGGCTATGGGCAACGCCATATTACTGGCTCGTTCGGGCGCGGCTTTTTATAATAATATCACGCAAAGGATGTCCTGGTCGTTATCATTCACGAGCGACGTCTTTTATGGAGACAGATTTATCGACGACGATGTGTGGTCATTGCCGTTCGCAGAAATCGAATATTCGGTTATACCGAATATGAGAAATGCGCTGAACGAGTTCAGTAGCGGTGTAATAGGAGCCGAAACACTTCGTTTTTGGTCGACTCTGAAAGAGGTCAATCGTGGTTCTGACATAGAAAAGCTTTACGCCGAGTCACTTAACACCGGCGATAACGAAACTCTGTCGAGCGGTGGCGATGAATATCGTAGCGTAAATGACAATACAAGACTTTACGAAATGCTGACGGCAGATCTGGAAAAAACGAACGATTGGCGCGACAAGGAAAATACAAAGATCGTGGAGGCGTGGATACGGGCGACGGATCACGTGGTCGAGGTGGCGCGGGGCAACGATAATTTGAAAATCGAATTCGAGCGGGTATACGAAACGGACACTGCTTCGGGGGGTGGTGTTTTTAACGCCAGTTTTAATAACGAAGCGATAACTCGTGCCGAATCGATAAAAATGATTTCGCCGTTTGGATTTTTAAACAAAGCTGCTGTTTTTGGTGGCGGGGGCGAGTCGTCCATACGTTATAAATCTTACATGTTCGGCAGTAACGTGTTTTTGTTTGACAACAGCTTGACGTCTTATGACGCTTTGGATTCCCTCCTGCCGCCGGACACGGACAAAAGACATTTACAACGCGCTTTCGATATGAATGACGCCGAATTGGACAAATTCATTTCTGACGTTGTCACGCTGTCAGGTGGGACGGTGGTGGATTGTCCGCGGTACGGCGGGTGTGTACGTCCCGGCAAAAGGTCCGCCGCCGGGTCGTCAAGACGTGCCAAACGCGGTCGCGGAAACGACGGCGATTCGATGGACGGCGCGGGTGGGTATCAACGCCCACCGTCGTCTAGTTTGCGGTTCACCTCGTTTAACAAACTGAACAACTGCGTACAATTTACATTCAGCACGAATGATCGCAGATATTATTATACCGCAAATATATTTTGGCTGAGAGCAGACGATTATTGCACTACGGATCTGGTGTACAGACGGTCAGCGGTGTCCAGTCTGTGCCAATGCCAAAGACCCACCCTGGCTTGGCGCGCCTGTTTGTTGATAACGCCGATAAACGCCGCCACCGTTTGCGGCGAAATGCGGGTAGAACTCGACAGAGTCGTGATGTCCGCATTTGCCGCCGTGCAGTTTGCCTACAGAGAAAAACAAGCCACGACGCGATTGGCCGTTTTGTCCGGATTTCTCGGTATGCCGATCATACCGATCAATTCGTCATATCTAATCCCAAAACGCAGGATAAGAAACAACGAGTGGTTTCCGATGTGCGTGTTTCATCGTTGGTTGAGGGCGTATACCTACTATGTTTGGTCAAAGTCGGACCAAGTTTTGAGCATGCTCGAACACAAAGAAGGACGTGGTATTATCATACATAGACCCATATTCATGACGGGAACGGACGAGGAGACAATGGGTCAGAAGGTATTCGTGTCTCATGCGACATTCGAGGACTATGTGCAAAAGGCGTTGTTGTTAACGAAATATTACCTGATCAACGGCTATACGGATCCATCGCGCGACGGAGCCAGATGCGCGGTAGCTTTCGTACGTGGCAAAACGGATATTATAGAAATAGATTTGGATTTTGAAGTTGAGGATGACGATGATGATTCACAAAGGTTGGAGCGGGAAGAAGAACGGGCAATCGTGGGCGGTCCAAACAAGTTATGGTGCGATCTATTCGAGGCGCCCAGTGTTCTTTACGTAGACGTCAGAGTATTAGGAATTCTCGGATTCAATCCCGTGTCTTTCGCAACGGCACGCAACGGCGGCGGACGGACGTTCGAACACGCCGATCCCGTCACGGGTGAAATTTGTACCGTGTACTGTTCGGTGTTGTTGCGCCCGTTCGACGACGAAACAAACACCGTGTTGAACGAGACGGACGACGGGACCGATGAATCGGTGGAGTGCGAAAACCTCGTCGACGTACCTCGCGTGCTGCGTACCGAGACAGTGTCACCGCACCAAAGTCCGCTGGATGCCCACAGAACGGTGGAAATCGCGATGCTTCAAAACGGCCTACACGTGATAGTGCACGATCGGTACCGCGAGACCGTCCACGACCTCGGCGACATTTGGCCGGGCGTGCGTCTGATCAAGATCAATTTCGTGGACCCCCAATTGAAGCACGTAGAGTTTGCGTTTTTCGCTGGGGGCGACGACCGCGAAGAAATGACTTTGGAACGGTTGCACGCTCTCAGCGATCACTGTTCACGCGAGAGACTCCTGTCAATCCCGATACTGTACACCGTCCAACACGAAGTGCTGAACAGGTTGTACGGCGGAGATCCCGCGACACAATATAAGTGATTTGAGGGACAAAAACAAACGTATATTGAACCATTATGAGTACGCAACCGGTGTACACGACAGCGCGTGAGCGCGGTGGTAATTTGAACGCGCCGCTTTTGCAGCGCGCCGAATCCGGCGGTTTTGAATGGATACAGTACGTGGGATACGTTCTGGCGGCGGTGATCGTCCTGTGGGGAGTGCTTTTCGCGTTGTTGCGTTTAGGCGTTGTCGGCCCTAGAGACTGGTTGTACGACAACACGAAATGGATACCGTTACTAGGTGAAAACTCTTGGGCCCGACGTACAGCGGTCAGCGGCGGTAATTAGACCGTCCGCGCACAAATCAAGTAGTAATATATTCCACCCCACCCGTGATAGATCGTTATCAAAACGAACGTCCCAGTTAGGTAATCGTTATTATTTCTTATCTTCCGAAGGATCGTAAGAGGAAGAAGGGTAAGCCTATCGAATCCCGCGATGTGCGGATTCCGACGCGTTGTTTTATGTGCGCACATTGTGTTGTTTCCACTTCTCGCAGGAACGGTACCGGTGAGTAGGCGTGCCACTATTCACCATCTCGACTTTCCGGGCCGGTATGCGGATTATTTTCGAGCGTACGGTTACACGGACGAAACACCGCTGCCGCTTCTTCCGTACAAAACCGGTGACGGCGTGGAGGCTGCGGTCGATCGAGAGCGTCAGCGTATGGCGGTCGCAATCTCAAAGTTTCAGGAATACGCAAGTCTCAACGTCACCGGAACGCTGGACGAGGCGACCGTGCGGTTGATGAATACGCCCCGCTGCGGTCTTCCGGATAATGAGTATCCCAGATCGACGGGGCGCATCGCGAAGAGATCCGTCAGAAGATGGAGCGATGGAAATGAAATAAAATGGCGCTGGGACGCGGGGCGGTCTTCGGACTTTTACCGGCTTTCGGCTCGCTTCGCGCCATACGTACATACCGCGCTTCAGGCGGCCTTCGATACGTGGGCGAACGGCACCGCGTTGAGATTTTCTCGCGCGCGTCAGGCCGATATTGTCTTGTCGTTCGGCCGGCGTGACCACGGTGGGTGTTCGTACGAGTTTGACGGGCCCGGAGGCATTTTAGCGCACGCGTTTTATCCGGGTGAAACCGACGAAACCGGAGGTGACGTACACTTTGACAGTGATGAAACATGGTACGCCGGTCAGCGCCGGCGGGAGTACGACCGTGAAGAAGACGAATGGGAGACCACTAGCCTTTTTCACGTCGCCGTACATGAAATCGGTCACTCGATTGGGCTGTCACACAACCGGGATAGATCGTCAGTCATGTTCCCGTGGTATTCCACCGAGTCTGTGGATGCCTTGTCACCGAAACTTCCAGCCGTAGATTCGATGTCGGTCCGCAAACTCTACTCCGATCTATACGACGACGGAGCGGGTAACGAGAGGGTACCTACGGAAGGC
This sequence comes from Allygus modestus, assembly GCA_963675035.1. NCBI lineage: Eukaryota > Metazoa > Arthropoda > Insecta > Hemiptera > Cicadellidae > Allygus > Allygus modestus. The sequence continues at coordinate 240,195,350 of OY776111.1, read as the reverse complement.
GAAAGAGAAGAGATACCCGTATCCCATTGCGGTTGGCACGGCCCTTACGACGACATAACCTACTTCGAGGAGGAGATTTTCATGGTAAAAAACGGCGCGCTGTGGCGATGGTATTTCGGCCGTCCCGTCGAAATGGGAACACACCGGTTGGTCGATCATTTCGGGGACCTGCCGCGATTCGGGCGGATAGACGCTTTTCACTATGACGGCACGCGTCGTTCTGTCGTCGTGGTGACGGGTGACGATCTGTACGAGTACGCGTTAACTGCGGTCGGCCCGTCCCTCCGCCGCCGCATGTCGGTCCGATCGGAAGTGGGGTTGTCGTATTTCGGCCCGATAGACACAATATTTAAATGGCGGGCAGAAACATTAGTGTTTGCCGGTCCGTACTACTGGTCGTTGGAACCGCGATCCATGAGAGCGCGCTATTTGGGATACATCGAAGACCGATGGCCCGTCGGTCCATTGGACGGCCGCGGCTATCACGCGGCTTTCAGTCATAGCAGACGTTCGTATTTCGTACGAAACGACACCTACTGGGAGTACGATACCGAAAGTGGTGAATTTTTGAAATCCGACAATGCGGTCGGCGGGATCTTGCCCGGTTGCGCTGATGGAAACCGACTTTTTCGTTCAAAAGCGGCGGCTGTAGCACCAAAAATCGTCTCGTGGTTATCGCTGATCAGTATTTTTATCATCGGTGGACTGTAGAGCGATAATTACAGGCGAGATTTCCACGCAAACCAAGGACGGCGAAAGTGGTTTTGGTGGTGGGGGACGTATCTCGGGATTCCGATTGAACGGTTTGTCCCCACCACCCGTCCCCGGGTATAAATACAGGTCGTTTGGACAGGTGAGCTCAGTTTGGCGAGTTGAGTTAAAGCTTCACCATGAAGTTGTTATTGGTATTCGTATTGGCGATCATCTGTATTGGACAACAAGGTAATTATTTAAAAATAATACTTGGTTGGAGGTAATTCTTTCAAAATTTGTATTGTATTTAGTGAACATATTTATAATTTTTACATTGAAAAATTATTTTAACTTTAAAATAAAGGTAGATTATTTATATTTAAATTACTTAATTTATACCTGAAATAGATGGTTTTTAAACGCTATACTATGATATATATCAAATTGAAATTATGGGCTTCAAAATACAAATTCGGTAATTCTTTCAAAATTTGTATTGTATTTAGTGAACATATTTATAATTTTTACATTGAAAAATTATTTTAACTTTAAAATAAAGGTAGATTATTTATATTTAAATTACTTAATTTATACCTGAAATAGATGGTTTTTAAACGCTATACTATGATATATATCAAATTGAAATTATGGGCTTCAAAATACAAATTCGGTAATTCTTTCAAAATTTGTATTGTATTTAGTGAACATATTTATAATTTTTACATTGAAAAATTATTTTAACTTTAAAATAAAGGTAGATTATTTATATTTAAATTACTTAATTTATACCTGAAATAGATGGTTTTTAAACGCTATACTATGATATATATCAAATTGAAATTATGGGCTTCAAAATACAAATTCGGTAATTCTTTCAAAATTTGTATTGTATTTAGTGAACATATTTATAATTTTTACATTGAAAAATTATTTTAACTTTAAAATAAAGGTAGATTATTTATATTTAAATTACTTAATTTATACCTGAAATAGATGGTTTTTAAACGCTATACTATGATATATATCAAATTGAAATTATGGGCTTCAAAATACAAATTCATAATCATACCCGGCCTGTATAGATTTCGGATATATGTCCCCAATGACAGTAATAGTTTATGAAAAAGCAGGTATGGAAAGGACACTTATTAGATCAAAACCTATTGGGGCTTCGGCTCCGCACTTCTTCTAACTCTCAGCTAAAGGCAAATATTATTTTTTCACGTTGTATGAGATAATGGTATTTGATGCAGAGTTCTTCAATAATTTTCTGAAAATACTTTAAAAATATTATTTTGGCTTAGAAATTTTTGTGTGGTATCCTTAAATACCAGATTGTCAAACATTGTGATGTGGTACTAAATATTAAAATGAAGTTTTATTTTTCGTATTTTCCTCTCTAAGCGATATATCTTTCCACCGAAATGTAATGGTTAGCTGTTTTAGCGAATTTCACCTATAGGGAAGAAACTATGACCGTAGGTCTCATGGTAAGACTTAAGCCCGAGACCATGATAACTTTTCATTTTGAAGTCCCCAGATGCCAAAAACACCATTCGTTCAAATTTATATATATGTCCGTAAGCACGATAACTCTCGTAAAAAAGGTCCGATCTTAATGAAATTTGGTAAAAATGTGTAAAGCACCAATTGTTTGAACGATTTCAAAAACCAGACAAATCTCACCATCCTAAGGGTTTTTTGGGGGGGTTTTGTAACCCAAAAATGGAGTTTATGGGGTTTCCACATTTAATTTTTATTTAAATCAAATTTTGATTTTTACCATTGAATTCATCATAAAAAACAATTTGATATATTGATCATTGCTTTAAGTCAATTGGTTACTGAGATATCGAAAGTGCTAAACACAGTATGTTGTCTAATGTTATTCTTATGGAGAAAAAGAAAAATTGTATATCTCGCTTATTTATGAACATAAACTGACGAAATTTGGTATATGGCTTCATCGGGTTGTGGTTAATTGTTGTTTGCAACCAAAAAAATATTTCGTCTATGGTTCCCGTAGCAGCAAACCTAGGTACTTGGTCCCCATTGTTCTTATGGAAATGAAAATAAAAATGTTATATATCGCTTATTTATGAATGTACATGGATGAAACTTGGTATGTGGCTACACTAAGATGAGTTCTATTGATATTTGCATAAGTTATTTTGTGTTCCTTTTTGCAGCAAACCTGCGTACTCATCCCCAATGTTATTCTTAAGGAGAATAATTAATATTTTAAATATCGCTTGTTTGTGAATGTATTTCTTATGAATCCTGTTAAGTGTTATGTTATATATTTATTGGAAATTCGCTAAGTATGCAAGTTTGCTGCGATGGGGATATTTTTATTTATTACGTGTGTAGAATTATATCTCATATTGTGTGTATTTCAGAAACACCATACTTTACTGCGGGTACGGGGATCCTCGGAGTCACCTTGGCGGTGCTTTGTTTTGTGCGGCACGGGAAAGCTGGTAACCGGCGTCGGCGAAAATCCAGCCACCACGGACGACGGGCGAGTTATGATGGTGAAAGGTTCTTGACTCACCGGCCCCACCAAATCAATGTCTGTTCACGACTGCCTGAGGGATATTATTCCTTGGGGCGCCATCGTGTAACAGACCGCTATGAAACATGGCGCGGGGACAACATTAAAGAACTCATAGAAAGATGTGAAATACATTTTCTATATTATACAATAGATACTTGTGATCTTGGTCACACACAACGTATTAAAAACCTTTTTAACAATATCAGACATTATGAACAAGACATTAAATTTGTAGAGTCTATCAGCCCCTATGTAAATTACGATTATTTTTCAAATCTTTATAATTACAAATGCAACGAGGAAACTATGGATACACTTCTTAAGGACTTTCGAAAGTGGAGGACAGATGAAGTAATGGATTACATAAATCCGATCTGCGAGAATCTCGGAATGCCGCCGGTATACACGTACCGAGATCTATTCAGTCGGATTGACGTAGATATCCTCTTTCGAGAGTTCATGGGGAAAGATTTCGAACTTATAGGGAAAAACAAATCTAATATACCGAGACAATTTTTAATCGAGATGGAGGAACGCCCCTCAGGGGTCTTTACCTCCGAATTGAAAATTATGACGGACGCCGATAAGAATTTCGTGCGATATTTCTGGCCGGAATTCGATGATACTTTTGAATGTTTTGACAATATTCAAAAGTATCGTCGAATTTCCGAAATGAAAGGAAATGAAATTCTGTATCGTGCGGCCATATACAAGGAAATTGTACGGTCTAACGGTCCTAACTCTGTATACCGGTTTGGACCGTTTTTACGGGAATTTCACTACCATACAAAATTAAAAATTGATCTGCTTTTCCAAAACAAAACTCTCAACGAAGAGTTCAAAAACTCGGAATATTTAGATTTGTTGGACCCGTTCAAATGAAATTTTACCTTTTTTCAAAATTCATTTTTCAAAATTTATTTTTCAAAATTGATGGGTTCTCAACCTTTTGCCATCAAACATCGGCCACTCCACCAGCCACTCCACCGGCCGCCCCGCCGGCCACTTCACCGGCCACTCCACCGGCCGCCTCGCCGGCCACTCCACCAGCCGCCCCGCCAGCCGCCCCGCCAGCCGCCCAAGGTGATCCGAGGTTACTCTGCCGGCCACTCCACCGGCCGCCCCGCCGGCCACTCCACCGGCCGCCCCGCCGGCCACTCCACCGGCCGCCCCGCCGGCCACTCCACCGGCCGCCCCGCCGGCGACTCCACCGGCCGCCTCGCCGGCCACTCCACCGGCGACTCCACCGGCCACTCCACCGGCCACTCCACCGGCCGCCCCGCCGGCGACTCCACCGGCCACTCCACCGGCCGCCTCGCCGGCCACTCCACCGGCGACTCCACCGGCCGCCCCACCGGCCGCCTCGCCGGCGACTCCACCGGCCGCCTCGCCGGCGACTCCAAAATAACAATTGTATAAATGTATAAATGTTTAATAATTTTTTATTATATCTGTATTTTGTAATTTTTTATTATATCTGTATTTTGTAATTTTTTATTATATCTGTATTTTGTATATATAGCTTTTAAGAAAATTGTAACTGTTTATTAATAAACAAATAAAACATAAAACAAATATATCCGTTCGTTTGTCTAAAGCAAGCGAACGGATATATTTGTATTTTTTAAAAAATCGTTGGATTTAGATCGGGAAACCGATTTTGAATTCCTACAGTTAGTGTTGACTTATTTTGAATTCCTACAGTTAGCGTTGACCTGGATGTGAATATTCGAGTTCTAGGTGTAATTTCTGGCCGATGTAGCCTGTTTGTTTGATGGTGTGTTCTCGTAACTGCTCGAGAACAGCGTTGAGAACAGCTTCAATGGTGCGTTTGTAATTATCCACCTACCGCAGATAATTGCACAACGCCCTTTGTCCGTATATGTGTTCTAGAACAGCTATCCGAACCTCTTTTCTGTATTTCGGCGGGTCAAAATGTCAAATTTTACCATGTCGTAACTTGATATCATCGGTTTCCCGATGGCTGGAATGGTTTTTTTTTTTAATACTACAAACACCCTAAGAATTTTATATTGTTTACAGGCTATACGTGTACTATTTTACCTACAATAACATGGAGAAAACGAAAATAACATTAGTCCAATTATTGTGCATAACCTATAAATGTACTATGGTATCTTTCACTGGCACTATTTTGACTGTGCCTTTACTAATCGTAAATGTGCTTGACGAGTGTCTGAGGAGGGCGGGGTTGTATTCGCACCCGGTGCAGACCACGTTCCACTGTCGTCCGCCCGGTCTGATCTTCATTGTCACGGCGGCCCAAAGGCCGCTCCTGTTGCCGGCAGACCTCACAGATCCTGTGGATCTGCAGCGTTCTCTGTTGGTCCGTGACGACATCGTGTCGGCAGACCGTTTTTGCCGCTCTCCACTTCGTGTCCATATTGCCGTTTTGAGTCAATGCTGTCCGCGTTGCGGGCCATCGCAGAACTCGGTTAACGCGAATACGAAGCCGAAACGGCCGTATCGTCACGTCAGGTATCGGCGCGAAAAGAGGTGTAAATCAGTGCGTTTTTATTTTTTATTTTGACGGCAAGTCGGTCGGAGATTTCAAAACTTTTCTCGAGTAAAAATGTGTTTAACAAATTTAAAAAAAAAACCACCCCAGTAAGCGACGCGCCGGCCCCTCCCCGCTGCTCCTTCCTTGAAGGAGTCATTATTATGGGCAAGGAGCTAAAGAGTCGCGCGCGAACGGTACCTCGTATATATGCATTTTTGGTGGCTTGTCGAGATATAATTTTCAACGGACAAAAAAATCCGGCTCTCTGATTGGCTGAAATTTTTGGCGGGAAAAATACTCGAATCCTATTGGTCGGCGGTCGGGGGTTGTCGAGAGTAAAGGGTTGACAGAACCAAAAAGTGGTGGGGGAAATGCTCAGTGTTACGGCGGCCGTCTGAGAAGATGGTCGCAAAGGGGACTTTGAATTTTTCACACTTCGCGCGGGTAACCGACCCTCACGCGGTTAACTAGAAATTTAAAGCGGTTACCCGCGCGTTCTGATCAATATCTCGAGCGCCCTTTATGTGAGCTAGGGACCTGTACGGAGAACGAAAAGGGATAGGTTCTCGTGTTTTCCAGACTAACCGCCAGTCGGGTATATTACGAGACTGGCGAGTTGCAGCGCAAGAAAAAGGAAGCGGCCAACGGTTACGACGGACGAGATGGTGAGGCCGGTTTTTATGGCAAAAATTAGTCTCGACATGACTCAAAAATGTATATAGAGTTTAATGGAGATATTACGTATATGGATATCGAAGATTCAACTCCGATCTCGTCCTCCGAAATAAGAACTAAAATAAATTCATATAGCGTGACTGTGAATGTAACAGGAAACAAAATAAATCGTGGCTTATTGAATTTACAAAACGGTAGTAAACAAATTCATATATAACACACGTCCGAGGGGATCCGGACTCTTGTTAAAAATTTTACATTTACAATAATTATTGTGCACACAACTATTTTAAAATGTCAAATTTTGCCATGTCGCAACTTGATATCATCGGTTTCCCGATGTATCGAAGGGTTTTTTTTAAAAAAATACTACAAACACCCTAAGAATAACAAAAAACTTTATTGATTACAAGTTACTATACATGTACTACTTTACATACAAAATACTACAAATATATATAAAGAAAATTAACATTTTAAATTGTACATGATTAAAAGATATACATACATCAAACATACTACATACAAAAATACTACAAATATGAAAAGATTAAATTTACATACAACTACTATTTACACTTGTACAATTTTACCATCACTCGATACGACTTTTTGGAGGTTTTGCAACTTCCACTCCTTTAACACATTATCATAAACTACTTTAAAATTTTCAATTTGATTAACTGGCACTACTTTTACCTTGCCATTACTAATTCTAAATGTGCTTGTTAAATGTCTGAAGGGGGCGGGGTTGTACCCGCAACCGGTGCAGACCTTGTTCCACCGTCGTCTGCCCAATTTGGTTGTCGTTGTGACGGTGGTCCAAAGCCCGCTCCTGTTGTCTCCCACCTCCAGGTCGTATTTAGTCCTCGCAAGACACGCCCCGCAATCGATGTTCACGACGACGTCCTTCGGTCCCTTATTGCCGCCGCAGATGGAACAAGAATGGCGGCAGACCTCGCAGATCCTGTAGATCTGCGGCGTTCTCGGCTGGTCCGGGACGACATCGTGACGGCAGACCGAGCACCTGAATTTGCACGGATACGTGACTATGCGGCCAATATTTTCAAATGATCCCGATCCGCAGACGCAACATAACTCCCGAAGTGGCAGCGGGTTGGAGGCCTCTGCAGTATGGAGATCGTAAATTCCACAAGAAGTTTCCATGCTGAACGGCTGTGTACTGAATTTGCCGCGGAACGCTGCTCCTAATATAGGCGATGGGGGCCATACCCCCTCTCTCCTCTGACGGCCATACCCCCTCTCTCCTCTGACGGCCATACCCCCTCTCTCATCTGACGGCCACACCCTCTCTCCTGACGACACCCAATCGGGATTCCGAATTATCAGTGAAAAGGGTTAGAGGGGCGAAATAGTGTTTGATATCGATATTTAAAGGCCGATGTTCGATATTTTTCATCCGATGTATTTACAGTATCGATATTAGTAATGCTAATTTTTAAATATATACTTAGGTCTATTATAAAATATATCCAAGTTCGGTTGTTCAGTTTCTTTTTTGAGCAGGATAAATACGTACATTTAAGATTGTGAAATCCTCTTAAAAGACAGGGTTACAATTTATGTCCATCCCATTTTTATTACCAACAATTGTTTATTCCAATTTACTTTAACAAATAATATTAAATTAAAGCAGTATTAATTGTGAGTTTGCGTCCTGTAACACACGTCCAATGGAGTCCAGACTCTGTGTTAATCAGTTTGCTGATCTCCGTCTCGGTTTTTTTTACGAATTTCACTGACAAGTATATCAAAAAGATTCGCATCGCCGAAAATTATGGATTTCGGATCAGTTACGTTGGATAGTGTGTTGTTAATGACGATTGTTCGCCCGTAAAATTTCTGAGCAGCCCGTTCGTGTTGTTCGTGTAACCGCACCAGATAATCCAAGTTCAACTCGCTTTCTTCCCGACCGGTCTCTTCCAAACGTCCCCGTTTGTGGACGCGTTTGTAACACGTCTCCGGCTCCGTGCGAACGTACAGTGTGATGTCGGCCGGAGTGGGGTTTCCGTCAACGGTCACTTCTTCCCGCGGATCCCTGATCGCATCGATTAATTTTTCCATAATTTGATGCTCCGCTTCCGTCATGTTACCGTAGAGATGTTCGCTGAAAATATGTCGAACGCTGAACGAAGAACGCTCTTTTATTACGACGAACCCGTCGCGTGCGAACTTCATCGCCTGTCTGTCATAGTCGGTCATATCTACGAGTGCGTTCGCCTGAAATGTAAACGCCCATCGCTCTATATCTCTGTACAGAAGTTCTAAAAGATTGGTCCCGTGAAAGTCCGTCCACAGACCCAAAGGTTCTTTGATATGTACAGTTTTCCACCCGGCCCGCTTGAATTCCTCGTAGAGAGCGGTGGCCAACGTGGTCTTGCCGGCGCCTATATTACCTTCCAGTGTGATGATACTCATCTTGATCCCGTGGGTTCGGTGCTGACAAGGCGAGTACTAGTTTCGATTGTCATATCGACCGCTATATCAACTATCTTTTCCATTCTGTGGCTCGCTAATCTCGACGGAGTTGCGAAACGTCACGCCCCCCCCCTTCTCACCGCTCGATCCCCTTCTCTTCCTCGGAGCGAACGAAGGTCGGGGCGTTCAGTTTGCGGTACAACACAGGTCGCGGCGGACGAACATGAAAGACCCCACGCTGAAAAATGTCGATCGTTCCATACTCCAGTACAGTTTCCGGACGGAGAGCGAATATTTGCTGAACATCAGAGCGTCTCACCAAACGAGAAATGTCTGCAACGACCTCTATTCGAAGAAAGACTTCTTTCGTCGGGCGGGCGTCAAACTATTGGAAATATACATGATGATTTTCTTCGATGAATTCGGAACGGTCAATCACATCCGTACTGGGTGTCCAAAAATCGACACGTCTTTTATGTCCGCCGTTGGTTCTACCGCGGAGGGTTTCGGCAATCAACTATCAAACATCATTAAGTTTTACATATTATTTTTTTCAACAAGAGAATCGTTAAAAGATGACGAGTGGAACGTCGTGTGTTATGTGACTTTTGTAGGAGCCAATGGGTTTCTCATCTCACAATTCAAGAGGTTCGTCAAGAAAAAATACGAAGTGTTTCCAAAAGAATCTATCCCCGAATGTGCGAACAACGGTTGTCGCAAGATCGCCATGATATCGGTGAGTGGATCCGCCGTTTGTTTGAGCCACGTTCCTAAAAACGGCAAACGGTTCCCGACAGATGTGAAAATTATTGATCCGATTTTCGTCTTCGTCGAGCCACTCGTCATCGATTCGATGGCTGGTGTCAACGAGAGTTTTTTGATGACTGAAACAAAATTTGAATACTGGCGACCTGGTGACATTTACACGGCCAAACCCATAATTGAATTAAACAGCGGACGTATGAATCCGGATTTAACTCTGTCATACGAAATTCAACGCAATCTGAACCGCTTCAATTCACGGTTCTTCGATCCCAAAGGAGGTGACCACGACGTTTGGTTGGAAATGGCGGAGCTGTTCGACATCCGCATGATGGACTATTCTCGTTGTCCACCCTTTGTTTTGGGGTCCACCGGTATGGATATAATGGCTTTCTTTAAAATGTTCTGCGAATGGTGTTTGAAAATCGTGTATTCGCAAGAAGAGGGCAGTACCAGCTCCCTGTACAGGATCGCGCGCTCCGAATACGAAAACACGTTCTTTGCTAAACTGGAAGAATACGCGATGTGATTTTACTGTATTGTTGTTGTTATAACTTTTTCTGTTGTAAAAATATTTATATTTTGATTTGTTCTTCACCATACCAGCTCCCTGTACAAGATCGCATCTTCAAATAAAATTTATTTAAATTTGTATCAATATATTATGTATCTATAGTTTTTATAACTTTTTCTATCGTACTTACAATATGTTTCAATCAAGATGTATAGTACTGTAAATTTTATATTTTTTAAAAAACACCTATGTTTTCATCGGGATACCGACCGCTCTTGTATGGACCGAACTTCTTGGGGAACTGATCCGGTTCTCATCGGTCATCTGTGGTGGACCGTTCTCTGTTTTGGCGCCCGCCGATATGGATATAATGGTATTCTTTAAAATGTTCTGCGAATGGTGTTTGGAAATCGTGTATTCGCAAGAAGGGCCGTACCAGCTCCCTGTACAGGATCGCGTGCTACGGACACGAAAACAAGTTCTTTGCTAAACTAGAAGAATGCGCTATGTGATTTTACAGTATTTCTTTGGTTGTTATAACTATTTGTAATTTGATTTGTTCTTCGCCATACCAGTTCCCTGTACAAGATCGCATGTCCAAATATAATTTATTTAAATTCGTATCAATATATTATGTTTATGTATGTATATAGTTTTTTATAACTTTTTCTGTCGTACTTAAAATATGTTTCAATAAAGATTTATAATACTGTAAATTTTATATTTTTTTTAAAAACACCTATGTTTTCATCGGGATTCCGACCACTCTTGTATAGACCGAACTTCTCGGGGAACCGATCCGGTTCTCGTCGGTCTTCTGACCGTTCGGAATCCCGTATAATGCTCCTTCGTTGGGCATATAAGCGCGCCCGTCTCGGGTCGGCGTTCAGTCGATGCTCGTACGCCCACCGAAAAGAACATGCAGTCCTGCGGAAAGATCAAAATATCCTTCGCTAGTTTTCCGGCTCCTTGTCCCACCGGTATGTGTTGTTCGTGTGGCGGAACAGATTTCAAAAGGTTTACGCGGTTGTCAAGAGGAGATTTACTTATTTGTCCGGTGTGCAATCACTCGATACACACCTCATTATTAAAAGACCCATTATACCATCAGGGCTGCGACAGCTGTGGTCACTCTTGTTCAAAGTGCACAAAGGACCCGCCGAAGGATCTCCACGTCCAATCAACCTGCGGAGCTTGTTGCACAACGACAACGTTCTACTTCGAGAGCGGAAATGGAGGTTTCATGTGGAAATCCACCCACCTATACATACAACCTGGTCAGCGACGATGGGACATTCCCTGCTTTGGATGCGGCTACGGCCCAAATAGGTGGGAACACGATAACCCGGGGCCGTATGGTCATTGGATCAAGTACAAATTAGTCCTCGAGCCAACACCAATATTAGTCATAGACGAGTAGAGGTCATAAGTTTGTATATAATATTTTTAATTCAGTAAATAATTAAAAAGTAATTTTAGAAATCTAAGGTATGTAAATAAAGACCGTAAGAATATCTATATATAGTTCATTGGTTTATTTTTAAATTTATTTGTAAAGTAATATAATTGTTTTGTGTATGTCGATATTTTTGAAGGATTTCCTATCAAAGGAAGCTTAGTATTGCACCTAAATTTGTTATTGTTGTTTGTCTTTATATGCGTTTTGGAAAATAAGTTGTTAATTCATTTTAAATTCTTAATCCCAACGTTCGATATATTGGACGTGTGAAATACGCAAATTTCGACCTTTTGTATATTGTTTTTTATATATAAGATTGTTAGTTATTGTATTTGTTTGTAGCCTTTTGTAATAAATGTTGAAAATAGATTATTTTTATACCATGTACAGTATTATTTTACAAATAAATCCAATAAAATTTACGAATATGCCCGTTTGGATAAAGTCAAACGGACATATTCGTATTTTTTAAAAACTAATAGTTTATCGAGCGGGAAACCGATTTGATATGAAAAATGATATATTTTACCTTCAACTATATCTTTCGGTGTAATGACTCAACTTTTTGTGCATAGATGGGGAAGATCGATCTATCCGGCCCTCAAAGCTTCCTTTTTTCTTGCTCTGTAACTCGCCGTTTTTTCTTGTTATGCAAATCGCCAGTCTCATAATACACTCGACTGGTGGTTATTCTGGAAAACACGAACTTATCCCTTTTCATTCTCCGTACAGGTCCCTAGCTTACAGAAGGGGCGCGCGAGATATTGATCAGAACGCGCGGGTAACCGCTTTAAATCTTTGGTTAACCGCGTGGGGTCGGTTACCCGCGCGAAGAGTGTGAAAAATTCAAAGTCCCCTTTGCGACCACCCTCTCTGACGGCCGCCGTAAGACTGAGCATTTCCCCCACCATTTTTTGGTTCGGTCGACCCTATGCTCTCGACAACCCCCGGCTGCCAACCAATAGGATTCGAGTATTTTTCCCGCCAAAAATTTCAGCCAATCAGAGAGCAGGATTTTTTGGCTCGTCGAAAATTATATCTCGACACGCCACCAAAAATGCATATATACGAGGTACCGTTCGCGCGCGACTCTTTAGCTCCTTGCCCATAATAATGACTCCTTCAAGGAAGGAGCAGCGGGGAGGGGCCGGCGCGTCGCTTACTGGGGTGGTTTTTAAAAAAATATTTGTTACAAACATTTTTTTTACCCGAGAAAAGTTTTGAAATCCCCGACCGACTTTCCGTCAAAATGAAAAATAAAAACGCGCCGATTTACACCTCTTTTCGCGCCGACCCTAGACGTGACGATACGGCCGTTTCACCGTCGTATTTGTTTTAACCGAGTCCTGCGATGACCCGCAACGCGGGCGGCACCCGAAAAAATTAATTACGGGTAAAATGATATATTTGACCGTTAACTGCATCGTCCGATGAAAGGACTCATCGTTTTGTGCATAGATGGAGAAAATCGATCAACCCAGCTAATGCAGTTAACGGAAATTATATCATATTTAATATCGAATCGGGTTCCCGCTAGATAAATTATTAGTTTTTAAAAAATACGAATATGTTTGTTTGGATATATCCAAACAAACATATTCGTATTTTTTATTTGAATTTTTATTGGATTTATTGTTACAATAATACATGATATAAAACAAATTGATTTTAGGCTAGAGATAAAATAACTATAAACAAAATATAAAAATATTAATTGATTTTATAAAAGTCTACAAAATACAGAAACATTCAACATTTAATAAAAGTCTACAAACTAATACAAAATTATATAAAACAAATAACAGATTATAAAAGTTCACAAACATATACAATAACTATATGAAAAATATAAAAATTCAATCGATTCTCACAATTGATTATAAAAGTTTACAAACTGATAAAAATATAAAATTAATTATTCAATATTTCATTCAAAAGTCTACAAACTGATACAAATCATGTGAAAAAACTAGCAGAGTACAAAAAATAACTATATGCAAAACATAAAAGAACTAATTGATTATTATAAAAATCTACAAACTGATACAAATTATATACAAAACTAATGAATTACAACAGTCCACAAACAGCTACATACAATAATTAATAATTCAATATTTTATACAAACAATCACAAACAATCAATACAATCTACAAACAGAAACAACAACTATAAACTAAACCATCCTCATATCAAAAAACTCCGCTTCTGATGAGGGAAGTGGCACCCAGGTTTTCATCTCGTCATCCGTTGGAATTGTGGTCCAATTCTCCTCCAACGAGTCGAGAATGGGTTCTAAAGTGGCCCAATCTGTTGTATCCAACGGCTGGTCTGACGGTTGGTCTGACAATTCTACTTTTCGGATTGATAAATCCAACGGAGTCACTTGGGGCAACGCCGGCGGGTTGTAGCCGCAGCCGCGACACCACTCGTTCTGTTGTCTTTCATATGGGAAGACGATATACTTGTTCGCCTTCCAAAGGGAATCCGTCAACGTGTCCGAATTGAAACGTTCGGAACACGTGGTGGTGCACACTTCACACGTTATCGTTAACACCAGGTCTTTTGGTGGGACGTCACTGCAAATTCGGCAAGAGTGACGGCAAAATTTGCAAGCCAAAAAATAAAATCCACAATTCAACACTTCCCCGGCGATTTGATGTGAACATCCCGGGCACAGCGAAGATGGATACATTACCGGGGATCCTGTCATCATTTGAAACTCTCCCACAGTCCCGCACGCACAACATCGACCGGAACCCAACCTGGGTTCATCATTTTCAATCAATGAAAAATAAACAGTCGCACAAACCATAACTATGTTGTCACGTCTCCTTCTGAACTGAGCCAGACCGGCGAAGACGGAGCAATTTATAGGCGGTGGTGGGGATAGAATCAACCGGTCATACGGGATCCCGAATAGTCGTATTCCTTAATCGTACGTTGACGACGGATCGGGATACCGAATTGTAAGAAATAGGGGACATTTGATTTGAATCCTGTGAAGCGACACTTTTGATATACAGATGATCCGAAACTCCGATTTGTAAAAAACAACGGGTACTCAGAAAGAAAGAATGACAGCTAAACGAAACTTCACGAGTATTGAAATCGAAATTCATTACGAAAAAGTTGAACATACTATAAAAGAATTAAAAGTCGTAACGACATTCTTGGATGATATTTTAATTCTTTGCGTTGAAAACAAATTACATACAGAATACCATGTACTTTCTTTAGTGACGGAACTACTAAAACGGCGGTGCGATCATTTGCTACATATATCATCAACGGCAACGCTCGATTTACGCATGACTTATCCCACCCATTTTCTAGGCCAATGGTTGAAATTTCTGGTCGTGAAAAGGAGATTATCTCCGGCAATTTGTAATTTTCGATGCGGCCGGTTGTTTGGAAACACGGAAAATTCAGAATCGAATCGCTCGTACAACGACCGGTACGTTATGGAAGACTATTTATTGTACGGCCCGTCAAATAGCGCTCCTATCCAGTCTTGCAAAGAGAAATGGACGGAAACTTACGAGTTGAAATACGTTTATCACGCTCTGCGAAACGCGTTGTTCCGTTTTGAAGAACACAACGAATCCGTCTGGAATCCTATAAAAGAACTCTCCGAACTCGTATTCGTACGTTACCGTACGAAATTAGGATATTCACCGGGAGCTACAAACGAGGTCGTATTGAAAATCCGCGAACGATTCTATAGATATTTCAACTGTTTCCGACTCTACAGATTCGAAAGGCATATCGGGAACCCGGATAGATCCCCCCCACCCAATCTCCCTTGACCCCCTCCACTATACGAGTTCCCCTCCACTATACGAGTTTTCTTCGTCAACGCCACGAGATTCAGTCTAGCTGAAGGAAAGCCGTCGCGAGGTTGTTTGTTAGATTCACTCCAGCTCGTTGATCGTTATAATGGCACCGAAGAAATGTGAATCTTGCGGAAAGAAGGCGAAATGTGTGAAGTTAGAGCGCGAGTATAATGAGGGGTTTTACGAGGTGTGTTGCAAATGCCTTTGGATTAATTGTTATTTTTGGAAATTCGGCAACAACATCCAATACGCCTGTGAGCATGAAGCTGCAGCCCACCACAAGGAGACACGAGGAAAATCATCACAGACTCTGGCGACTCAAGAATCGTCGTAGACACTCCAACCAGCAGCTAGCCAACCCCCGCCTCACTCCTGTACGAGCCGGCTATCATCTTCTTTTGAAAACAACAAATATTGGTTTTTTAGTTAAATTGATGTTATTAAATATAATTTTTTGCGTATATAAATTCAATTCACATTGTCCATTTTTTAGATATATTTAAATGTGTGAGATACGCAGATTTCTATTTAATGTTATTATATATAGAATAGTTAGTTATTGTACTTGTTTGTAGCCTTTTAAAATAAATGTCGAAAATGGATTGGTTTTATACCGTGTATATTGTTTTATTTTACAAATAAATCAAATAAAAACTTACGAATATGTCCGATTGACTATATCCAAACGGGCATATTCGTAATGTTTTTAAAAACCAATAATTAATCGAACGGGAAACCGACTGTTTGTCACAACACTTGTATTGTATATCGGATCGGGAATCCGACACGATTCGCGGTTGCATTTACCAACAACTATTTGGTAAGTGAACCACGACATGTCACAACGCGGGATAATCTTTTATCAAAACGACGACACGGGTAACGAATGGATTATGAACGGGCTCGTCCCTCCGCTGGTCATGGAGTTTAACGTGGACACGCTGAAATGGTGTCTAAACCCAATGTCGGACTCGTATCCGGATAAAGTGAGAACATACTCTATGACGAACGATCGTTACCTCTTGAAAACCTGCTGGATCGGTCCATTTGTCAAAATGAGTCTGTGGAACGAATTTCCGTGGCGTGACTGGAAGTTTGGACCCTTGACAAAGTCGATGGAATCGGCGGGACAGATGTTGAGGACCGTGTATAGATATTACGGGACCCACGACATACTTTACGCGGCCGACTTCAATCCGAGTCTCGTTACCGATTTGACAATTCTTAAAGTCGTAGAACACACGGACGCCACGTTCAAAATGGAAACGTCAAACGATCTGAACGATGGAGCGGATCAGACGCAAAAATGCATCATCGTTCGACAGGCCAACAAAGAAACGGAATTCTATAATCCTATTTACGACAAATTCAGTGGCGGCGGTGCGTTTACCAATAATCCGCAGACAGTAACGATAAACACACGCGTCTTGTCCGATACGACGTGCGTAGACGGAATGAATACACTCAAAGACACAATATCCCGGATACCGCCGCAATTCAGAGACCGACTCACCCAATCGTATTTGAACGCCATGCGAGAATACGAAAAGCAACGTTCCACATACGATTTATACAGTGTGCCCGCTACTGTGCCCGCTACTTCCGGCGAGTCATCGTCGGCAAACGTTCAGGAAAACTTAACCGTTGGAGGGGAAGACATAGAAATGACAAATCAAGCCGGTTCTCACGCCCTCCATGAATCAACCCTAACCCCCCACCGTCCGTCAATATTCGATTTTAGCGGCAGAAGTTTGTTTGCGGTAACGGAAAGCGGCCCGGAAGAAAATATGCTTCCACCACACCCGTAAAAAATATTGTAAGTACGTTTGAATCGAATACAAGGGAAAAACAAACAAATTCTAGCTTAGTTACGTACAATGTCCGATCCAAACTGGGGTTGCGACGGAGAAATCCTTTTCGCACATTCGTACGGTGGGTTGGAAGACTATACGTTCACCAGTTCTGTGGCAGTAACGCCGGCTTGGCTAGAGTCCGTCAAGGAACACGACGGAACGTTGTGCGAAGCGAACAACACGGTATGGATGAATTTCAAATTGACCAGCGCTTCGGTTTTGGGCTTAGAAGATGGCGATTACGAAGATGGCGGAATCAGTAGACACGTGTCGTTCGCGCGAAAGTATTGTTACCGAGAATTTTGTAAAAAGTTCTGCGGGTATTTCGGCATGACGGCGGTTTTTCACTTTCTCGATCGCTTCTTCTCACCCAGACACAAGTGGAAACTCGACGCGTACGATAAGGCTTACGTATCTTTTGTCGATTCCATATTGCAAGACGTCGGATTTATCGTGTGTATGAAAAGACCGAGAAACGCGGGTGTCGGCGTCGCCACGCCCAACCCATCGGCCGGCGCGAACGAAGAGCCATTTACAGAGACGAGGAGACCGACGGTAAACGACAGTGACCGAGAAGACGATTTTCTAAATTTCGAGTCGGGCGAATTCGATTTGTCGAAAGACCGACCCGTCATGATTGGGTCGCCGTATTCGTTTACGTACATGGAAGACGACTACATCGACGACGCCGATGAACTCTTCAAAGTCGGGCGGGGTGGTCGGTCTCGGCCAGGTACCCCCACTTCGGGCCCCCGGTGGTACGACGGTTATGCCGGTAGCCCCGCGGCGGCCGACGTCGTGGCGGAAAATTACCCTATTCATGATCGTTTAGAGTCTTCAATGACCGATCTGGCGGCGGTGGGTCTAGATGACGTAACACCCCAGTCTAAAACGTCCGCTCGTAACGTCAAAAATGAGAAACACAAAATCTTTTTGACTCCTTAACGCGGGCCCGCGAGGAAATAAGTGCATTCGCGATGGAACCCGCGGACTTGGTGTCGGCCGTGGAATTTGACGGCAAAACGGTCGTCGGCGATTTGATCACCGCTCTTGGGGGCGGCGTTCGCGATACGAACGCCTGCGTCGTTTTGGACACGCAACGCGGTGTTTACGTCCCTCGTTGGGTGGACAGGAAAAACGACACTATTTTCATATGCGCCGATACGGTGGAATTAAAATCACTGTACCGCGCGTTGTACAACAGCGATTACGGAATGCAGTTTAGCGAAAACGATCCCGAACCGTGGACGTCTATCGCCGGCGACCAATGGCTGGCGGGGTGGTCGAAACACCCCGACGAGTCCACGGAGCGACAACCGGCGTCAGAGACGCTGCGTTCGCTTTGCCGTTACGTGGGCAGTCGCGATCGTCTGGCCCGGTCCGCTTTTATCATGCCGAACGACCAGTTGGTTCGTTTGCGCCTCGGTGAACCGTTCTCTTTAAAGAAAATAGGCCGCACGCACGGCAAAACCGTATACGCATTCGTCGAGAGGAGCGGCGATAAGAGGGATGTTGGATTCCTCGTCGTTTGGAATAGCTCAATAAAACCACCGTCTCTACACGTGGTCAGAGATATTGACGCTCACGTGTTCTGCATACTGATTGGTGATTATACTAATGATAGATTTTCGGGCCGCGACAAGGAAGCCGTACACAGAACGTTTTCCCATTACGAGGGAAGGATTTCCAAGAAAGATTTTTCGGCGCGAATCGGACGGGAAGAAGGAAAGAAATAAGAGTTTGTTTATAAAAGATAATTTCTATTGTCATTTCACAAATAATCACCGGGCGTTCCGTCTTTTCTCACGTACCAACGTCGATCTCGAGGCCTGCAGGTCAGGTTGACCGACACGTCGATATCTGATCGGTGATTGGGGATTGATTTGATGACCTTCCGACTTTTCGCGAAACATCTATGAGCGTGGGCGACGTCGGACGGGCGAATGTTGAACTGGTGCGGGGTGAAATTCCATGCGTTTCTTAGACACTCAAAGCGAACATTATTCGACGGAACGTGCGTGCGAATGTGTGTACAGAGATGAGACAACGCCGACAAAGCCAACTCGTACGATAAGGTGCAAAAGTGAACGCCAACGGCCGGTACGTCGCTGAGATATTTTTCGTCCGCCGCCCTGTCCGCACCGGCATCATCGTGAAAACAGGGGTTGTCGTTTCCGTTGGAGTGTCCAAAACATTCGTACAAGTGGCGATCTGCACCGCGCACGTCCAGAAGGACTGCGCCTACGACTTCCAAAGTTGTCTCGTCCAGTAACGTGTAACCGCCCGATTTTGCGCTTCCGGAACAGATTTCGACACTGATCAACGACCGCTCGAAGAAGGTGGTTGGATTCTTCAACACGATTTTTGACGCGTTACCGAACAATTGATGACGAAGATTGATGCTGTTTTTAGCGCCCCAATTTATGGTCTTCATTTCGCAATCGGCGGGTCCTCGGAACCTCGTGTCCGGCCAGTACATCTTGACCGATTCCAGATGCTCGTCGACGCTGTTCCACCAGTTGAACGACGCTCCGTCTACTCCGTTGTTCATAAACTCTTCCCTGTCGCTTGCCCACACGTGGATCAGTCGGTCGAAATTCTCTCCTTCCGCGTACCCGAGCGGGGTCCATTCAAACACTTTCCGTTTTTTTTTGCGCGACGTAAGGGCGGTATCGATCAAATAATAATGAGGTGCCATTTCTCCTCTGGTCAAATCGAAGTATTGCTCGCACGCGGATAACCATCTGCTGCATTCTCGGCAAGCGTTCGACATTTCTTTTTTTCTCGTTTCTAATCCGAATTCCACGCCGAGAAGAAACGGCGACCATCTGTATACGCCGGGTTTCAAAATTATCTGTTTTAACGGCGTAGCCTTCCACCTGGCTATATTCGCATAGTCTAACTTGGATGGTGTGTACAGCACGTCACCTGTCCATACCGTATCCCCTTCCGAAACCACCATATGCATGGCGTGTTCGTATAGAACCGACCGTTTGAACGAATTCGCTCCAGCCCGCTCCAATACCGGCGGATTCAGAAAAGGTAGTCTCAGAGTGCACGCCCGGGGATACGGGAGATGGTCGGTTGGACTACTGGCGGATGTTACTGGTACACCGCCGAAACATAGTCTGTGTGTTTCCGGTAGCACGTTGTTGTTATTGTACGAGATAACTCCAATTAGTTTTTCTTTGATTTGCGTCAGAACCGTTTTCAAATAATTGCCAAATATGCCCGTTCCCAGTTTTTTTGGTTTTGAATATTCCAAACACATCAATAATCCGGGATATTCGATCGGAATGTGCGACGTGTAATTGGACTTCCATATCGGCACGGCTCCCATGGCTTTGGCTCTTTTTCTCCAATATTCGGATTCGACCGTGTGCATCAAGTAGGTCGAGCCGAATGTCAGTCGCTCGGCGCGAGCAGCGTGATAATCGCTAGAAAGTTCAGTTATCCTCCGTTTCGGTGGAGGTGGTGGCGGTGATTCTGTTGCGCGTTGTCGCGTGTACGACTCTTCAAAACCACAGTCCGTTTCAACGCGGACGGACTCGGCGAAAATATCTTGAATCATAACGTGGTGTACTCGATTCCTGGCCCGCTTTACAGTCCTGAAGACGGCTACGCGTTTTCTGTTGCCGCACGTGTTTGCCAACCGAGATCGAGTGGTTTCTCGTATATACTGTCGCGTCTCGTACGAAGGCGACGGTGTCATTTTGAAATGATTGACGATGTCGTAAGTCCGATTATTGTACGTTACGAAAAAGGGTACTAAAATATTTTGTAATTCGGTCTCGTCCGGCGAAGAACACCAGTTCGAATACCGACCGTTCTTACACAAGCAGCCCGCGCTCTCGTCGATTGGATCCCATTCCTTAGCGAGCGCGTGAAAACACGCTCGTTTCAAACAGAACTTTTTACCCGAACCGACATTTGAAAGTTCATAATCATGATTGTCCAATTCGATTATGGTTTGACGGTTGTGAAAAATGATTTGACCCAGCTTCTGATGACGCGTGCAACGTTCGCGACGAATCGCGGTGGAGGTGTGAACGCGATCCCGTGACTGCGGCGTAATCCCGCTTGCTTCTTCAAACGGCAGTTCCGCATTGTAGTGTGTGAGATAGCTGTAATCACAATAAATGGTGTCCCAGTAGAGATCAAAGTGTTTTTTATTGGATTCTCGTGCGTTGAAATATATCCGAGGGGGCGAGAGTATCCAGCCGATTTTGAGATCTCGTTGTCCGCGACTCGCCATCATTTCCCAGGTGGTATGTAAGTGAGTGTTACTGATGGAGCGTGCGAACGGCGATAATATTGTCTCGAAGGCGACTCGCGTCTGGACGAGACCCAAGAGAACGGCAGAGACAAATGTGCGGGGCGGTACCGTTGTGGTCGAGAGATTGGTACGGACGGACGACCCCCCCACCTCTACCGAAACGACTCGTCAATTGTATCCGGACCTGAGGGAATGCGCCGCCGCGGAAAACGTGGCATTGTCCGACGTGACCCCGCTCACCGACACCTCCAAAGACGGACCTGTTGAACAGACGGGCGAAACGACGGAGTCCGAAAACCAATCGAGTAGCGAAGAGTCCAGTTCGTCCGATGACGGTTCCGTCAGTGGTTCCGAGTGAATCTCTCGATATTCGGATCGACAAGGAAAAATCGAGCGTAAAATAAAAATAACAAAAAACAATAGTATCCTCCCGAAAACACCGTGATTAAGGAAAATAAGTATGTCGAGAAAGTTTATAGGGGCTGAGTTTATTCTCGCTCTACCGTTACGTGCACTGTCCTGTGTGACGTCACGTTACTAAAAGGGGCTGCAACGAATCCACAAAAATTCTACTGCGATCTACGGAAAGTTCAAAAGAAGACAATTACATCGTTAAACTCCTTTTCCGTACCCTCGAAAATAACACTTTGCCACCAAAGGGCCACGCGTATCCGAGATGGATTTGTATTCCAACAGGTCGGATAACGTGAGTAGAACCGCCGCGGGTTTACGGCAGAATGCTCTTCGCGGAGCATCGGCCGCATCTAAAAAAAATCGGAGGGGTCGTGGGGCGGGTGTAGGTGGCAGAATAGCCGCCGACAATAGAATGCCCCCGGTACAAAATCAAATGGACAATATCGTTCAAAACATTTTACCGCGCGCTCGATTAAATGGACCAGAAGCCCGGGACTTGGTGGAACCCGGGGGATCGCGGGAAGGCGTCGCGTTAGAAGCACCCGGAATCGGAGTTTTCGGTATGGCGGGAAATCCCCTCGAGGCGGAAGCAGACAGGAGGATACTCAGGACTCTGGACGACATGGAGAACGCCGGAATGACCAGACGGACTGTTTTAGGAAACACGTTCGCCGCCGAAAGCGAAATGACTTCCAACCCGGCAATATGGGAAACGATCGGTGAAAACATGAAAGACCAACTATCGATAATGGGAAACGCGCGTCGGACCGGCACCGATCCCGGCGCAGTCATGGACACGATCGCAGATCAGGCCGATGAAATTTTAATGGCGCATCAATATCCGAATTTTTTACAAAATTACAGAGCTAACCACGGCCGGCGGCAAACAGACAGGACTCCCATATCGCTTAGCGGTGGGACGGGTGCGGGTGGAGGAGGAACGAGTCAGGCCGCCGCCGGCGGTTCGGGAAACCGAGAAGGGGCCACCGGTTCGACCGACCCGCCACCCACGGGCCTGGAACAAGTGGATCCGGAAAATCCGTGGTTCAGACGCGTCGTGACCGGCGGCTCTTCCAGTCTGGGCGTCGTGCTCGACGAAATCAATATGGCGCGTCTGTGGAACGGCTCCGTGTTCCGTACAACACTCGGCTCGTTGGTGACGAGTTTGGTCCGCCTTTTCACCACGAAATACGAATGGGCCGAAGAGACCGAGGCGGTCAGATTGGTTCACGAAGCGATGGTTCGCGGCTGTACGGTGGCCAACGACCCGCGATTCAATTCGTCCAACATCTGGGACGTGTACCGAATGCGAGCCGGGTTTCTCGTAGGGTTTGTGAATTTCAGAAGCTTGCTGGAACGGATGGAACTGAACGGACGTATCGGGCGCAAGCACAAAACTGATCTGATAATGCTGTACATGCTGTTGTCGTCTTCCGACGTACGCGTTTATCGCGATACGATCGACGCCAACACCCTTTCCTTTTTTGACCCTATCACGAACGATAAACTGCGCACCGCGCCTTTGCTGAATCGGCCGCTCGTCATCGATATACACGTGCAGGAAATGTTTGGAAACATAGCGAAAAGTACAAAAATACTCGAACGCTCAATCAACACGGCAAGCAACAACGCAAAAAGAAAGCGTGAGCCACCGTCCGAAGACGAGATCGTAACTCTTCTAAACACCTCGGTACCGTTGCCGATCTGTGACAGTGACGACGAGATCGAGGGAGAATTTGACTATCGAGAGGATTTTCAAGATACGTCGTTAGAACCGGAAACCGAAAGGGTCGCGTTGCGTGAAATGCTAGTCAACACCATGGTTGTGTCCATGATGGCCGAAGAGTTTAGAGTTTTCGTCGGCGATATGGAAACGGTAGCTGGGGCCGGCGTACGCAAACCACCCTCCACAGTAACGACGGGCGCCGGCAAAACGGTTGCCGCCGGCACCAGTCTGATCGCCGAGGTGGCGGACGGCGTTAGCGACGCCGGAAATGACGAGGGAAACGACGACGATGTCGCCGAGATGCTCGACGCGCTGCCGAAAAGCGCGCGCCACCGTAAGCCCGTGTTCTATCATTTTACAAGATCCGCGACAGGTATAAGTGGAATGTCCAGGTTGTTGAAAAATCCCGTAAAAAAATAATTCGCGATGGAGGTACAGAACGACTTTATATCGTCCAGTGTGAATGCAGATCCGGTCGCCTTGCAACCACCCGCGAAAGCGTGCAATCGCAACGTCGTTTACAAAGAGCGCCCCGTCGCACCGATGGAAATCGTGTACACCGATATTTTTCTCGACGTGTCCGAATACGAGAGGGACAAACGTCTGCTTTTGGAAAACATTTTGGGTCTAACCGAAGCGACGCGTCGGGGCGAGGGTGGTCGAGGCGGGAGGACGGCGGTATTGCTCGTATGTGCGGAGGCGTTATACTCATATTTACGAGACGCCGCGAGGGATAGGGGAGATAACGTCACCGAACCCATACGACTGACGAAAAACGCGGATGTATACGTTTGTGACGTGACGCTACAAAACGCGCCCGAACGCTTTGATCGCTTAGTGACCTTCAACATTGATCCGTTCGAAATCTGCGTGGGTGGACCCTTTGTAGGTGACCAGCGGTATGCCAAATTTAAAAGGGCGTTCAGACACGCCATGACCGCCGGCCGGTCACACGGCGCTGTCCAATTGGTCTTTAGTATTTTTCTGTTGAACGAGCGTGCGATGAAAACGTTCAGCGCGACAAACGACACGGACGTAAAATTGGTGGAGGTACGTTTCCTATTGGTGGACGACAACACAGACGCTGACACAGTGCGCGATATAGTCTGCAACTATTGCACCGACCTGATGCTGTACGTGAACGTGGACATGCAGCCGTTTGAGGTCGACGGTAAGATGCCCGCTTCCGTAGATTTCGCTTTAGACTCCAATCCGTACCATCTGGTCAAACTGGTAACGAGACCCGAATACATGAAAACGTCACCCGAAAACGAATATTTTCGCTTCAAACAGTTTTATCACACGTTCGCGTACGGAAAACAAAGCAAATGGGGTATAGAAGTCGTGGGCGGGCGGGACCCGGCCGCCGAGCGTTCTCAATACATAAATTCCCTGAACGACGCGCTCCACATGGAACTGATGCGGTTGTTCAAATTTCTATGCTTACACGTCCACCAACAGCGGAGCGGGCGGAGAGCTGTGTACCGCAGTCCGTACATCAACGTTCAAGAAGCGATGCGTTCGTACGAAGACGGGACCGCCGTGGATGAAGAAGAATACAGTTTGATGATCGAAGCTCGCGATAAACTATTCAAAGTCTACTACGCCTGTCCGATATTGATGAGCGGAGTCGACGTGAGATCGATAACTCATTCGGGAGATAACGAAGCGAAAACGCGATTGAAACACGACCAACGGAAATTGTTGGCCAAGCTGCGGGTCACCCGGGATCCACCGCCGGAAAACGCCGCCGGTACGTTTTCAGTAGCGGATCAAGTCAGGCTGTACGATACGATGACGTATCCTTACGGCGGGGACGTGAGCGATAAAAACACTCTGGACATAATGCTGACTGATGAAATCGGCCTTTCCGGCTGTATGGTCAAGAGAAACATTCGTCCAAACGGCACAACCGAGGTGAAATACAACGGGTTTATTTCCAGCCTCTTGTATCGGTAAATTCGACTTTTTGTGTTTTTTTATTTTCAGAGGGGAATGTATAAGTGAGATTGCTTTGGTAGGTATAACATAAAAATATGACAGTGCCGAACGACGCCGTCGCGGCTTCCGCGGAAACCGAATCCGCTTTACTCGCCGACCTCGTGTCGAACATGGGCCTGACCGAAAAAGAAGAGGACATGGACCTGACCGAAAAGGAAGAGGATGAGCTACTTCGGGAAGACGACAACAACGGCGAACAACACTCCGCTGTGTCGTCGGATTACGCCATGTTATTGGACGCGCAATTGGTGTTTCACCGTGGACGCGGATCGCTGATCAAGGAGCTCGCATACAGGATGTTGAACAGTCCCATCGTGTCCGGGCTGAACATGATACACGAAGTCGATAACGTGCCTGCACATCTCCTTATCCCCACCGACGACGGTAACGGACATTACGATGTACACACCGGATTGAAGTTGGAAGACGGAGAGTGTCGCTACGACGACAGACACGTGTTGTGCATTTTATCGGGCGCCCGTGTCGTGTTCGTGAAAGGGGCGAACAAGAAAAAGGCGTTAATGAACCTATACGAGCGAGCGAACGATTCCGCCGAGCAGCCACGCTTCCAGAAACCCATTATAGTCAACGTGGACGGTCATACCGCAGACGATGAGGACCGCGCGTTCTGCAAGAGCAGGGGTATCCGCATGGCGACGTTCTCGTTTCCGTTTGTATATAACAACATGCACGTGTTCGAAAAACTGCTATACGACCAAAGAGACAACGCCGCCGGCGCTCACATTCCGGGTGACTTTCTTTACGTCTCCAACGTCCTCTCGAAGGATCCCAGGTACGACCTATCCGGCAAGGGTCGAATTGTCTGCGTTTGCTACAACGATCATTCTCGCGGCGGTGCCGTCACGTCATTTGACAAGAATCAGAGATGTTCTCTTCTGAACATGTCGATACTCGAACACCTGTGGCTCAGACAACAAGACGCGCTGTTTAGGGAATTGGTAAGAAACGATCCACGGAGGAAACGCGCTTGTGATATGTCGTTGGCGAATCGTAACTACGGAGGAGAGGGCCAATTCGGGCCAAAGGAAGACCACCAACAAAACAACCGCACCCCGACTCGTCGGGGACGTCGCGGTCGTCGTCATCGTTCCGGTGGCGAGGTTGACGAGTACTTGCCAAATCGGTTCTTTTCTGTGACCGTAAACTGTGACGATCCCCAACATCATCGTAGTCACGGCGAATACGGTCATCAGGCCGAAAACGGGGTATACGGATACTACGACGGCAGAGAAAGGTACTACGACGATCGAGACTATCTGTACGATGAAGACCGTAGCGGTGAATTTCACGGACAACGCCGTATGACGAGGAGAGTATACGATCCGGAATTCGACTATTTGGAACAACGGGGTTATCCTCGTTACGGAGACGGCTACGCGCAATATCATGTCGACAACATCGACCGCCACTACGACCGACCGAATCAGAAGGCGCGATCAAACGGACGAAAGCGACGGGTCTACGGAAACGGAGTAGAAGAGGAAGTAAACCGTGCGCAATCTTCGCACGAAAAACAGCGAAGAACACAATATCCCGCGTCATATCAGAATGGGATGGGTTTCGCTTCGGACGTTTATCGTAGCCGATGTTAGTTATTGTTACAATAATAAATATATGTTTTAGAAAAAAAAGTTTGTCGTTATTTCACAAAATATCCTTTTCCAGATTGGCCAAACTCTTTCACTTTTTCTACTACGGCCGAAACCGGTGGATTTCTTAGGTTTCGGCCGTGCCTCTCACATGAGGAGCGAGGGGAAAACGCCAAAGTGCGTCGCTCGGGTAGACTGCCGTTTCGTGTTTAACAAATTTTATTACAAAAGAAACACACCGAAAATATTTTTTTTTTCGGTATGCTACCGTAGACATTCTATTTACGGCCATCTCTCTTCGTTCTCGAAAGTGGTTACGGGTGTTGAAAAATTGCCTTTGCGACCGTCCCCTTCGACGTCAGCCGCGAGACTGATCGTTTCCCCCACCACTTTTCGGTTCTGTCAACCCTTTACTCTCGACAACCCCCGACCACCGACCAATAGGATTCGAGTATTTTTCCCGCCAAAAATTTCGGCCAATCAGAGAGCCGGATTTTTTTGTCCGTCGAAAAATATATCTCGACACGCCATAAAAAATGCATATATACGAGGTATCGTTCGCGCGCGACTCTTTAGCTCCTTGCCCATAATAATGACTCCTTCAAGGAAGGAGCAGCGGGGAGGGGCCGGCGCGTCGCTAGTTGGATTTTTTTATTATTATGATTGAAAGAAAAATATTTTTACCACAGAAAAGTTTTGTCCCGGCCGGATTATAATTTCCGGATAAACGCAAAAATACAAAACATTTTTAACGCTCTTCGCGTCGACAGTTTTGGCGCCGTAACGGTGGTGGTGGAGCAAGCGGGAAGCCGTAATTGTCACCACCGTCACTGCGTGTAAAAGTAAATTCTCTCACAAAAAAATTTTGTCCACGGTCAGATTACACTTTCCGACGAACCGCAAAACTACAAACGTACTCAACTCAAAGCGTTTGACGCCGTTACGTCAGTGACTGCCGTTGTCAGAAGAAATCGGTGACCCGATGAGATACGGAGCGTGGGGGTATGGTGGGCGTGGAATATCCCCCCCACATCTACTTTCACTTTCATACCCCACCACTAGCTTCGCCTATATATAGTTGTCTCCGGGACATACAAAGTCAGTTCGGCAGTTTGTTCCAACTCTCGGAAGTCTTAGTCAGTGAAGCATGGAGTGTTCAGTGTTCCAGCGTCCAGAGTGTCAGTTGGGAGAGATAGTAAAATATATTATGGAGAATGAAGATTTCAAGACACGTTTGATGACGTTATTGAAACAGGCACAGGACGAAGACATCAACGGAAAGCAGGCAGCTACCGCTATTACCAGCGAAGAGAAGATAACTAGCAGTGAGATGGAAGTAGAAAACAACAAAGAGCAGATCGTAGAAAAAATCTATGAGCTGAACTTAGAAGCCAATAACGAAAAAGAGGAAACACAACCCATCACCTTCGTTACCTGCGATACTGTTTTGATTAGCAGTGAAATGGAAGTCGAAAACAACAATGAGCAGGTCGTCATCAGTGAAATGGAAGGTGAAAACAACAATGAGCAGATCGTCAGCAGTGAAATGGAAGGCGAAAACAACA
This sequence comes from Allygus modestus, assembly GCA_963675035.1. Lineage (NCBI taxonomy): Eukaryota > Metazoa > Arthropoda > Insecta > Hemiptera > Cicadellidae > Allygus > Allygus modestus. The sequence continues at coordinate 240,166,448 of OY776111.1, read as the reverse complement.
ATGAGCAGATCGTCAGCAGTGAAATGGAAGGCGAAAACAACAAAGAGCAGATCGTAGAAAAAATCAAAAAAGAGGAAACACAACCCGTCATTTTTGATACCAGCGATACCGCTTTGGTCAGCAGTGAAATGGAAGGCGAAAACAACAATGAGCAGATCGTCAGCAGTGAAATGGAAGGCGAAAACAACAAAGAGCAGATCGTAGCAAAAATCAAAAAAGAGGAAACACAACCTGTCACTTTTGATACCAGCGATACCGCTTTGGTCAGCAGTGAAATGGAAGGCGAAAACAACAATGAGCAGATCGTCAGCAGTGAAATGGAAGGCGAAAACAACAAAGAGCAGATCGTAGCAAAAATCAAAAAAGAGGAAACACAACCTGTCACTTTTGATACCAGCGATACCGCTTTGGTCAGCAGTGAAATGGAAGGCGAAAACAACAATGAGCAGATCGTCAGCAGTGAAATGGAAGGCGAAAACAACAAAGAGCAGATCGTAGCAAAAATCAAAAAAGAGGAAACACAACCTGTCACTTTTGAAACCAGCGATACCGCTTTGGTCAGCAGTGAAATGGAAGTCGAAATCCACGAAGAGCAGATCGTAGAAAAAATAAGCGGTGTTGATCGGATTTCCAGATATGAAATTCGTGATCCGAGGTCGCGCAGCAGAAGTCCGCATAATAATCAAACCACTCGTTTCGGCGACAACGGAGATGTTCAGCTAGCGGACGAAGAGGAAACGCAAAAACAACGGGACGGGCGGAGACGAGGGAGACGCGTACCTAAGGGATTCAGAGATGTGTCGATTGAACTCGAAGGTTACAATAATTTGATGATAACGACTGACTGCACATATTTCGTAGAAATGAATTTTCTACTGTCGTTGTACAAACCGAAAATCTGTGTGTCGGATCCACTCATGTTGACCAGGCTTAGACCGAAAGAGGTAAGCGTCATTCGTATTTCCGGCCCACCACTACTTTCACATTGGATCATAAATTATCTTCAAGAAGAAGGAAAACAGTGCGTTAACGAAAATCGAGAGATTTCGTCAATGACTCACGGCATGTCGTGGGTGACGAAAAACTCCATTTCGGATAGTATCCGTATCTGTAATTTTGACGATTTCATACAACAGTTCACCCGTTATGTGTATCGTGAAAACTGGTGTGAAATGGAAAGCGAAAGAGGCGCAAACAAATTCATCAGGTTGATCACGTACGACCAGACCGTTCGTCATTATCTGACCAAAGTATGCAAATTCAAATATGTCATTCTACCGAAGAGGGAGGAGATCAATTTCGATCCCCGTATCGAAGCCTGCGGCCATCACACCAACGTGGACATTTCGTCACGACCGTGCACAAACAATAGAGTTTGGGCACTGCGCAACCATTACAGCAACAAGATCTCCCTTCGTTGGTGAATACTAAACCGCCTAAATGTATTATAAATAATCATATTTTCTTGTTAGATTTTAGACTAAATATATATACACACCCAGTTTTGTTAGATTTTAGTAATTTGTAAAGAAAAATTGTAATATATATACACACACCCGGTTTTGTTAGATTTTAGTAATTTGTAAATAAAAATTGTAATATATATACACCTGTTTTTTCAATTATCCCGTTTCTATGGTTGTTGGTCATTATGTTACCAAAAAATTGCCACGGTCTCAACCGAGACCGTAAAAGTCTTTCTCAGGCTCAGCCGAACCCGGAAGAAGTGTATGTGTATCAAATTTATGTTACCAAAAAAATGTCCACGGTCTCAATCGAGACCGTAAAAGTCTTTCTCGGTTCAGCCGAACCCGGAAGAAGTGTATGTGTATCAAATTTATGTTACCAAAAAAATTGCCACGGTCTCAACCGAGACCGTAAAAGTCTTTTTCGGTTAAGCCGAACCCGGAAGAAGTGTATGTGTATCAAATTTATGTTACCAAAAAAATTGCCACGATCTCAACCGAGACCGTAAAAGTCTTTCTCAGGCTCAGCCGAACCCGGAAGAAGTGTATGTGTATCAAATTTGTTACCAAAAAAATTGCCACGATCTCAACCGAGACCGTAAAAGTCTTTCTCAGGCTCAGCCGAACCCGGAAGAAGTGTATGTGTATCAAATTTGTTACCAAAAAAATTGCCACGGTCTCAACCGAGACCGTAAAAGTCTTTATCAGGCTCAGCCGAACCCGCAAGAAGTGTATCAAATGTATGTTAACAAAAAAATTTCCACGGTCTCAACCGAGACCGTAAGTATTTCTCAGGCTAAGCCGAACCCGGAAGAAGTGTATGTGTATCAAAGGTCTTGAGAAGAAGAATTGAGCCAAATAAATTGGACTGAAAAAAATGTGCAAAGTACACTTTTTGTTTCTTTTATTTGAATAAAACACTAACAATCGACCGTTTCTATAGTTGTTGATTACTATGGTCAAATGACGGTCTTGGTTGAAACCAAAATTACCAGCGATTATAGAGAAGCCGGTTTGGCACTGTCATTGGGCCGTCTCAAGCGAACCCATCGAGCTAACCCGGAAACCTCTTTGCCCAAAAACTCCGTCACGGCCAACCCGACATAGGGTTATTTCTGGGTCCGGTTCTGCCCGCTACCTTCAGTCGACTTTCAAAAATACTGAATCGAGACTTTTTCGGACCGCAGAAAAAGTAACGGTAAAAAACAATCGCTCGGAAAAAATTTCAAAGTCCCGTTTGTGACCGTGCCCTTCGACGTCCGCCACAAGACTGAGAGTTTCCCCCACCACTTTTTGTTTCGGTCAACCCAATACTCTCGACAACCCCCGACCATCGACCAATAGGATTCGAGTATTTTTCCCGCCAAAAATTTCGGCCAATCAGAAGGCTGCATTTTTTGGCGTGTCGAAAATTAGATCTCGACACGCCACCGAAATCGCATATATACGAGGTACCGTTCGCGCGCGACTCTTTAGCTCCTTGCCCATAATAATGACTCCTTCAAGGAAGGAGCAGCGGGGAGGGGCCGGCGCGTCGCTAGTTGGGGGGGTTTTTAAAATATTTGTTACACACATTTTTACTCGAGAAAAGTTTTCAAATCGACTGCCGACTCTACGTCAAAAAGAAAAACTAAAACTCGCGGATTTACACCTCTCTTCGCGCCAAACCTAAACGTGACGATAAGGCTTTTTAGGCCTACGTGAATAGCGGTAAAAATGGCTATGTTTTGTCGTCCGGCAAAAATAAAATTCGGTGAAAAAAAGTTTTTATATCCCCGGCTGACTCTTCGCCAAAAATAAAAAACTCACGGTTTTACAGTTCTGTTCGCGCCGACACTAGACGAGACGATACGGCCGTTTCGACGTCGTATTAGCGGTAATTGAGTTCTGTTTAGACCCGCGCTGACCCAAAACGGCAATATGGACACGGCGTGAAGAGCGGTGAAAAAGTCAGAGTTTTTCGATCCCGCAGAAAATAAAATTCGGCGAAAAAAGTTTTGAAATATTTGGCCGACTTTTAAATAGAAAAATATAACACACGGTTTTACACCTCTATTTGCGGCGTCCTACGGTACGTCCGTTTTTACGTCGTATTAGCGTTAGTTGAGTTCGTTTGAGCGTCGTACCGACGGGCGTCACTGACCCAAAACGGCAATATGGACACGGCGTGAAGAGCGGTGAAAATTTTGTGTTTTGCGGTCCCGCAGAAAATAAAATTCGGCGAAAAAAGTTTTGAAATATTTGGCCGACTTTTAAATAGAAAAATATAACACACGGTTTTACACCTCTATTTGCGGCGTCCTACGGTACGTCCGTTTTTACGTCGTATTAGCGTTAGTTGAGTTCGTTTGAGCGTCGTACCGACGGGCGTCACTGACCCAAAACGGCAATATGGACACGGCGTGAAGAGCGGTGAAAATTTTGTGTTTTGCGGTCCCGCAGAAAATAAAATTCGGCGAAAAAAGTTTTGAAATATTTGGCCGACTTTTAAATAGAAAAATATAACACACGGTTTTACACCTCTGTTCCGCGAGGTGCCGATTTAGCATGGTCCGTGAATCGGTGGGATGCGAAAACATGGGCAACGCACACCCTCTTCACTCCGACCCAAGACATGTTTCGGTGAGAGCGGTGAAAATGTTTGTATTTTGCAGTTTGGCTGAAAATAAAATACGATCGTGATGTAACTTATTTAGAATGGTGTAATGTTAACCATCCCGAGCGGGTAACCGATCTGACAAAAAGTTTAATACGGCAGGCTACAAAATTTGTATTGGGTAAATCTGTAAAATATCCAATAGCAAAAAAACCCAGTCAGCGACGCGCCGGCCCCTCCCCGCTGCTCCTTCCTTGAAGGAGTCATTATAATGGGCAAGGAGCTAAAGAGTCGCGCGCGAACGGTACCTCGTATATATAGATTTTTGAGGTCACGTCGAGATTATTTTTTCGACACACAAAAAAATCCGGCCTTCTGATTGGTCAAAAAATTTGGCGGGAAAAATACTCGAATCCTATTGGTCGGCGTTCGAGGATTGTCGAGAGTATAGGATCGACCGAACCAAAAAGTGGTGGGGGAAATGATCAGTCTTACGGCGAACGTCTAAGGGGACGGTCGCAAAAGGGACTTTGAAATATTTCAGCCTAAAAACGGACGCAACAGAGACAATCTCAAAGAGGGTTTTTCTGAGTAACACGCGGTGTGATTCAAAAGTTTACACACGGATATGTGATGTATTTTCGCGTAAAGACATGGAGCCAAAATGGATTCGGCAGTCTGAATCCTGTGTTCTAAACGTACTCTGGCGGGAACGCGGGTTTGGTGACGCGGGGTTCAAACTCCTCTGGTTCGTGTCCGTTCTTGCGCCGGTAATCTGCTTCCATTCTTGATACGGCAGGTCTGCCCAAACTGTTAACGTTGTGGTTTTACTTTTTGTTAATCGTCCTCATTGCGGTTCTGACTTTGTTGTATCCTTTAGACGGCCAAAAGAGAACGGCGGTAATTGGGCGGATAAAAGAGATATGCGAATCGCTAATGCGCACCTGCATAGCCGAAGCTCTGGGGGAAGCCCAAAGTGCCAACCCGACACTGGGTTAAGTCATATTTTTGTATTTCAACGTACAAAGAAAATATTTTCACCTGAATAATTCTTGATTTCAGCCATCGACGTTTTTCAACACGACGCAAAAACACAAGCTGTTCTCGAATCACATATGTCCGATGTAATAGAAGGGGATGAGAACAAAATTTTGTTCTCTGATTTTGATGGGTCAAGCGGGCAACAGAATGCCCACGGTGAGGTTTACCAGTCGTGCCGCAAAAATACAAACATTTCTCGAACCACACATGTTCGATGTAATAGAAGGGGATGAGAACAAATATTGTTCTCTGATTTTGATGGGTCGAGCGGGCAACCGAACGCCCTCGGTAGGTTTACCGTTCGTGCCATCCTAGCTATAAGCACGCCAGGTCACCACTGTTACGGCAAAGAAACGGCCGACACAAACGTTTTTATGTTTTGACGGAAAGTGTAGTCTGGCCATGAGTCCACCTTTTATGTTTGCACATATTTTCACGCCCTTGTGGATAACCAAATGCCCATTGTGAGAAGTAAATCGTAAAAATATATATTTTTACTGCACCCGAACGATATTCCGTACATATCGATTTTCGGGTTTGCGAGTTAAAGAATTCGAATTGATTGAAATCCATCGAATCGGGATCCCGATGACTGTTGTAATGGAAGAAAAATATGGGCAGCCGCCGTACAACGTAATAACAAATTGTTTCAACAATTTGTTATATGTTTGACCGATACAAATTGTATGGTCAAATATAACAATCGAATAGGTTTATTCAATTGTATGCCGATTTCCCAACATCGCTTTCCCGCGAGGTGGGCGTTGTCGTAACGGGTGAAAGGCGAAGGAGAGGGGATTCGAGGTCACTGGTTGGTGTTGGGAATGAGGAAGGGAGGGGGGTATCGCTTAAATAGGCTGGTGGTGAGCAGGTTTGTTCAGTTTTGGTTTAGCACCGATACACGCTCCGGAGTTTTGTCTTGACGTGATACGCTTTTACTATTATTAATCGACATAGTGACAATTTTATAGAACTGTCCGTAAATTAGTAAACTGTGACATCGAGTGCTGATATTTTTACATCATGGAAAGGCACCGCTATTCTCATCACGATTACAGACCGTATTATGCCCCGGATCGAAGACGTAACGGGAGTCTAGATCGTGTGAGAGAGAGATTTAATTTCTCAAGATCCAAGAGTGTCGCTCCGGAATACCATCGACCGCGGCATAACAGCGGCAGTCACCGATCGTCACCGCACTACGACCGGGACCGCTACAGAGAGAAAACACCGTCAAAGAGACAGTCGTTGGATCGCCGTTATTCGACCCACAGAAGTGTTAGTCGTCCCCCGTCACCCCGCAGCGCAGAACCATCGAGGGCCGTTAACACCAACCAGGACTGTCACGTCGCAGAAAAAAAGTTGTTTTGGGTAGGCGGGAAAGGGACATTCGGATTTCTCATTGACGGAGAGTATAATATATTTTATTTAAAATCAAAATCAAAAGACTATTTGGAAAGGAAATCTTATACACAACGGATGGCCATGTATCCGTCGAAGAAGGACGATCGGGCTGGTAAGTGCACGGCAAAGTATACGATAAACAAATATAGATCTTCGTGTGATTCAGTCATCTCGATTTTTGATTCTTTTCTAAAACTGAACAGAGTGAAAGTGTTTACGACGTTGACGACACCATCCGTGTTGGATGAAGAGAAAATAAAGAGATGCAAAGATTACGAGTCTTTGGTACAACAGTTGGATAAACTAAAGAAGCACAATGAATTCGATACCAGGCTAGTGACACCGATGCGTCGATCTTCTGCGTGCATGTTTCGGAAGGGTTGTAGGGATTACAGCGAATGCGTTTATTGCCAACTGGAGTCGCTTAATAATCTAGTCACGAACAAGTGTGGGCTGAGAACTTCGAGAGAGGCGAACGACGACACTCCGAATGGCTTGTTTGATACGGCTGTCGCGAAAATTACGGCCGGTAGAAAAAGGTCAGCCTCCACGTCGTCTTTATCGTCAACATCATCGTCTTCATCGTCATCATCGTCATCCTCCTCGACTACCTCTACGGCATCGAAAAGACGTGGAAAAAAACAAAAAAAGACTGATTCTCCCAAAAGCCCGATAATTGTCAAACCAGTTACGACCGGCGAAGTGAATACGGATCCATCAAACGAGGTATCCTCGAGAGATACGGAAAATGAAGATGGCGGTGATAGAGCGACCGAGCCTGAGAGTGACACAGAAGAAGAAGAAGAAAGAGCGGACAGTGGTGAACATAAGTCCTCCAAAGACACCGATGCCGCCATATCGCCACGAACCAATCTAAACGAGAAAACAGCAGTCACCCTCGACAAACCGTCCACCACTCCGACGAGGATGTCAGTCGAGAAAACCGTCTTCACGGAGACGGCACAAAACGTCCTCAGTCCTGCGGCATCACAAGCGTCTGATTCGTCATCACCATCGTCATCGTCAGAAGACGAAGAAGACGACACGAAAGAAAAAGGAACTTCTTTGTGGAGAAATAGGGGTGGATCGTAAGACTTTGTCGGAGTGATGGATCGCTCTACATTCAATATTGACCAACAGCCGAAACCTTATTTGGGGCGCAGCGATCTCGAACTGCTCTTCGACTACATTTTAGTAAAAAAAATGGGACTCAAAATCGAGTGGGACAAGGCAGTGGCCGAAGGCGATTGTGAAGCATTTTTGGCAAAACTGTGTACAAAAATCGCCAAAGAAGGATGTGATTTGTCCATCGTCCGGACAAAAGAAGACGGTTCCAAGGTCGTGTTGGACTTGAGCGGGGGATTCGTTACGACTGTATTTGATGTAGATATGTAAATAACTTTATTACTGTAGTTCTTAGATATGCAAATATAAATAACATTGTAACTGTTGTGTTCTCATTACCTTTTATTTGATGTAGATATGTAAATAACTTTATTACTGTAGTTCTTAGATATGCAAATATAAATAACATTGTAACTGTTGTGTTCTCATTATCTTGTTCCTCAAACCCATTTGTATTGTGGACAGAAAAAAGAGGTATTCACTAAAACTCGGCCAAATCCGTATCAATGTAGTAGCTTGTCTCGGTTTCAGCCGAGACCGCGGAAAGCGTATGTACAAACCGCAACTCGGCCGAGCTCGTGGAAGTCAAACTCGGTTTTGGCCGAGCACGGTGCAGTGTATGTGTTTCTCTGGTACGGCCGAGCCCACGGTAATGAATGTTTTTCATGGTAGTTAATGTATTTCGGGTTCGGCCGAATCCGAGGTTGTTTCATGGTAGTTAATGTATTTCGGGTTCGGCCGAATCCGAGGTTGTGCAAAATTCGGTTCGGCCGATGCCGATGTAGAGTAAATCGGCATCGGCCGGCTCTCAGAAATGTGTGTGGACGTATCGACTGAAAATAAGTACTGTTTCGGGACACAACTATTTATGTGCAAAAAATTGTACCTCTATTCGGATAACCGAACGCTCACCACGCCATCGTAATGACGGGCGAGAAGAGCGGTACAATTTTTGTTTTTTGGCTCCCGGAAATTATTCCCACGGCGAGGACAAAATTATTCTCTTAGCGGAGACAATTTTTCTGAGATGAAAAATTCTTAGTAACAGTAAAAAAAAATCCCACCCTGCGACGCGCCGGCCCCTCCCCGCTGCTCCTTCCTTGAAGGAGTCATTATAATGGGCAAGGAGCTAAAGAGTCGCGCGCGAACGATACCCTGTATATATCGATTTTTGAGGTTTTGTCGAGACGATTTACTCGACACACAAAAAAATCCCGCCCTCTGATTGGCTAAAAATTTTGGCGGGAAAAATACTCGAATCCTATTGGTCGTCGGTCCAGAGTTGTTGAGAGTAAAGGGTTGACTGAATAAAAAAGTGGTGGGGAAAACTCTCAGTCTCACGGTGGACGTCTGAGAAGATGGTCACAAACGGGATTTTGTAAATTATTTTTCGGTAGTAATTTTGTAGCAGCTAGAACCCGAGTTAATCCGGAAACCCCGACATAGCCTGTTCCGGGTCAGGTCTTTGAACTCACTCGAGACGGGCGTTCTGATTAGTAGGCGAATTTAGCGATGCATTCTTGTTTTAATATACACGTGTTTCGCCTACGCCCGGCCGAGGATTCAGACTCGTGTTTGGCTTTATGCTATCAAGGGTACAGATCAGACTGAAATTTGAGGTTTAACAAATTTTATTGAAAAAAATATAATACCAAGGTGGTCATTTCGGAGATCTTACTGTCGAAAATCCTGTTCTGGCCATCACCCGGAGTTTTTGGAAAGGTTGACACGTTGCCTCTCTATCTTAACGATGAAATCAACTGTTATCGGATTTATCTCTCTATTTTTCATTCGGATTTTAACGTCGTGACTCTTTCCTTCAAAAATATTCCAGATACCGAGAAGTCCATCGGAATCTTGAAAACTCTCTTTTGACGATACCTTTCCCGAATTTTGTTGGGAAACCACGGCGCATCGGATATCTTGTTTTTCTGTGGCCAGTTGAACGATGTCGGTGTTCATCTCCGGCGTGTAACACGACGATATTCTCGAAGAGAAGATCACGGCTTGAAATATCGCGTACGTTAAGCCAATACAAAACATCAAAACCATGTAATAACGACGAGCGCGTATCATCTGCGCTGTCAAACGTTGTTCGTATGAAGTATTACCGCTTTGTTTGTCTCGTATATAATTACGTGAACGTATCCGTCTCATTATGTTTTTGATAAATGTGCTCATGTTGAATTCGTCGGATCTTTAGCGATCGACGCTACTCCGAGAGTGAATAACTAGGACGGTTTATCTAACCAAGAGTCGGGATGGTCTCGTCGAAAATACGATAATCGACATTTGTTCGCTTATCGGTCAGCTTTGGTCGAGAGTCGTATCCTGTCAAGATCACTCCAACCTACAACAAGACCGGTGTTTGTGTCAATTGCTCTCGTCCCGACGAAAAGAGGAGGACATAATGAGTTGCGTAGAAATCGAAGAAGCCTGGCACGATCTTACTATACAGGAGCGTTACTTATTGCTTCAACTCAAAGCCGAACGACGTTTGGCTAAACGTTTCTTAAACATTTCTAATCTCAAGGATTGTATTACCAGCATTGTGATAATTTTGTTTGTGTTATATTCTTGTTCGAACGACACGATCAGTACAAATTACGATCGACGAGATATCGTTGAATTGGACACGAAGGAACACTCAATCCGATGCGTCGTTCTGTTTGGCGAAGACTTTAGAAAATCCGAAAATCTTCTTGGAGTCTGGAAACTCCTCTGCGCAATTTCCCGTAAAACAACAACAGGAAACGATAAGGTGACCCGATCTTTCAGTCAGACAATCGAATTTGAAGGCGAAAACGAAATTTTGCTTGAGGAATCTACTTTTTTCACCAACGTATCGAATTCGACGATTCCGACTTCAGTTGCAAACGGGGAGTTATACTTGTAGAAAAACAATATATGTCCAAAAATTTACGAATTTTGTCGCTTTGAAAATAAATCATTTTTATGAAATATTTTTTGTCTCTTGTGTCTTGTTACCTCTACAGTACCGCTAAAAGATTTTCAAAGTCAATATCACCCCGTTTGCCGGATTTAGGGTGGAAATCGTATATGTTTCGGAGGGACAAAATCTTACAGAGCAAATATTTTTAAGGTCCGAGAATCTGTTTTGGGGTTGATGAGAGTCGGGAAAGCACGGACTCGCGGATCTCTACTCGAATCCCCACCAACAATCCTCCCGGCGTATCCCCTCCATTGCTCAGGGGTCGAGGTCGGCCCCCCACTCACCTCCTCACGTTTGAATACGCGCTTTCACTCTGATCGCGCCAGTTGGAAACTAGCCGCTGGAGTCGTTCAAGCTGACATATTTATGCAGAAAACCATCCCGGCGGAGGCAGAAGTGAAGTGAAGTGAAGTGAAGTGAAAACCGTCCATCAGATAGAAGTTCGGCGGAGGGAACGATCATGGAATCTGAGGACGAAATAAGAAAAATAATGTCTCGGGATTCGTTATATAAACAAATAATGTGTTCTAAAAATAATGAAACTGTAATGAACAAACTTGTGCGGAATATGAATTTCATCAATTCTCGGACGTCATCGACAGAGCCGTCACAACACATATGGAAATTGCGGGGGATTGAACGTGAGAGGAGGCAGAAGGAAAGAGCCGCAATGTCGTCCCGGATCACGAACAATTTGATTCCCGTGGACAACGAGAGCATAAAGAAAATGCACGAGGCGTACGGTGTCGAGGATTCGATCGTCGATATCCAAGACAAAGTTGAATCCGATATGAACGAGTTCGGTAAAATGTATCAAACAGCCTCTCTGGACGAAAGGTACGGAGCATTAACCGAGTTAGCTGAATTTGAAATTTCAACGCTACCGACCGGAGAGGAGAGGGAGATAGAACGCGAGAAGAGGCAGAAGGAAAGAGCCGCAATGTCATCCCGGATCACAAACAATTTGATTCCCGTGGACAACGAGAGCATAATGAAAATGCGTGAGGCGTATGGTGTCGAGGATTCGATCGTCGACATCCAAGACAAAGTCGAATCCGATATGAACGAGTTCGGTAAATTGTATCAAACCGCCTCTCTGGTCGAAAGGTTTGGATTACTAACCAAATTAGCATTGGAATTTGGAATGTCAGTGCCACCCACGGGAGAGGAAAGGAAAATGCGAAAGACAGAAAGGCACAGACAGTGGCAGGAAAGGAGGGAGATGAATGCGAGACTTATCCACACTACGTTTGAAGATATCGACGGTCTGAGAAGAATCGGCGGGACTTATAAGACACCCAGTGGTGTCGGGAAAGTCAAAGAGATTGAGAAGATTGTTGAAAAACAAATGAGGAAATTCGATAAAATGTATACGAAAGCGGTGCAGAATGGTACGAGATACGATGTTCTAGAGGAATTGTTACAGCGTAGTAAAGAAACCGATGCACATAAAATGTAAATAACTTTTCTTGTAAATTATACCAGCGAAAATAATCTAATCTTTTTAGTCTATTATTGTAATACAGTTTTATATTTTGATTTAAATTGTTTCACTTGTATATATGTTTGTAGAATGAAATAATCTTTTTTTTGTAAATAACATTTATTTATTAACGAATGTTTTTATTTTTTAAAAAATCCTTTGAGATCAATCGGGAACCCGACAGGGGATCATGATTCGTGTAACGATCGGGATCCGATTATGGTAAGTCACTGAAAACCACTCTAACATGACCGTTAGTCGATACATAATCGGGGCAATTTTATTCGTATCTTTATTGGGTTCGGTTATGCTTTTGACGCATTACGTTTATTGGAAATTAGAATGTTACATCAAGGAAAAGATTTCGTTAAAAACACAAGGGGGTGGCGGGGTCAGCGGTGTCGGTCTCGAAGTTGTGGAACCGGAAGTGGCCCCGGGCAATTGGATGTCTGTCGAACCAGAAACCATCTGCAACAAATCGGACGTAGACGAAAAGGATGTCGAACCCGAAACCAGCTGCAAAGCAACGCAGACAGATTTCGGTTGGCCGAATTTGGCCGAAGTTGGCGAAACGATCCAGCCGAATGCGTCCGAGTCTGAAGATACGATCGGCGGCGAGTCGAAAGTTGACATTTTACCTTCGGCCCCACCACCTGAGTTAGTGGGGGGCGAAAACAGTCCCGACCGCTGGACGCCCCCGCCGCCGTACAACGAAGTCGTTGAGACGTACACACGAAACGATCTGGAATGGTATCGCGTGTTTGCGGCGTTCAATGAGAAACGCATGTCTATGGCCGTACACTGGACCCCGCCGCCTGTGAGCGGAAAACCGTTGAAAAGGTGCGTAAGTGAAGTAGAGAAATTCGCCAACGCAGAAACGCATCCGGTAGGCGCACACGAAATTTTCGCTTTCATAAAAGCTTTCGTCGCTCTCACGAATCTCGTCTACGCGGAATCGGCGGTGGATAGTCCGGTCAATGTCACCGACGCCGTTACGTCAATCTCCGTCGAGGACGACGGTCATCGTGAATCGCGCGTGGACTTGTTCCGAAAGGCGTTCGTTCTGCTCGTGAGTCAATACGTACCGAAAACCCCGATCAAAAACAGAGTAGTCCCTTTCGGCTACGATTGGTTCATCTTTTCCGGTCGCATAACGTATGCCGTCATAAACGCTCACGTGACGTTATGCTCGATTAATCGCGGGGCAACCGCCGTAGCAGTCACCGCCCGTCCGTATTACACGGCGGACGAATATTCGGTCACCACGCGCGCCGTAGTGGACGGATTAAAGAACATCTGCGCGAATTTCACGTACTCGTTGGGCTACGAGAGATACAGTTCCAACCGCGTGTACATCGGCGTCGCTTTCCTCTACGCCAGCCTGTTGGAAATCGCTTGTGATCGCCTATTGACCGACGGACGGATGCCGGACTACGCGGAAACGTTAAACGGAATTCTCACGGACCCTTCTAACCGTTATGACGCGTTTGAGAGTCTGATCGGCGATATAGGCAAACGGAGTCCGACCGCCACTGAAAGTTCACGGGTCAACGCTCCGAACGAGAAACGCGTGCCGGTCGGCGCGAAACGCGGTGACGTCACTTACGACGGTGTTTACGATGACAGAACGTTTATAGCCCATCGTAGACTGCGCATGTACGCGTACATCCGGTCGTATTGCGAACAACTGCCGGCCATACAGATTCTACTCAGGGAAAAACGGTTGGACGACCAGAGACTGTCTGTCCTTTTGCGCGCCGTCGAACCGATGAGTGACGAATCGTCGTTGTTCTATTTCAATCTCCATTCGCGCGTGGGCGCGTTCAAGTATCGCAACGGCTCGGCCCTTTTCGGCGCGGCGGGTCTTTCGAAATTTAGAAACGGCGTCGGCCGCACCTTTGAGGGCGGTGACTCGTTCGGGCGCGTTTACGCGGCGGACGGAGCTAGCATACTGTTCGTGCAAAGCCGAGCATTCACGTTTCACACGATAGGGCAATTGACCGATTTGGCCTACGGGGAAATTGAAAAATCGAACCGAGATCTGATGCCCGCCTGGTTGATGGGACAACGGCCGCTATTTCTTTCGGAAAAGAACAGACTGTCCGACATACCTTGCGGTCCACACCTGGAACCGTGCGTGATCGACACCGGCAAGAGCGAGGGTCTGATGTTGGACCTCATCGGCCGTCGTAATACGACCAATTATACGCCCGAAGAGGCTTCGTCAGCGTTGGTAGTGTTCGAAGACCAGAACATCGGCGCCGTATTCACATCCGTTCGCGAAAAAAATATGGACGTTCATTATAGCCGATGCACAGTGGCCACCACCTACTTCACGTTCACCACGTATTTTCGTATAACTAGAGAGAGCGTCAACGACGCTGAGGATATACGCCTCAGCTGCTATACGGGCAGTTCCGCTAAAATTAAGAAGAAACAGAAACGCAACGCCTCTTCTGGGGATTCTGACGTCAAAGGATCGACGACTGCCGTCCCTAACGCGGATGAGAAACCGGCGAGAGGTGCAAAAGGAAGAGATGACGAAGCCGGTGACTTTGATATGGAGGAAAATTCGTCAGACGGAACGTTTGAATTCAATTACTGTTCGGTCCGAGTCTTCGTGCAGACCCGGGACGGTACGGATTATTTGGGTGGCGCCGTACGACCGGTGGTCACCAATTCGGTGGAAAAGAGGTCCAAAAGTAAATGCGCCTACAAATCCGAAGATCTAAAAAACGTATCCTTAACGGTGGCACCCTACGGAGGCGGTGATGACGGTTCGCCGGATCAACCGGCTTCGATCACGATTCTGTACAGGCCGAAAAACACAAAACAAGCGAAAATACCCTTGTCGCTGGCGGAGCGCGAGATTTCACCTTTCGCCACTGTCGAGCGTAAAAATGAAATTTTTCGGATAAAAATAGATTTAAGATATTCTGTATATTGTGACACGGTCGGTAAAATCGTCGTATTAGTTGACGCGCATGAGAAAAGGGCATGTATCGCGTCGATTCGGTCGAGCATATCGCAAGACGAACAGCAGTCTGATGAAAATGAAACACTCGCTAAAACTTCACTCCTTCTGGCGGAAGAAAATTTAGGTACGATAAAATACGACTCTAGGCGCAACCTGCGCACGTACGTATTTTTTGATAGCGGTTAGTTAGAATCGCGGTAACAACCGTTGAGTGGGAGGGGAGGGGGGTTCAGTCCCGGCCACGCCCTCAAGGGTGGGGAGAGGGGGAGAGCAATCAGCGTGCCGGCAGTCAGTCAGCTTTGGGATACTAGTCGAGCGGTCTACATCTGTTTTAACCCGACGTACCCGTGAAGAAGAACGAAGGTATAGAATTAATGGATAACGAAATGTTTTATGAATCTGAAAAAATGCGCGATCTTGTAAATCGAGAAGAACAAGTAGTTGCCGTCGTACGTTGTGGTGATAATATTTTATCCGCCGTAAAATTGACACCGCCGGATCTCGAGCTTCAGAACAGTCTTCTTGCACGAGCGAAAGAAATCATAAAAGAGGAGGAGAAGAGTTCCATGTCGTCGGATAACAACGGAAAGCGTGGTGGCATTAAACGTAAAAAAAATAAAATCGCCACACGCACCGGCAGTGCTACGACAGTGGATCGAGAACGTTTCCAACGAATCAACAGAGACGCTTTTCGAAGAAAAGTTATGAAACTGGTGGACGGGTGGATTCGGTTGCTTAAGGACGGTGATGAACTTAAACAGACTGTAGTCACTAACGACGATCAAGCAAAAACAAAAGGGCCCGAAAAAAGATCGAAGAGAGGCCCCGAGAAAAAGGTAAAGAATATCTACGCCGAAGAGATACGGGGGAGTTGCAGCGGCGACGCGGACGAATTGTTTCGTCAGCAGAATGGATATTTGTATTACAGTATTTTTTGTACAAAAGAGTTGGAATCTCTATTGACGAGTAAAAGACAGAAAATGGAGGGGGAAAACGAAATTGACGTGTTGATAGACAGACTGGCCATGCTGGCGAACATCTACATCAAAATAATGTACACGTTCGACATAAGACCTACGGTATTCATCAAATTCGACGACCGGGAAGTCCCGGCGTTGTTCGCCCGCCAGACGGTGCCTACGCCGGACACGTGCGTCACCGGCCCTCCGGGATATTACTGGACAAAGATCTTGCATTCTGACAACATCGTAAAGCCGATACAACGCGTCCCTTTACAACGCGTTAAATCGGAAAGACTCTTGCAGGATGTGACTTTCGTCGTTGTCGGCGAAAGAGCGTTGGATCAGCTGTTTCCAGTCGCACCGAATCAGTTCTTCGCGCAACAACGATCGCGAAAACGTTTCAAAGAAACATACAATTACCTAGCGTCCATTCCGGAAGTCGACCTTTCCCATTTGGGTTGGGACATTATCAAAGGGACGGGTGTTATAGATCCGATAAAAACGTTTTTGCCAAAAATAACAACGGCGGAGGTTTGTTCTGCGGACGATGAAGTTTTCACCAACTACATGGACATGTTCGTCACCATGGTTGTGCTGAGATTGAAAAACGAACAACTCACGTTGGCTCACAAACAGGTCTCTCCTAAACAACCGCGCGTACTGAGGACCGAATACAAGTTCGAGATCGCTGGGAGAGCAGACCGCCCGGCGATTTATTTTTTCAGGGACCGGAATGATTTTGTGACGGACATTTCGGTGTTGAGCGTGGTTGACGATCTCTTTGGCTCGGAGGAAATTGTGTCTAGGATGATGGGAGACGGTGACTTTGACGACGGTGTCTACTTTTACGACGTACTGTCAGTGAACGAAATTCTGACGCTACTGAAATCTCTCGGAATATCTTACGTTCAACCGGAACACCAAGATTTCTACACATACGTTCTGTCTTTCAACGACGATGTGCGTGAAGCGATAGCTTGCTCGTCTCATACTATCGACTACAGACTCGAAGATGTCATCGCGGCAGGCACGTTGATTAAACTACACGAGACGGATCCGGCCCGTTTCAAACCCGCCGAATGTCTGATTAAGGCCGATGATATAATCGTGACAACCAACATGTCGCAGTACACCACGACCTACTACGTAGAAAAGGGTAAAAAACTATTGAGAGTTCTAAACGGGTATCCCGAAAATCTCCAGCGGAGCGATTGCGTCATGCGCGTGTTCAAGTTGAAATGGAAAGGAAAAGATTGTTCGGAAATCCCAAAATCCCTTTATACGATTTTCCCTCAATTTAGTTTCGTTTTCAAGAACATGGAGTTGTACGAAGAAGTCGAAGCGGGAATAACGACAGACTTTGGGTCGACTGAGATTATTTTTCCAGACATGAGGTATAGTCTGATCGAAATGAAACCGGAAATCACAATCGGTCCAATGGAAGTTCGGGTTTCGCCCGAGGAGGATATTTTAAAAGATTTCAACTTTAATCTCTGATCCGATTAAGATAACGGCCCGTTCAAAAAGAACACCGTCACTGCCAGTGTCATCGATCGCTACTTGTTAATGATACATTTATAAACTTTACCAACAGTATTTTTATTATTTATAAACATATATTTACATATTTATCGTTTTCCTTTTTTTGCCTTTCCACCGGCATTTTTATTTTGTTTCTTTGTCGGTTTGTCCTGTTTGTCATGGTTGATCAACAGATTAACGGACGAAATTTTCTCCAATCGCTCCGTACCCAAGTAAACTGCTTGTACGGGGAAATCTTTCCATTCGCATCCCTTCTCGTCGGTCACGGTGTCGGTTTTGAAATCGTATTTTATACTGTCCTTGACCACGGGCGTAAAGTCGTGGAACACCATCGACGCGGGCGTATCGCCTTTCTTCACGATCCTCATCCGAGCGTACCTCTTGGGTTGGCCTTTATCGTTTTCACCCACAATGATGCTCTTTTTGACCTTCCTCTCCTTGCTAGCTCCCGCGGGTAACGCGGAATTAACAATCTTGACGATACAATATCTGTTGTTGATGTTCGATGATCCGACACACTTTTCAAGCACTTGGGTCATCTCAGGCGTCATCACAATACTGAGACTCGAGATGTCTATGGAGTCTTTGTCGCGCGCGACCTCATCGTGTTTGACGAAACGTTTGTCGATGTCACCGCGAGGGGCCGGTTGAGGCTGCGGGGGCGCGATCATACCAACGTCGTCTTTACTTTTAGATTCAGTTTCTTTATTTGATTTTTCAAATTGTGACGGACCCGTCACGGTGGCCAATATCTTTCCGACCAAAGGTGGTGAAACGACCTTATTGCCCTCGCCATCGCGACGTTCACTCGGTATTTGTAACTGAACGTGCATCGGCACCGCTTCCGCTATTGGAGCCGGTGTACGCTGGCTGCTGTTTTGCGTCGTTTGTACAGGTGAGGCTATCGCCTCCTTTCTCGGAACAGGCGCTGGTGGACGTTCGGGAACGTTTTGGGTGGGTCCTGCCGGCGAACGATCGGGAACGTTTTGAGACGTCTTCGCGGGTGCTGCCGGCGGAAGCTGAGGAACGTTTTGAGATATCCTCGGGGATGCCACTGGCGGACGTTGGGGAACGTTTTGAGACGTCGTCACTGGTACCGCCGGCGGGCGTTGGGGAACGTTTTGAGACGTCGTCACTGGTACCGCCGGTGGGCGTTGGGGAACGTTTTGAGACGTCGTCACTGGTATTGCCGGCGAGTGTTGGGGAACGTTTTGAAACATCGTCACTGGTACCGCCGGCGGACGTTGGGGAAGGTGATACGTCATCACTGGTGCCGCCGGCGAACGTTCGGGAACGTTTGCCACCGTCCCGGGGAGGTCTTTTCTCTGAGCCTGATCCGGCGGACGTTCAAATTCGGGGACGACATGTCTGATTTTTGCTGCCGCTGCCGCTGCCGCGCGTTCACGTTCACCTAAAAGTTCACTGTTCAATTGTTCATTTCGTTTGCGCTCGCCGTCGAGTCTGAACTCGAGATCCTGGAGGCGGCCTCGTTCCGATAACAACCATTCGTGCTCTTCTTTGAGTTTCGCGTCGACTTTGTCGAACCGCTCCCTTTCGTTCCGCAACGTTTCTTCCATCGATCTCAGACGCTCGGCGTTCTCGTTGTTCTCGCCGCGCTCATCCATCATCTGTTTTTGTAGTGCCTGTATTCTGTTTTGATACTCTTCCGCCCTACTACTCATCGTTCCTTCGATGTCGTATAATTTCCTTTCTAACATTTCTATCGCACCGGCGTTCGTCATGATGTCGGCGGCGTAACCGGTTTTTAAAAGCTCTTCTGCCGGCTCTGTTTCAGCGGGTTCTATTTCGGATTCACCACCGTCTGTGTATTCGGACGTTCGGGCTTCGTCGTCCGCGTCAGCCGCGTCTTTGGTAGCGGTCACGACAACGATGGCGACGAATATGGCGAACACCAATAGCGGTATCACGTAACCGGAAATCATTGTCTGTCGATATATTTACTTATCACCGTCTGCGGAGAAAGTCTCACCCAAGCCCACCGGCTCGTGCGACACGGGGGCGGGCGAAAGAGTGTGGGTTTTTTTCGAAAGGGACCGGCTTTTTTTCGCCCGCGCCGATTTCATAGCTTTTTTTTGTGGAACGTCGGTCGTGTCGGTGGCTGGTCGCCTTTTGTTCGTTGCATCGCACGGGCGTTTTGAAGTGTTATCCGCGGTGCGGGTGGCAGCGGGTGGGCCGGTCACAACCGGCCCGGGCGATATGCTCGTGGCGGTTGTAATCCGGCATGCGGTATTGCTTGACTTCCTTTTTGCACCGGCTTCCGTGACGTTCGCTCTATTTTGGGGTTTCCTACTTTTCTTCGTCTCTATGATATCATCAAATTCGTCTCTGGCCCGATCTGTCAGATCGTTCAGTTTGCTGACGGTCAGCGTTCTCGTACATTCGGTCATTTCTCTCTTTTGATAAAAGATGTTGCACGAGCCCAACACCATGTATAGCGAACTGTTTGGATACACGTAACTGCAGCCGACTTTATCCCAGCCGATGGTCTGCTGGTAAAAGAGACGCGATCGCAAGACGCGGTTTTTCATCACCTTCTCGTGCGTTTCCATGACCCTCAAAAACGTTTTAACGCTATCGGTCGTATCGAGCGTGTATACCATCCTCATTACGGGTGTTTTTTTGATGGTCGGCCGGTAACCGGAACCTTGATCTTTATCGAGCCAAGCGGCCGTCTCTGTTTTGGGATATTCACACAGCACGCCGAAACTGAGTACTCGAAATCCGAAACACAACATGATATGCACCGTGTGAGCTGCCGGGACGATCGGATCGTTGGCGTTGTTCGGTTCCCACTTGGCCCGGGTACGAAACGCGACGATCGCGTCTTTCTTGTCGGCGGCCACATTCCCCAGTGAAAATAGAAAATCCAACACTACCGGACGTTCTTGAAGGGCTTCATAAATTTTCGCCTCAAAGTTACGAAAGTCGTTAACGACACCCGGAGGGTACGAGTTCCACCAGAACGACGGCGGAAGACCTTCCGAAAACTGATGTCCGGGGAGATTTCCCCTCGCTTTATTTTTTATCTTTTTTCGTTTGCCTTCAATTCTGGGTCTTGTAGGTCTAGTCAACGCCACGTGCGAATTGAGGACGTAAGAACCCACAAAATGCCAACTTGGATACGAATGCTCGCCGACGCCGACGAAAACGTTAGTTTCTTTCGTGAGCACTCGCGGAAACTTGACTTTGGCGTGACTCAGCGGTTTCCCGACGATTTTCACGATATAGTCGGTGGTCGGACAAACCTTTGAACGGTTGAACCGATGGTCTATGAGCAGAGTCGCGTTGTCGAAACTGAAAAGACGAACATTTTCAAACAAAAAGGTTTTGATTACGCCCTGGTTTTTAATTATCGTAGATACGAATTCTGCCGGTATCGAAATCATTTCTATTTCGAAAATATCCGTTTTAACAAAAAAAGGCAAGAGGTGGGTATAAAATTCTATTTTCAATACACGTTGTGGTTTACTGTCAATTTTACCCGCTTTCGGCATCAAACTGTCGAGTGCCTTGGTCGTATTTGCTTTGGTAACGAACATGCTGACGGAATCTTTGGCGCTCTCGGGAGGCGTGAGAACTCCGGCGTCTGATTCGTCGCTGTCGGTCTCGCTTTCAATAACCACCGTTGATTCGGAATCGGTGCTATCGCTCTCGCTTTCGTCATCGTCTAGGGTTATATTTCTTTTCGCTACTTTAACGCGCGCCGACTTGCCGAAATTGCTCCACTCGAAATCTTCGCTGTCGGAGCTCGATGACGACAAGTACGATTGGGCTCGCTTCATACTTCGTTCCTTACTACTATTTCCGAATTATTCGAATAATTTAACGAAATCTTGGACGATTTCTTCTTCCTCTTCTCCTTCCTCCGCTATAGAAACGTCATTGACCTTATTCTTCACAATGGGCTTTTCTGCTACGTAGGATCTTCCGTCGGACGTTGCGGCGTCCTTACCTTTCCCATCTCCCCCCAGAGCTTCGTCTATGCAGGTGCGCATCAACGAGTCGCATACCTCTTTTATCCGCCCGATTACCGCCGTTCTCTTTTGGCCGTCTAATGAATACAACCAAGTCAGAACCGCGATTAGGACGATTAACAAAAAGTAAAACACCAACGTTAACAGTTTGGGCAGACCGACCAGGACGACTACGAAAGCAGTGACGCTGCAAAACGCCGTATTGCGCAGCATAGCTATATCGGCCGCGTCCAACGGACCGGCTACATACGCAACAGTACTGCTCAACACCATGATTTACAAACTTATAGATTTCGCGGCCGAACCCGTGAGCTCGGCTAAAATTTCAAAGTGCCAAAACGACCTTCCACTCCGCCGTCCGTCACGAGACTGAACGTTTCCCCCACCACTTTTCGGCTCTGTCAACCCCTAATCTTCGACAACTCCCAACCGCCAACCAATAGGATTCGAGTATTTTTCCCGCCAAATTTTTTGACCAATCAGAGGCCCGGATTTTTTCGATCGTTGAAAAAAACGTCTCGACTTAACCCCCAAAATGCATATATACAGGGTATCGTTCGCGCGCGACTCTTTAGCTCCTTGCCCATTAAAATGACTCCTTCAAGGAAGGAGCAGCGGGGAGGGGCCGGCGCGTCGCAGGGTGGGATTTTTTTTATTACTGTTGGATACGAATTTTTTCATCAGAGAAAATTTTTGTTCTGGCCGGATTTTATTTTTTGGCGAGACATAAAAAACGAAAAAAAATTACCGCTCTCCTCGTCTGTCATTACGAATCCAAAATAGCTATTAGCACCGCCGTCACACAGCGCTGTGGGCGTTCGGTTACCCGAATAGAGGTACAAATTTTTAAATCCGTACGTTTTTTATTTTTACATTCTGACTGAGGCCGGAGATTTCAAAACTTTTCTCGCAGAGTTTTATATTCTGCCGACCGCTCTTCTCGTCTGTCATTACGAATCCAAAATAGCTATTAGCACCGCCGTCACACAGCGCTGTGGGCGTTCGGTTACCCGAATAGAGGTACAAATTTTTAAATCCGTGCGTTTTTTATTTTTACATTCTGACTGAGGCCGGAGATTTCAAAACTTTTCTCGCAGAGTTTTATATTCTGCCGGACCGCAAAACTCATACGTTTTTGACACTCTGCACTTCGTGTCCATATTGCCGTTTTAAGTCAATGCCGTCCACTTGCGGACCATCGCAGAACTCGGTTTAGGCAAATACGACGCCGAAACGGCCGTATCGTCACATCTAGGATCGGCGCGAAAAGAGGTGTAAATCAGTGCGTTTTTATTTTTTATTTTGACGGAAAGTCGGTTGGAGATTTCAAAACTTTTCTCGAGTAAAAATGTGTGTAACAAATTAACCCCCCCCCCCAGTCAGCGACGCGCCGGCCCCTCCCCGCTGCTCCTTCCTTGAAGGAGTCATTATTATGGGCAAGGAGCTAAAGAGTCGCGCGCGAACGGTACCTCGTATATATGCATTTTCGGTGGCGTGTCGAGATGTAATTTTCGACGCGCGGAAAAATACGGCCTTCTGATTGGCTGAAATTTTTGGCGGGAAAAATACTCGAATCCTATTGGTCAGCAACCGGGGGTTGTCGAGAGTATAGGGTCGACCGAACCGAAAAGTGGTGGGGGAAATGCTCAGTTTTATGTTAGACGTCGAAGAAGATTGTCGCAAAGGGGACTTTGAATTTTTCACACTCACGCGCGGGTAACCGACCCTCACGCGGTTAACCAAAAATTTAAAGCGGTTACCCGCGCGTTCTGATCAATATCTCGCGCGCCCTTTCTGTGAGCTAGGGACCTGTACGGAGAACGGAAAGGGATAAGTTCGTGTTTTCCAGATTAACCGCCAGTCGGGTGTATTGTAGAAATAGTTGTGTCCCAGGGGTTTCAGCCGAAATGCAAAACACAAACATTTCCACCGCTCTGCACGTCAAACGCTTGTGTTGACGGTTAGTTGTAATTGCCGTCCCTACGGTGCCAAAATAGTTGGTAGATGACCGGGAGGAAGCCGGAATAAAGGTGTATATTTTAATTGTCCCCGGCCGAGTTTAATTTTCACCTGAAATACAATCAATATCGAATCGCGTAACGGGCGATGGCCAAGTGGGCAACACCCCCCAGATATTCGCATAAAGAAATATACAGTAACTGTGAATGGGTAATCTTATCCTACAGTGAAAAGTTGTATATGTATCTCGTTTGGACAACACATATTCTAACTAAAGGAGGAGTAAATGAGGAAGCTTATTGAAAGTCTACAATTTTATTGAGACAAATAATAAAAACTAGTGATCAATCGGTATTTGTAAGTCTACAATTTTACTGAGACAAAATAATAAAAACTAGTGATCAATCGGTATTTTTTCAGAGTCGCGGTTGTTTTTCTTATTGTTTTTAATTTTGATTTTTTGTTCACTTCCACTTTTGCTATCGGTCTTTTGCGCGAGTGAAATCGGTGGCAAATCAAACGGGCTGTGATTGTTGTTATATCCCATTACTTCCCGTTGGATGTTCAATATCGATTCCACGGCTGATTCGTTTATATCATTTAGTTTGGCATCCGCATCGTGGTCATTGTTCACATTTTCTTCTAAATCGGTGTCTTCCTCAAAGAAGGTGCGATGAACGTCTTCCGCCTTGTACAAAGTACGCGCCTTTTTCCCAGTCGCTCCCTTTTTCGTTTCCTTATTTTTTATCTTTTTTTCCGGCGGAGGTTGTGTTTCATCATCGTCCGTTTCCATCGCTCCTTCCCCGACCTCTAAAGCACCGTATTCACTGTCTGCGTTGCGGGTGATATATTTTACGGTGGCAAAACGGTCCATAGAAATTTCGCAAACCAGTCTGCGCAGTTCGTTATATAGATCTTCGTAGCTACCGTTAAACATCATTTCGTTACCACTCAGGATCTTCGGATCGTGTTGTCGGAGTTTTGTGGCTAAAGCCTTCGTGTGGTCCTTGCATTCGTCGTTCCTCGGTGCGATGCAAATGTAGCGGTCGATTTTACCCCTTTTAGCGTATTTAACGGCTGACTCTAAACGTCTGTAGACAAACTTCCCGTCTTTTTCAAATATGATATATTCGCAATCGTTGCTCGTAGTATTGCGCTTTCTTTTCACCTCCTTGTTGTCTCGTATCGGTTTGTCTTGAGAAATCGTGTTAGCATCGTTAGTTTTTGGTTGGCCGTTTTTCATTTGACACATCGATCGATCGCCAAACAGTGAAATGGAAAGGATGTCAAACAGACCGTTGAAATGGCGTTGGTAAAATATCATCTCGTCGACAGGTTCTAGTGCCAACGCTTCGGCCTTTTTTTTCCAGGCATCTACGATGGAATTAGCTGTGGCCAAGACGCTGTTCATCTGGTTAGAGGTGCCGGAGTTGCTCTTATCGTTATCGGTGTTATGTCCGTAGTGGAAAAACAATTTCTCTACTTTCATATTGTGAGCGAATTTCCCTTCCGATTTGGTCAGCGGCAGTGTGTCGAACATTTCCGTGTCTAAATACGAAGCCAAATCCTGTTCTGCGGTGGTGTTGGTTGGGGAATCTCGGCTCTGTGCGAATTCAGCAGCCATGTTATACGGCGAACAGCAAGCTGGTACTATGTGAAGACAATCGGGTCGGTTGTCGAGTTTTATAGTCTGGCTGACTCGAGAGGTCGACAAAAAAGCAAAGACTGCCGATGTTTCGTTGGACTGACAGAAAGCGAAAAATGTTTTGTTTACTACAAGGTGCGCTCTGGAAAGGGGATCGTCCTATCGCTTCCGGTTTCTTCGGTGTACTGCGGTGGCGGCGGCAGAGAGATAGACACCGAGGACGATGGCGACGTCGAGAACGATGATAACGACGGGATGGGGTGGGGATGCCGTTCGAAGGTCGAGAGTGGGACTGGCTCCCCGCCCTCCGCACACTTTGTGCAGCTGCACTGTGGCGGTTCTGGGAAAACTAACGGAAACGGGTTGAAATGCGCGGTCGAACTTACTTCGGAATACGGGGGTAGGCGATCTATAATGACTGCACTCAGGTTTGTCACGTTTGATTTTCTCTTAAAATGGCAAAACCTAGTGACGCAAAACACTGCTCCGATACCAACAGCTACCGTGGTAACGATACCAACTACTATTACAAAAATCATCGCACTAAATGTCGTGAAACCTTACAATCTTATGCGGGGTCCGGAACTACGGCTCCGCGTTTTTCCTCAACAGATTTTGTAACGCTTTCTCAATCTTGACGACTACCGATTGGTCGTCGTCGCAACTCGCAAGCTCGTCATCGCTCGTTGTGTAGGAGGTCGACGTCAAAGTGTTCACGCTTGTAGTGTCCGTGTCGAACTTTTCGTCAAAACTCGTAGTGTCGGTCACGCTCTCCCATTCTTCACCCGGATCGTTCCGACTCGCGCTGTCGCAGAGTAGGACTTTTGCGTGGGAATTTTCGGCGGTCGTCGCTCTTCCGTAAAGTCGGTAATCGGTTCTCGTAATTTCGTCCACGATGAATCCATATACGTGTACGACGTTGCCACATTTCTCAGCATCGACGGTCACCAGATCAGCGTTTGAACCGATGTCTTTCTGTGCATCGTACCATTCGGCGGACACAGCGCGCACCGCTCCTTCCACTTCGGTCTCACCGATTATCTCGAACAGCACGCCCGCCAACAGGGCATTTCCTTCCGGATTGTTAGCGATACCGAACACGTCTTTGCGTTCGGACGAGAGCATTCTGTGAAGACGTCGTAGCGTCCGTGAAACCGACTCGGGATGTCCGGCGGTATCCAGTTGAACTCGAATCACGCCTACTGTCGTTTTTCGTGAGTGCGATCTACGCGGACCGTCCGATTGTGCTCTCAGCAGACCCGTGTCAACGATAAACAACATTTCGAGACCGCCGTCTGGCGCGGACGTCAGTGGAAGCAGTTTAGCCTCTTCTGGACGGAACGCGAAACGGAAAGCGCAATCACCGACCGCCAAAATGGTGGGACCGTATATCCCGATTGGCGACGCGTTGTACAGTCGCAAGTCAGACGGAGAAGGTTCGTAAAGTACCGCGTAACCGATGTCGTCATGGACGCCTACCATTTTGTGCGACCATCCTGCTGGTACGCTCACACCACCGTCCAACGCTTTTGCGCAAGACGATGTCACCAAGTAGTATGGTGGCAAGGTGAGCGCGTCATTTTCGGCCACCATGGTGCCGATACGTGAGCGGAGAACGACCGCCGCATCGCCAAAAACGAATGTAACTGTTTGTTTGTCATTGCTCCGGTCGTTTTGAAAGTCTTCCACTTTATTAGCGATCACGGCCGCTTCCTGGACGAGGTGAAGTCCGCCGTGCTTGAGCGTAGTAACAGCTTCGCGTTTGGCTCGTATTCCGTCACCCGCGATATCGGTCCCCTCCGAAGAGTTTCTTGTTTCTGTAATTTCGGCTTCGTCGGAAATATTATTAGTTACTCTTGCGTCTCCAGTAGTCTCTTCAGTGGGCGTGAATGGTTTTTCAGGAATTGTATCCACCACGGGAGGAGTTACGTTTAATGAAGTGTTCTTCCCCGTGAATGTGTTTTCAGGAATTGTATCAACCGCGGGCGGAGTTACGTTTAATGAAGTGTTCTTCCCCGTGAATGGGTTTTCAGGAATTGTATCAACCGCGGGTGGAGTTACATTTAATGAAGGGTTCTTCCCCGGCGGTAACACTTCCGGTTCGATCGTAGGCGTGAATGGTTTTTCAGGAATTGTATCCTCCGCGGGCGGAGTTACGTTTAATGGTGGTAACGCTTCCGGCTCGATTATGGGCGTGAATGGGTTTTCAGGAATTTTATCCACCACGGGCGGAGTTAGGTTTAATGGCGGTAACGCTTCTGGCTCAAATGTGGGCGTGAATGGTTTTTCAGGAATTGTATCCACCGCGGGTGGAGTTACGTTTAATGGCGGTAACGCTTCTGGCTCAAATGTGGGCGTGAATGGTTTTTCAGGAATTGTATCCACCGCGGGCAGAGTTACGTTTAATGAAGTGTTCTTCCCCGGTGGTAACGCTTCCGGCTCGATCATGGGCGTGAATGGGTTTTCAGGAATTTTATCCACCTCGGGCGGAGTTAGGTTTAATGGCGGTAACGCTTCTGGCTCAAATGTGGGCGTGAATGGTTTTTCAGGAATTGTATCCACAGCGGGCAGAGTTACGTTTAATGAAGTGTTCTTCCCCGGTGGTAACGCTTCCGGCTCTATCATGGGCGTGAATGGGTTTTCAGGAATTTTATCCACCTCGGGCGGAGTTAGGTTTAATGGCGGTAACGCTTCTGGCTCAAATGTGGGCGTGAATGGTTTTTCAGGAATTGTATCCACCGCGGGTGGAGTTACATTTAATGAAGGGTTCTTCCCCGGCGGTAACACTTCCGGTTCGATCGTAGGCGTGAATGGTTTTTCAGGAATTGTATCCTCCGCGGGCGGAGTTACGTTTAATGGTGGTAACGCTTCCGGTTCGATTATGGGCGTGAATGGGTTTTCAGGAATTTTATCCACCACGGGCGGAGTTAGGTTTAATGGCGGTAACGCTTCTGGCTCAAATGTGGGCGTGAATGGTTTTTCAGGAATTGTATCCACCG
The DNA here is from genome assembly GCA_963675035.1 of Allygus modestus. NCBI lineage: Eukaryota > Metazoa > Arthropoda > Insecta > Hemiptera > Cicadellidae > Allygus > Allygus modestus. Next base: position 240,138,301 of record OY776111.1, on the reverse strand, counting down.
CGGGTGGAGTTACGTTTAATGGCGGTAACGCTTCTGGCTCAAATGTGGGCGTGAATGGTTTTTCAGGAATTGTATCCACCGCGGGCAGAGTTACGTTTAATGAAGTGTTCTTCCCCGGTGGTAACGCTTCCGGCTCGATCATGGGCGTGAATGGGTTTTCAGGAATTTTATCCACCTCGGGCGGAGTTAGGTTTAATGGCGGTAACGCTTCTGGCTCAAATGTGGGCGTGAATGGTTTTTCAGGAATTGTATCCACAGCGGGCAGAGTTACGTTTAATGAAGTGTTCTTCCCCGGTGGTAACGCTTCCGGCTCGATCATGGGCGTGAATGGGTTTTCAGGAATTTTATCCACCTCGGGCGGAGTTAGGTTTAATGGCGGTAACGCTTCTGGCTCAAATGTGGGCGTGAATGGTTTTTCAGGAATTGTATCCACCGCGGGCGGAGTTACGTTTAATGAAGTGTTCTTCCCCGGTGGTAACGCTTCCGGCTCGATCATGGGCGTGAATGGGTTTTCAGGAATTTTATCCACCTCGGGCGGAGTTAGGTTTAATGGCGGTAACGCTTCTGGCTCAAATGTGGGCGTGAATGGTTTTTCAGGAATTGTATCCACAGCGGGCAGAGTTACGTTTAATGAAGTGTTCTTCCCCGGTGGTAACGCTTCCGGCTCGATCATGGGCGTGAATGGGTTTTCAGGAATTTTATCCACCTCGGGCGGAGTTAGGTTTAATGGCGGTAACGCTTCTGGCTCAAATGTGGGCGTGAATGGTTTTTCAGGAATTGTATCCACCGCGGGCGGAGTTACGTTTAATGAAGTGTTCTTTCCCGGTGGTAACGCTTCCGGTTCGATCGTGGGCGTGAATGGTTTTTCAGGAATTGTATCTACCGCAGGTGGAGTTACGTTTAATGGCGGTAACGCTTCCGACTCGATCGTGGGCGTGAATGGTTTTTCAGGAATTGTATCCACCGCAGGTGGAGTTACGTTTAATGTGAATGATTTTTTAGGAATTTTATCCAACGCGCCCGGTAACGCTTCCGGCTCGATCGTTGGCGTGAATGGGTTTTCAGGAATTGTATCCACCGGCGTGAATGGGTTTTCAGGAATTGTATCCACCACGGGCGACGAAGCGTTCTTCATTTCCGTCGTTTTCACGGTCGGAAGGGGAACTACGTCCACCGGTGGCGTAACCGTCTTGATCGTGGGCGTAAATGGTTTTTCAGGAATTGTCTTCGCCGCGGACGAAGCGTTCTTCGTTTCCGCCGTTTTCACGGTCTGAAGGGGAAATACGTCCACCGGTGGCGTAACCGTCTTGATCGTATGTGTAAATGATTTTTCAGGAATTGTGTCCGCTGTGGACGGAGTTCCCTTTGTCTCAGTTGTGGGCGTAAATGATTTATGAGGAATTGTCTCCGCCGCGGATGAAGCATTCTTCGTTTTCACTGTTGGAGTCTCGATCGTGGGAATAGATGGTTTTACAGAAATTGTCTCCGCCGCAGACGTTGTATTCTCTTTAGATTTCGATGTGTATGTGTCTAAATATTCTGCCGAGGCGGAAGAGGTTTTATCAATGTCAATCTGTTTAGTATAGGCTGTTTCCTCCACGGATATTTTACTCCTCCGCGGGAGATCGGTAACTATAGTAGTTTCGGAAGCTGTTTCGTCCGAGCCAGAAATAGGTTCTTTGGTGGTCACCGTACCCTCTTGAACGGTTAAAGTTCGTGTAGAGGTGGGATGTTGTATAGTGTCCGTTACATTTTTCCCGTCATCCGTCGAGGTAACAGGATTTTCATCTTCGTAACAACCAATGTTGAGGAGAGGTTTAACACCGTTCATTCTGGCTAAAAACAGTACGAACGAACCGACAACGAAAAACGCCAAAACGATTAACGTCCTTCGTTTCATTTCTATTTGATTATTTTGTTCACTTATCAAGTGCCGGCCGGCGGAGATGACAACATCTTGCTCACGAAAAAAATACCAATTCAATTAACCTTTTATTCATCTTCTTCGCGTCTAATCTTCTCGTGATTAACGTCCGCGGCCAGCCGGCCGAGTTTACGGGCGATCGAATCGTTTTTCCTCTTTCTTCGAGTCATCTTGTTGAAATCTTTTTCACGTAGTTTCGTAGACACAGAAAGCGGTGGGAACCAGACGTTCCATTCTTTCATCGCTTGCCTTATACCTGTTTTTGCCTCTTCCTCTTCCCTTTCGTCGACGTACTCTTGTTTCAAACGACGTAGACGATACTCGCTGAACACACGCAGGATTTTAAGCCACACTGAACACCATTCGCGGTTTTTGACAATGAAATCCCTACACATAATCGTGTGTGGATATTCGCGGTGATTACCGAAAGTGTCTACAACTATGGCGTGAAACAAACGTTTAGACCGAAGCCGCTCCATATTTATGACAGACGCCGGGGTGTCTGATACATCATCACCGTCCGCTCCGTCGTTATCGATCGTTTTACGACTTCCGTTTTTCATTAAATCCAGCGACGTGCTGTCCATGATATGCTTTAGCTGGCACGTTAACGAGGTAAAATCGGCGTGTTCATCGTTAGTGAAACATGCCTTGTACTTTTCCGAATCGTGTTTTTCCCAGAATCCGGCCGCATAGTCCCGCGGGTCGCACTCGATACGTCTGGCTTTCACGCAATTACCGCCGCTCGTGACGAACGCCTCGTTTGACCCACCACCTGAGAGTATGTCACGCAGTTTATCCTCGTCTGTAACGCTTAACACGTAACGGTAATAGTTTTTGAACCACATAGTTACCAGCCTCTCCATAGCGGCGGCGAAACTGGAACAGTCCTTTACAAAGTGCACCGGTCTCAACGATCTCAGCGCTCCGTTGTCGTCGACATACGGGAACCGGTCCAAATTGATAACAGCGTCCGTAACTGTGCAGAAGGATGGCCAATAACCCTCTCGTTCGTGGAACGTGTCCCACTTCCTCAACATTGCGGTGACCACGGTCCAAAACTCTATGGCATTTTTCGGCTCGTATTCGGCTACGTGTATATCGTATATTTCTATTTCGGTTGAAATAGAACATAGGCGGCGGTTTAATGAGAAATTGTGCATCGTACAGGGATCTAGATTTTCCAACACGAGTGCCAGCGGTTTTCCGCTCCACCTGTCGGTTGAATATTGGGCATTTTCGTGTACATGGAGTTGGTTTTCAACATCACCCTCGTCACCGTGAAACAAAAGGCCAAATCGACTACCAACGATGCCGTTATTTGATCTGTCCCGTTGATGCACTCGATAGTCCGCGATGTTTGGAAACAGCGAACACAAACCGTCGGACGCGTGTTCGCGGTAGGAGTTGAACCGACATGACGTCATCCTCTTCCCGCCCGTTAACTTATTTTACCAGTACGGTTATGGAACAACCAAGCCTCGTCCGATATACTTATTACCCGGCGATTAGGCGGCGGTTCCATCCGTTCTGTAGTTTCGCCGGCGGTCGGAATAAACCCAGGGTCGCTGTCGGTCCCTTCGTCGTCATCGACCCAGGGGTCGTCGGGTCTTACGTAGTCCGGATCTCGTGTACTGTCGTCTCCTTCCAGTTCGTTTATCATAGCATCAAATTCTGCAAAAGTGCGGAAAAACCTTTCGATATCACCGTCGTAATACGGATAGATGGCATTCGCCGATATTTGGGAATTACCACTCAAGAGCATCACGCGTTTCCCTTTTCGATGAACTCCGTGTTTGGAATTGTAGATCACTAACGCGACGTCGTCATTCTTGTCGAGTGGCGTTTTTATTGTCGTCCCACTTATCGTGTAAACGGGTGATACCAGAGATCTGTGTGGCGAATCGCCACTCGTCTTCCGGTCGCGTCGTTGAACAACCACACCACGTTTCAAAATTTCCAACAACACCTGCGCGGATATCCGGCGCATAACCTGAGACAGGTGCGATGGCGCCAGTCCCAATCTCAGCGAATAACGTACGATGCGATCGAGCCGTTTTTCCGTCATGTTGATACGGAATTTCTCCCGATAGAAATGCGCCAGTCGCGTCATATCATCGGATGAACGGGGCAGGTCGATCAGTATCGCCGAAGATCGGCGTAAAATGTCTTCGGCCATTCGCTCTTTGAAGTTTGTCGCCATCATCAGTACACGCCCACGTCGTCGCTCGCCGGTGTCGCGCTTATGTCTCAGGAATCGTTCGAAAAGTCCGGTCGTGACTGCGCGAGTATACTCCACCTGTTGAGAATCGTTTGGAGCCGCTGCTGCGAGAAAACTATCGGCTTCGTCTATAAACAATAGTAAATCCTCGTTGCGATTTTCTAAAAAATTGAAAATCTCCACGGTGTTCTTCTCGCGTTCTCCCACGTAGTGTCCGCCCAACGACGCCACCGCTATCGTATACACCGTGAGATTGAACTCGCGGCCGACGGCCAACGCCATGGAGGTTTTCCCAGTTCCCGGCGGGCCGTACAAGACCATTGACAGTGGTTGTGAAACCGTCACCGTTTCGCGGACCAGTCGTTTCACCTTCTGCACGGCGGCGTCCTGTCCGATGATGGTGTTGAAACCACCGGCAACACTCATGTCGAATCGAGAAAGGCCGGCGGGAAGCGGGGTTGCCGACGTACTCTCTCCTTTCGCACCGACGGTCTCGGATCTCGGATTGAGATCGGTGACTTTGTTCAATATTGCAACTACTTCTCCGGAAGCTCGGTTGTTTGTAAACAACCTCTGTAATATCGAGAGGTGCGAACGTACTGTGTTTTTATTGACCATCATCAACAGGTTGTCGATATCGAACTGTTTCTTAACCAACATTACGTGAAGCGCCAACAGGTGGTACGGGTTCGTCTCGCTCGCACGTATCGAATAATCGGTTTTTAATTCTAAATCAAAACGCACCAAAGAGAAATAACAATCCAAAAGTTTTTGCGTAGACATTGTGTGGTCAAACTGGTGAATGTTCACGTTTGCGTCTTCGAGATCGTCACCGGCCTCCACCAGCCGTTGGAGGTAGGTAGTTTTTTTCGATCTCGCCACCGACATACTCTTTGACTTATCGGCTGACCGTTTCCCGCCGTCGATCGCCATCATCGCTCCCGCAAGAAGAAAAACAGTACGTCAACAGAGCCGTCGTGTATCCGATCAGCATCGCGGTGACCAATGAGCGAGCGACGCTAGGCACCACGGGAGAATCGACGACGCATCGCGGAGGTTTTGGTGGGAATGGAAGCTTTTTCCAGGACATCTCCTCTTCGTTTACGGTCATGAGGAGCGTACGGTCGACCGGTTGTGAGACTCTATCGGCCGTCACCGGCTCGAGACGGCGATGGTCAGATGGCGAGGTTGGAAGGGAATCCTTCGGCTGGCCGTTTTTCGGTTCGTTGCGGCGAGATCGCATCAATGCTCTTTCTTCGTCCACGACCTGTTGGTTGTACGTATCGTATGCCATTACGAAATTCGTGTCAATATCGGTTTCGTATCTCGTGTTCGGCATGAGTCAAATATCGGAGATTGAACATTCGTCTATCTTACCTCTAACGCGAACCGAATCAAAATTCAAATTTTTGGCAGACCGATCACTCGTCTGCCAAATTCTGAAAGACCAATTCCCACATACGCGGTCGCGGTCGAACACGAAGCGGTACGACCACCGAATCCCGTGACGCCACAAGGAAAACGGTCGAGGACCGAACCGAATTCCTCCAATACGTCCGCGTCTAGTCTTCCTATCAGCGGTCGTTCGTACGATTTAACACAACCGCGCGCCACAGTAACGATGTATGATCCGGCGTCCAGTCCGCCCCCGGCCATGCAAGGTGAACACGCGTACGGATACGACGTCATTCCGTCCGATAAGGGATAAGGCGGGGGTGCGTTTCCAGGCGAAGATGTTTCTTCACCGGTTACGCGCGAAAACATCCATCTATCGGCGTGAACGTGAATCTTTCCGTGACTAGTTAAACAGTCGCACCCGCGATCGCGACCAGCGGAAAACCCTATCAGCGCGACTGACCTATAAATAAATTTAGCGCAATAGTTTCGTATCGTCCGCAATCGATCGATCGGCGACGGGACATAGGCGTTTGCCATGTGATCTACAGCGGATTTTTCTATAGCACACCTCCATCTATATTCCCTCCTTTCTACGTCGATAGTTTCTAACCGCGGGTCGGTTGTCGGTGCGGGAAATTCACTGACCGCCGGTAAACGGGATATGTATACCCGATCTGTGATTTTGTCGTGTACGGCACCGCCGCATACGATGATATCACCGCCATCAGGACCGCCGAAAATATCCGGCCAAAGGGGTACGCAGTAGTGATTAGTTCCACCGGGCCCTTCTATTACGCGGGACACGTCGTTTCGGCAATCCGATTGCTTCGCAGCAGCCTCTTTGACGTCCTCCGTGTGGACTGTGAGCGGTTTGGTGATGTCGGGTTTGGCGCTTTCGGAAAATATTAAACAAACTATGGTGTATATAATCGCGTTTACTATGAATATATAAATAATGGAGCCCATTCTGACTTATCTTTTTTGTCGCGATAAAAAAATCGGTAGACGGACGAGATGGTGTGTTTGTAAGAGATCCCAAAATGGAAACCGTACCCATTCGCGTTTACGAGGCGAACGTCGTGAACAATCGCTATTTGAACATTGTTGCGATAGTGCTTTTAATGGGCTTTCTGGTGTTTTGGACGTCAGAGTTGAGCCCCTCGGCGTTTTATTTCCTGACCGCTATTACGGCGTATTTAGGCTTTGTTGTAACGAAATCGTGCTTTGCAGAGAGCGAATTTATCAGTAATGCCAAGCGCGGTACCATCGCCCCACGCGCCAGCACGTCGGTCGTGACATCGACGACGGTGTCGCGAAGCCAGTAAATAGTCATTAGTGCGCCTATATATAAGTAATATTTCCACAGTCATGCCGAGCGATTTGGACAACATCGAATCGTACTCTCAAACGGTTTCGACGAATGTCGGTGGTACGGTCCCCGATGTGACGTTCAAACCGATCGCAAAACATAATCTATTTCCGGGCGCAATCCGTAATAAACGGAACCGCAGTCCCTATCGCATAATATCGTCGTCCGGTGAATATGGTGGGGCTAGAAGGAACAAGAGTCCGAGTCCTTCACCTTCTCGAAAGAACGGTCCAAAAGGTAGTGTCGGTCTGAGTAGGTCGGATAGCGCAAGCCGACGGTTGATTGGCGGAAAAGTTGAAAGATCGAATCGTTGTCGGTCGAGTGGCCGCGATAGTTCCGAGGTATGTTCTCTGAGTAAAAAGAAAAAGACTGGAAAAATCAAAAGTGGGCGTTCCAGCAGTAGCGACAGTAATAGAGGTCGATCTCCGAGCCCCTCGAAAAATAGCGCGAGTGGTAAAAATAAATCACCGACTAAAAATAAAAGTTTTCCCGGTTCCGGAGGACGTTCTTCGAGTCCCCGCGCGTCTGGTAATAAGAAAAAGACGGAGAATACCAAGACCTCGTTCGGCAGTGGATCTTCAAAGCGATCTCCGTCCCCGTCGAAAGAAACCGCGAGTACCTCGACAAAAAAGAAAGACAAAACAGAGAAAAAAAGTTTGAAAACGGCAAATAAAAACACAGTCGCGTCCAAAAAGAATTCGGTTCAAAAGAAAGTGGTTCAGAAAAATAAGTGAGACATTATAAGTTAGGTTATAATGGCGTTTCCCGCGAACTATTACATGCCAAACTTGGACGACGGATCAAGTGAAGATGACAACGACCAACTGCAGTATACCAATTTAATGCCATTATCGCCGCGTCCACCGACTCCCGGTGCAGACATCCAAACGACATTACCGTCTTTCGCAAAAACTTTTCAACGTCCAGAACTCGCCACGTACAACGTTGCCGGAACGTCTGCCGGATCGTCGCAACCCAAATCTACTCCGCTAACCGATTCGGCAACCGGAAAGCCTGTCAGATCTCCGCGCAAACGGAGTCCTCCCCCGGCCGTGCGTCGGCGTTCGCGCGGGTCGTCGGCAAGCGACGACGATGAGAGCGATTCGAGCGACAGCGATTCTGCAGCCGGTTCCGTGTCACCTGAGCGAGAACGAAAACGGCAAAGGCGGCTGGCTGAAAAAAGAAGGATCCTGGCTCAGGGAGGCTTAAACGATGACGAACGCATCACAAAGGGGCGCCTGAGAAACCCTGCAAAATATACAGATAAATCCATGTACACTAATTTAGACCATTCGCAAGGAGACGTGCGTAGACAGTTGGCCGAAGGCTTTCCGAGGGAAATTAAGGGCATTTGTACAAATCGTTTGGGTCGTGTGCGAACATGTAAACAGTTGCTAACAACAATGAATTTCAGAAGGATATTCATGCGATTAGACGATAAACTTCCAAAAAATTTACTACTGGCCCTAACACTGGACGTCTCGGATAAGCGATTGCGAACACTAGAAAAAGCGGACGTGACGAATTATTATTATTACGCGGCCAAATACCTAAACACACCCCCCAGTCAAGACAAAGAACTGTTAAATTCTGATTTGGCGGTTAAATGGTTGTTGAACGCTATACAAGTACTAGATCGGCTCGAGATGTGTGTAGGAGATACAAAAATACATCAAGCCATCGATCAGAAATTCCGACCGTCATTAAAAGTCGTCGAAAATCTGATCGGCAGTTTAGTGAGTAAAACGGTCGATTACAATGACGGAGATAAAAATAAACGAGAGGCGTTAACGTCGCTTAGGGCACTGGCTGATAAAATTGTTCCCACCGATATAAAAATTTGGGGTTTGTCCGATGACAAATTGGACGAGAATATATCCAAGTACACTCCGAACACGTTTCTGGGTGAAGCGAGAACGAACGAGGTGCGCGTATATCCACTGAAAGAAAGGATAAATTATGTCAGAAACGCAGGCGCGCGACGAGAAGAACATACACCCCCCCACTCTCCCGAGCATTGAGTATTGTCACAGTAGCTCGGCAGACACAATAACGAGTGCATCACGCTCAGCATGTCCGTAGACGTCTCTACTGTTATACTCGTTGGCCTCGGGTATTTGTTTCTCTTTGCATCTATTTTTCTCATGTTTACCCTTTTGATTTTTACGTTTATATTATTTTTAAAAGTGGTTATCGACCAGGTTTTGTTATTTTACTTTACCGAGGAACTTTACGAGTCTGACCGAGAAGATGTTCCGCTCATCAGACACAGTGTAAGATCCCCCTCTACCCGTTCATTTGTCGTATGACCTCAGAACCATTCGGTCGACATTTAATTCTCCCCCCCCACCACAACCGATAAAGGCAAGTTCCCTTTGACAGATGAACAGTCTTCCCAATCGTCACGCCGAGTAGAAGCACGTTCTCTGACCCTATAGTTCGCGGAAATGGAAGCAACAGCAGAAGAGACACATACTTCAACTGTACCGCTTGAGGAAACAGATGCGACGGGAGAGGATTATGATTTCGACATACTTTCAGAGATGCAATATCAAGAGGGGATTTTTGCGTCAACTTCCGGCGATTGTACCAATGTCATGGGATCAGTTAAACGTCGACGAGATGCGATCGACGGCATTCCAGACGAAAAGAAGAAACGCGCAAGAAGGAAGCTGTTCACGGAAGACCAACCGGCAAAGGCGGACGGTGACGATTATAATGACATGGCCGAAGCGGAAATCAACAATTTGAAAATTCGCCCTACGGTGGATCGTTTCGTTTACGGAAACGAAATTGTGGATCTACGAAGCCCGTTGCCCGGATACGAGGGAGCCAGCGTCATTTTGACCAACGTCTATAATACCTTTATCCATATCGTGCAGTACAAGTCAACGCTGTTGTCTCTAAACAATCGTAAATTAGCGATCCAAATGCGCGCGGCTGAGTACCACATGCGCCAACTAGAAGAGAACAACTACGAAAACGCCCACGTCCATCTGCCGCGGATGTTAGAATCGCTATTTTCGATGCTGGATCATCGAAACAATCCGATCTACATAAATCAAATAAAACCGATCTCCTGTGTACTGAGCAAAAAGTTTCTGATGGAAAACATATCGTTTCGTTCCATGGAGGCCAAAAGCAAAAACGATTCGAATTATATAGAGCTGATGTTCAACAACCCGTTTCGATTCATATTCATCGGTTGCGCTCAACGCGACGGGGGTGAGTTCAACAAGTACCATGTTATTCCGCATCCGTTTTTCGGTGAATATATCAACAGGGCAATAAACGACATGTACGACGTACTGTACCACATGGCTTCCAAGGAAATCAACAAAGCAAAAAAGGAAATTGGAGAAGCGAATGATCCACATCACGAAATGCGGAATAAAAACGAACACAACGATGCGCACCAAGAGATGACTGACACCCCTAAAAACAGCCTGCAAATGATGGAAGTTTTTTCTAACTCGAAAGCTGGTAGAAACACCTCCGACTCCGATCGCCTACGTTCATATCTGCGATTGATCACCCTACCGTTGGCCAAGCGAGAAACCATAGACATACTACCAACCGCTGGAAACAGTGGTAAAATGGTTAAAATGAAATACCTGACTGTGGAAAACGACAAAGATAATATCGGAAAGGGTGTTTTAAAAATGGAGGCAGCCGAAGTTATTGAAGATGCAGTTTACATGTCGTCGTACTGCAGATGTCGAGTTCAAATTTTGGATAAAAATCAAGCGGCATTCAAACTTCAGATCTACACTAGACACGCCATAAAGCTTTTATTGATCGATGATCGTGTTGTGAAATTCAATGAATTCCCACAGTAAAGTGATGATACATATGACATTCTGTCAATAAATATTGTTTACAAAATTATGAAATTTTGTCAATAAATATTGTTTGCAAAATTATATTTTTCCCATTTCCAAAACCATATACCCGATAGCAACACTTTCGGCCGGATCGAAATACTACACATACAAAATTTCGGCCAGGACCGGCGTATTATTTTTTTGTTCCGGTCACTACTACAGAGATGCATACACATATCCGCGGTCTCGGCCGGGCTCGATATACACTCTCGTGATCCAGGCCGAGATCGAAATACACTTACGACACTTAGGCCGAAATCGGCGTATTATTTTGGCCCCGGCCGCTACTACAGAGATACATACACATTATTGTGAGGTGAACAAAAACATACACATAATTGTGAGGTGAACAAAATTCATAATTTCAAAAAATTATATTTTACACAATATTAGTGTCCAAAGCGAGCCCGGTTACAACTGAATACGCCGAGCGTAAACTAACGGGGTTGATAATTTTCAACGAACAGACATTTTTGGAATTCAGCCGTTCGTGCGAACACCTGGAAAACATTAGTTTGGCGATGCGATTGATGACGTCTGGAGAATGGTGTTCCCCCAATTTAATAAAAAGGTACCTAGCACAGAAATCGAAATCCTCTTCATAGATTTCGTGAATGTGTATCGTGTCCTTATCGATCCTCTCTTTGAAATTATAGGTTGTTTTCAAATCACAGTTATTCTTTCTGATTTCACGAACATTTCGGATTTCCGCTTTTGTTTCATTTATATTAAGTCGAATGTTTATCTTCATAGATTCGTCAACTTCATTGACAAATGCATAATATAAATCGGACAAGCGATGAATAGCGTCTTCCATCTTTTTCAATAGTTCGTGCTCCCGTATGTGTTTTACAAATCTAGCGGCAGCTTGCATTTCGCGACAGAGCTTAGATGGAAGAAAGTTCAATCCCATGACTGATTTTGGGTTGTTTTGGTCGGATAACCGTACCGATGGTACTCTTAACCTGAACTCTTCATCATGAACGAGATATCCGACAACTTCTCCGTCCATTTTAGATGTGAAAGCTATAATTTGATCATCGATCAAATCCATGACCTTAAGCGTCCCGAAAAATTTGACGGGATCTTTAAATATCAGAGTCTTGAATCTATAGAAACTTGTAAGTTGGTGATCTTTGTCAGTAAAATTAACGTCTTCCAGCCATATATTTTCCAGGTTTTCGACCCACATGTGAACGGAGTAATCGTGCTCACTCAAAACCTTCGAGCCTTCGTAATATGGAGAAGCATAACACGAATCGATGTCAACACCTTCAGATCCTTCCAACAGAAATATCTTAATCCGCGAGTTTCCTTTTATAGTTTTATCTTGATTAAACTGCATCCACCTTTGTAAATTGTTCAAACATATAGTACACACTTCACATCGTGATCTGCAGGTGTCGTACTTCATACTCGTTACCAATACGGCCGAATGCCATTTGTATATACCTGGTTCCACGGCGAACCTTTTGGCTATACCGGAGTTTGTGAAGTCGCCTAATGAAACCAACCACATGTCCTCGTTACAGCTAAACCTCATTTCTTTGGCGGCTTCCCTTTGTACGGCCCGTAACAAAATTGACATATTCGGAAATTTACTTCTGTCGTACGAATTCAGGTTGTAACGTTTACTCGCTAACTTGCGCGCAAAATGTTCATCGTTATCGGCAAGCCATTTAACCTGGTCATAATTCATGAATTTCATCAAATCGTAGTATATTTCTTTTGGCAGTTGGGTTCGAACGGTTTTCAAGATCTCGTAGTCGGGTTCGATTGTGTGGCGATATAAACCCATAAATTTTCTATCAGTATATTGTTTTTGGAAACGAAAAATCCCGTTCAGTTTTTTTTGTTGTATTACACAAAACACTTTGATGGGTGAGTTATGGCCCCTGTCATCGGGAAACACGCTCTCGGAGGGGAATATTTCCTTGAGATCTATTACGTTATAGCTGCATATTGGAGTCGTGTATACAACATGTATATCCTTTTCGGGCCCTAACATTTTTGGGGCCACTTTTATCTCATTTCTGAATCCCACGCCGCTGTAAGGTGTCGCCCGAGAACGACCAACCATCGAAAGATCGTCCTTATGTTCAATTTTTACCTCCACGTTGCAAGGTTTCTTCAAATGTATACATACGCGTTCTCCGACAACCGCTGACAATTGCTTATCTAATATTTCAGATTCCGCATCCATCATATGTCCCCCATTGAACATTTCCGTTAACTTCGGTATTTCAGTATCGCTCATCCCGGAGACGTGTGTGCTTACAAGTTTGTACAAATTTACATATATGGCAGATTTGACGAGTATGAGTTGGCTAATGCGTTTGGCTGAGCTCGAGTGAATCTATCTCGGATTCCGATATGACCTTTATTATGCATTTTCATTGGCAGTTGAGACAAAGGTTTCGACATGCAACGTTTCCAGCCCTTTGATTGGCCAAAACATTCGGCGGGAAGAACATTCAAATTCAATAGTTGGGCGGTGACGAGCCGGCGTATTATTTTTGTTCCGGCCACCGCTAGAGAGATACATGCATATATCCGCGGACTCTATATACACTCTCATGATCTAGGCCGAGATTGAAATACACATTTGACATTTGGCCGGAACCGGCGTATTATTTCTGTTCCGGCCACCGCTAGAGAGATACATGCATATATCCGCGGACTCTATATACACTCTCATGATCTAGGCCGAGATTGAAATACACATTTGACATTTGGCCGGAACCGGCGTATTATTTCTGTTCCGGCCACCGCTAGAGAGATACATGCATATATCCGCGGACTCTATATACACTCTCATGATCTAGGCCGAGATTGAAATACACATTTGACATTTGGCCGGAACCGGCGTATTATTTCTGTTCCGGCCACCGCTAGAGAGATACATGCATATATCCGCGGACTCTATATACACTCTCATGATCTAGGCCGAGATTGAAATACACATTTGACATTTGGCCGGAACCGGCGTATTATTTCTGTTCCGGCCACCGCTAGAGAGATACATGCATATATCCGCGGACTCTATATACACTCTCATGATCTAGGCCGAGATTGAAATACACATTTGACATTTGGCCGGAACCGGCGTATTATTTTTGTTCCGGCCACCGCTAGAGAGATACATGCATATATCCGCGGACTCTATATACACTCTCATGATCTAGGCCGAGATTGAAATACACATTTGACATTTGGCCGGAACCGGCGTATTATTTTTGTTCCGGCCACCGCTAAAGAGATACATAACTGTGAGGTGAAAAAAAATCATAATTTCAAATAATGATATATTACACAATATCAGTGTCCAAAATGAGCCCGGTTACAACTGAATACACCGAGCGTAAACCAACGGGGTTGATTATTTTCAACGAACAGATATTTGTGGAATTTAGCCGTTCGTGCGAACATCTGGAAAACATCAGTTTGGCGATGCGACTGATAACGTCTGGAAAATGTTGCTCCCCAAATTTAATAAAAAGGTACCTAGCACAGAAATCGAAATCTTCTTCGTAGATTTCGTGAATGTGTAACGTGTCCTTATCCACTCTCTCTTTGAAATAAGAGATTGTTTTCAAATCATAGTTATTCGTTATGATTTCACGTAAACTTTGGATATCCGCTTCCGTTACGATTATATTGAGTCGAATAACCGCATCCGTGGTTTCATCAACCGCATTTGACAATGCATAATGTAAATCACGCAAACGATCATAAGCGTCTTGCATCTTTTTAGCGATTTCGTGCTCCCGAATGTGTTTTACGAGATTGACGGCCGATTTCATTTCAACACAGTGCGAATCTGGCAAAAAGTTCAATCCTATGACCGATTTTGGTTTTGATACATTTAACGCTGGTACTCTCAACCTGAACTCTTTGTCATCAACGAGATATCCGACAACTTCTCCGTCCATTCTGGATGTGAAGGCTATAATTCCGTCATCGATCAAATCCATAACCTTTAGCGTACCAAAGAATTTGACGGGATCCTTAAATATTAGCGTCTTGTAATTATAGAAACTCATATATTGGTTGTACTTTAACCTTTCATCAGTAATTTGAACGTCTTGCAGCCATATATTTTCCAGGAAATCGACCCACAAGTGAACGAAGTAGTCGTGCTCACTCAAAACCTTCGAGCCCTCGTAATACGGAGAAGCATAACACGAATCGATATCAACACCCTCAGATCCTTCCAACATAAATATTTTAATCCGCGAGTTTCCTTTTAAAGTGTTCTCTTGATTGAACTGCATGTTTCCTTGTAGACAATTAAACAATTCCGTACATTTTTCACAACGCGATCTGCAGCTGTCGTACTTCATGCTCGTTACCGATATGGCCGATTGCCATTTATATATGCCCGGTTGCACGGCGAATCGTTCAGCTATACCGGGATATTTGAATTCGTCAAATGAAACCAACCACATGTCCTCATTACAACTAAACCTCATCTCTTTGGCGGCTTCCTTTTGTACGGCCCGTAATAAAACTGACATATTTGGAAATTTACTTCTGTCGTACGAATTCAGGTTGTAACGTTTACTCGCTAATTTACGCGCAAAACGTTCGTCGTTATCAGCGAGCCATTTAACCTGGTCGTAATTCATGAACTTCATCAGATCGTAGTAGATTTCTTTCGGCAGATGGGTTCGAACAAGTTTCAAGATATCGTCGTCGGGTTCGGTTGTGTGGCGATATAGACTCATAAATGTTCTATCATTACATCCTTTCTGGAAACGGATAGTCCCGTTCAGTTTTTTCTGTTGTATTACGCAAAACACTTTGATGGGTGAGTTATGGCCCCTGTCATCGGGAAACACACTCTCGGAGGAGAATACTTCCTTGAGATCTAGGACGTTGTAGCTGCTCCTTGGAGTCGTGTATACATCATACATCTCCTTGGGTCCAAACGTGTTTGGGACCACCTTAATCTCATTTCTGAATCCCACGCTACTGTAAGGTGTCGGCCGAGAACGAAAATGTCTGTATGAAGCGGTATATATTCTTGTTTTGTTGGATTTTATAGTTCCAGCTACTGCCGCTTCTCCTAATTCGCGTACTCTCCAACCTTCAAGGTCTTTTACACCATCCATCGGAAGCTTCTCCTTTTCTTCTTCAATGTTGACCGTCATGCTTCGAGGTTTCTTCAAACGTATACACACGCGTTCTCCGACAACTCCTGACAATTTCTTATCTAAAATTGTAGATTCCGTTTTCATCCAATGTCCCCCACGGAAAATTTCCGTTAATCTCGGAAGTCCAATATCACTCATCCCGGCGGTGCGTGCTGACAAAGTTGTTTTTAAAACTTACATGTACGGTAGATTGGACTAGGATGAGTTTGCTAACGCGTTCGGCTGAGCTCGCGTTAATCCATCTCGGTATCCGAGATTACCTTTATCTAAGTATTTTCCGCGGCGGTTGAGACAAACGTTTCGACACACAACGTTTCAGTTCTTTTGATTGGGCAATCATTCCGCGCCACAATAAACTGAACCGAGGCTTCCGTTACCACGATCACGTGTATCTTCCCGAACAACCACCGGAATTCAATAAGTTATAAGCGATATGACTGCGAACGCAGGAGAGGAACCCGTATGCGATTTCGATGCGGAAAAAACGTTTCTCGATGTTACCGAAAGTCTCGAGGCAATACGGTTGATCGCCGAACGAGGCGGCGCGTTTCCGACGGAACTCGGGACCGATCAGAAGTGGGCGGGTTACGACGATGTCCCACAAACCCCAACGGCGGACTGTACGAAACTTACCGCACACGCTTCCGTGATGTATTACGGAGATCGCCTGATACTCTCTACTGAAACCGTACAATTGACGATATCAAAAACTGATCACGACATGTTCTGCAGAGTCGTAACATGTTTTACAGATATGATAATGGGCACGTACACGATCAAGGACGTTCAAAATTTGAGAGAGGACCACGACCACCTGTTGAAACGCTGGGATTCCAATAACGGCAGTTTTCACTCTGTCCGCAATATGTCGGCCGATGATCCGAGACGAGCGCTGGGCGACGAAATTCATAAAATGATAAAGAACATGCTCGAAACGCCCGTCTATTACACGTCCAGTTGTATGGCTCTGATCGCGTGTGGTGCCATGCTGCGCGATCTGTTCAAAACTACGATGAAAAGAGAGGCGAATGATTTCGACGATCTCATGCATTTCGTGCGCAAACACATACGCCACAACCCCGTCAACCCGTTTGATTGCGAATGCGCGCCGGAAAACGAATGTTCGGCATCGTACAAAACATTGTTGTCGCTCATTCTCGAAGTTCCGCCAGTCATACACAATCAAACGTACATGCTGCAAATACTCGCCTATCTCATGTATGACAAGGACGGCCGGGAAGAAATTTTCGTCGTCAATATGAAAAATGTCGTTTCTCCCGGGCTGCTTGATAAAGTGCCCGCAAGACTAGCGATGTTAGTGGGCAGTTTGGACGAAAATATTATACGATCCAGGATGAAACTGTTGTTGAGAGAGACGGCCGGATTGAATATCGGGACGGGCTCGATAACGCCTCCGTCCAAAGCTCAATACAACAGGAAGATATTGGAAAATATCGTGACTACCGTCCACAACCCGAAGATCGCTAAGGTGATCGAAGCATTGCCTGGCGTACGGAGCGCTACTGTAGAATTAATATTCGAACGTTGCAAAAATCGTCGCGTCTGTCTGAACGCAAACAACGAAGGCGATATAAATTCGCCAAAAAACAATAATTACGGTAAAAATAGATGTTGCGGTTACATAAAACTCGATCCGGTTGGCATGCTCGCGTCCAGCATTAGTATGGTACAGTTGTGTGTTTATCTGTGGACCGATACGCGAAACGCGCCAAAACGGAGTCAGCGTCACTTTTTCATTCGAGATATACTGGTGGCGATGGCAAAATGCTCCTTGGGTATGGACGACACCAGTATACAAGATATATTCGGTTATTTAGACAGGTGTGACGTGTTTAGAGGGTTCGCGCATAATCCGATATTCACGTCGACGTTTTACAAACTCTTTCAATCGTATTTAAAAAGCATGAAAAACATTTCCGGTCGCATTAACACCAAACGTCGAAAAATGAATCGCCTACTCGAAAAAATCACCGATGGCCACGGTTAGATCACCGCTACCAATATTGTTATTGACTGACATATTGTATCGGTTTCCCGACATGGTTTAATATATTTTTTAAAAAAGATTTGCGAATACGTCGATCCGAAAGTCAAAAATTACAATCGGATCGACGTATTCGCATATCGTCTTTTAAAACTTAGGGAAAAATGATCATACGCATATAGAGTTGACATTATATTTGATATAAACAATGATATACAATCGTTGCCAAATTGAATTTACAAAAAACATGAACATACATATATAAATTTGATATACAATAAAATATACCAATTTCACAAATACAATTGTTAACAATATTAATTTACAAAAAAATATATATAACACGAACATCATACATAAATTTGATAAAAACAGTGATATACAATAAAATATACCAATTTCACAAATACAATTGTTACCAATTTTAATTTACAAAAAAACATATATAACATGAACGTCATACATACATAGATTTGATAAAAAAACAGTGATATACAAGAAAAAAGTTCCTTCTTACTTCTTTGAATAGATGCCCCCTTCAAGGTTCGCTGAGCCGCAAAGCGTATGCTCATCAGCCGCGCGTAGTTCAGCGCGCAAGTCTTGGATGGTTTGAGTGCGTGGAATGAGCACACCAGAGGTTTTAGTGGCAACTTCTGAGACCAATCATTGACTACGAGAGTGTCCATCGCGTATATAGTCGCAAAGTGGAGATTTGGAAACCACTTTTTCAAATAATGCCTCTTCCATGTCGTCTTGACTACTATCACCGATGAATCTTCTAGATCATTGAATATCTTCACAACTGATATTGGAACATCACCATCATTCCAAGTGATTCCGTGCGATTGTATTAGTTTGTAGTTATCTCTATAATTGTCTATGAATACGGGCACATTCATATGACGCGGACTATCTATGATGAAACACTGTTGAAACTGGTCACCGTTGGTCGTATTCCCTACTACTGCCAATTCCTTGATAACCTGTTTGCCCCCTTTCGAAAACAGAAAATTGTAATCGACGAACATCGTCTCAATCGCAGCTTTTTCCGAAGGTAATGACCGTGACTTTCCCGCCTCCATGACGTTTCAGTAAGAAGACCGACAGAATACTGCCCACCGAGAACGACCCGCGCCATTTATTATGGTGGGAGAGGACGGCGGTCGTGGTGGGGGAGGCGGAAGGTGGTGGTGGTGGCGGCGGCAGAGGGGCGTGGTGGGAGAAATGATAACCCGATCGCTTGATTTATGCGGGCATCCGCGGCGTGGAGGGAGATACGAGAACCCGATCACTTGCTTTATGGGGCATCCACCTCCTGTGATCGGTCCCCACCCCTTTTATTTTATTTGTTTTCAAACTCTCAGGGTCGAAGTCCGTTAAACAGTCACACCGCCAAAAGATTTCTCTATACACGCAGAACCATATGCGGCGCACTTGTATTTATTGAAATATCATGTCGTTGTCGAACGGCAACGTCGTACGGAAGCTGCACATTCGTCCGCAATTGATACGGGTGTCGGTCACCCGTCTGCAGGCAAATCTTAGGCCAAACGTAACTAGTCAGGGCGATGTGACCTGTACGCGTTCGATATGTATGTAGGACGTAGGGGGTAAAATGTTTCGCTACATGAATTATATTTTTTGCCTTTACATTTCCGATGTATCGAGCGTGATGCGCAAGTGTTGACCCCTACGTCAATCGTGACCGGTTCGGTTTTCCGAAAACTATGTACAAAGCGCCCAACCGAAAGACCGGTTTCCCGACTCATATCGCCATTGCGGTCAAGCGCATACCTTCCGTGGCCGAGTCGGTTTTCTCGCTAATATTTCGACAGTTATTTTGTCACGCCCGACTGATTCATGTACCTGAAGACGTTCGAACACAATGGATAGACAGCGAAAATACTACGTCCATCCGGGTTTTATCCGTTTTTCCAAACATGTCGTAAACCTACTTAAATTTCGTCCACATTATCAATTTTTTTGTGAGGCGAAGAATTTGAGTCGCCGAACAATCTTTTGAGAAGGGAGGGCAAAATTATATCGAATATTCAAAACATGATCGGAATACCGATTAATCGTTCAGCGGCAAAAAAATATGCGGTGGTTATTCCCACGCCCCACCAACGCTTTCTTGCTGACCTCGTTACGGCCGCGGTGGGTTTTTCCACCCCCACCAACGCTTTCTTGCTGACCTCGTTACACTGGCGTCACGTGATGGGCCCCTTCACTTCCCTCTCTCTTATCACTCGGCTATATAAGGCGGCGCTTGCCACACTTGAATCCAGTTTTGTAGCAGGAGTCGTGGCTTTCAGACGTGTTATACGAGTTTGTTGGTGGTGTTAACGATATTTATATTTTATCATTAGTTTATATTGAAAAATGAACAGTATGATTCGTCATGTCAACTATTGTGCAGGGTGCAACCAGTGAAAATCAATCTTTTTTAAATCATTATCAAGAAAAGGTTGCTAAGCGACAACGTCTGGAACAAGATTTGAGGATCAGCAGCATTTCGAATCAATACGATAACTTCGATTCACAACCCATAGTATTCGCGTTGGACTCTTCCCCACTCAGAGAAGACGACATCGAAGACAGCATTTATAGAGTTTGTGGTTTGAATCCTACGGATATCAGCATTTCTCACGGAGGAATTAGTATTGTGGCGATAGAAGAGAACTGTAAAGAAATGAGTGAGGTGAATCATCTCGGACATCTCGCCGATATAGATTTAAACGAGATTTTCAGCGACAACGGACCCGCGCCGGAACCGTATATTCCCTCGTCCCGGGCATCTGACGGAGAAATGAACACGAGTACACAAACCAAAACATCATACATTCCTACCGGAATCAAGACATTACCGAAAAAAACAAACAAAATCACCGGCGATAATTTCTCTGATTCCGAGAGTTCGGTGAGATCTACAACGGTAGGTAGGAAAAGACCTTCAAATATGCACTCGTCACCTGCACCAGCACCGTCAAAAATAAATAAATCAATAACGGGAGGTTCGGATTCTGAGAGTTCGGTAAAATCGACTAAGAAAAGAGGTTCACCCACGCATTCATTGCCCCCACCATCATCATCGAATAAAACTATATTGAAAAACGAAGATTCCGATTCCGAGAGTTCGGTGAAATCTGCGAAGATAGCTAAAAAAAGACCTTCGCGTCCATACTCACTGCCTCCTCCGTCATCATTGAAGAAAACAAAAACATCAAATGAAGAATTCACTATAAACAGATTTGAAAGGCTGGAGCGCGTCGCCAAAATCGGTGTCGCCAAAATCGGTGATTACGCGTCGTCTTCTTCAACAAAGACAGCAAAACCCGTCCGACAACAAAATACCGAACAGCGGCGGGTAAATTTTAAAAATACTTTGACGGAGCCCCATTTAAGTCAGTCGGACGACGGGTTGGATGACATCGAAGATTCGGCGAGCGTTTGTAGTGATACTAACATAAGAAGCGGACGTGACAGAAGAAACACGGGCTTCCGCCAACCCCCAGCACCCACGAATAAGTTGAGGTGGATCGTAATAGACCATGAAAATCCTAAAGTACAAAGAAAAGAAAAGGTACTCAGCTCCATGAAATTCAATAAATATATTGCGGAAGCAACAAGAAAGGTGGTCGATGAGTTGATTGAAAAATTTATCGAGAAAAACGACCACACCAAAGTGTCTTTCGGCAATGTTATCAAAACTTTGGTGAAGTCCATAACATATTCGGCACTAGGTAGATATTGCCTCGAACAATCAGAAATCATTCTCGCCATAAAAGCTAATACCACAAATGACGAACAAAAAATGGAGGCGCTCGTTGTATGCAGTAAACTTTTGGGTCTGTATGACAAAAACAACAGTTTAGTAGAAATAGAATTGGCGGGATTAAAAGATTGGGTGTGTAAATTTGCAAATATAATTTCTAAATTCGTCGCCGAACAAGAAACAGAATTGATCGAGAAGGGAGGACAGGATAAAGTCGAATATTTACAGAAGAATTTCGATCGATACGTTGACACGCTCGATGCGAGCATTTTCGGAACGTGCGACAAGGAAACGACATCTTTCCTCTACGAAATGGGAAACGTCAGCGATATGATAGTATATATTCTTTTTGGTGTAAATTTAAACAAAAAACTGAAAGAAAATAACGAGGCTCTTCATCGCCGGGTGACGACGCGCGTATTATGTTTGAATACGCTCTTGATTCGAGCCAAAAAGGATAAAAGTATTATCGAGCTGAGAAAGGAGAACGACGACGAAAAGGATGTTAAAATAAATTGGACGTTGCCGCTCGCCTACGCCATGGAACTGCGCGGCATCGGCAGAGAGGTGGTCGCAGAGGACTCGGACGAAGAAAACATTTCGTTGGACGATTATTTGAAGTCTGCGTTGTAGTAGAAACTTAAACCCAAAGGACTTGTTGATTGTAAATACATTCGTATAGGTTGTTTAAGATTTTGTCATGATTTGATTTAAATAAATTTTATATTATATTTTTCATTATTTGACTGTAAATACATTTGATATATTTTTGTAATTTTATGATTTGACTGTAAATACATCTGATATATTTTTTGTTATTTTATTTGTTCGATATCCCTTTGACACTCTGAAATTGGCCGAGCCCAATATAGCAAATATATCTCAGATTCGGCCCCGAATTCAGCCCTTCTGGTTCGGCCGAGTCCTCTCAAATAAAATGTGTACTTTGGCCGTACCCACGGCAAGTAGTAATGGAATCTCGGATTCGGCCCTTCTTTGTTCGGCCGAGTCCTTAGAAATAAAATGTGTACTTTGGCCGTACCCACGGCAAGTAATAATGAAATTATAGCAAATATACCTCGGATTCGGCCCTTCTTTGTTCGGCCGAGTCCGCAGAAATAAAATGTGTACTTTGGCCGTACCCACGGCAAGTAATAATGAAATTATAGCAAATATATATCGGATTCGGCCCTTCTTTGTTCGGCCGAGTCCGTAGAAATAAAATGTGTACTTTGGCCGTACCCACGGCAAGTAGTAATGGAATTTTTAAAAATGTCCTCTGTTTTGAAGGGTGAGAAAACAAATTACAAGCACCGATATAGCAATAGTAGCGTAACCCCTTTACTGACAACATCCGTTATATTGGACGGGTATTTTTATTGACTGAAAATCGGAGGCCGGAGATTTCAAAACTTTTCTCTAGGCCGGAGATTTCAAAACTTTCAAAACTTTTCTCGCAGAGTTTTATATTCTGTTGGACCGTAAAACTCGTACGTTTTTGCCGCTCTCCACTTCGTGTCCATGTTGCCGTTTTGAGTCAATGCCGCCAGCAACGCGGGTCATCGCAGAACTCGGTTAACACAAATACGACGGTGAAACGGCCGTATCGTCACGTCTAGGGTCGGCGCGAAAAGAGGTGTAAATCGGCGCGTTTTTATTTTTTATTTTGACGAAAAGTCGGTCGGAGATTTCAAAACTTTTCTCGAGTAAAAAATGTGTGAAACAAATATTTATTTAAAAAACCACCCCAGTAAGCGACGCGCCGGCCCCTCCCCGCTGCTCCTTCCTTGAAGGAGTCATTATTATGGGCAAGGAGCTAAAGAGTCGCGCGCGAACGGTACCTCGTATATATGCATTTTTGGTGGCGCGTCGAGATATAATTTTCGACGCGCGGAAAAATGCGGCCTTCTGATTGGCCGAAATTTTTGGCGGGAAAAATACTCGAATCCTATTGGTCAGTGGTCGGTGGTTTTTGAGAGTATAGGGTCGACCGAACCGAAAAGTGGTGGGGGAAATGATCAGTCTCGCGGCTGACGTCGAAGGGGACGGTCGCAAAGGGGACTTTGAATGTTTTACACACTTGCGCGGGTAACCGACATTCACGTGGTTAACTAGAAATTTAAAGCGGTTACCCGCGCGTTCTGATCAATATCCCAATTTGCAAATTCATGAACCAAGCCACTTCCGCAATCAACCGCAAGATCTCATACGACTAGATGCTGCACGTGCTAGAGAGGAGCAGAAGGGCGGTAATACTGCTGGACAAATCGTATACTACAAAGCGCTGTCACTGGTGATTCGGCAGCTCACTGGTCTGAGTCAGTCCCCACCCATACGTACAGGTGTGTCGGCTAACATTCTCCTGAAATCGACGGGAAAATGGAAATACGACCGTAACAGCGAGCCCCCTCCTACGACCGCATCGCGACCGGAAAGATTCTCTGCCAAATGGTTAAAATTCAAACAACGATCGTTAGTGTACAAATGTTTATTTATTACAATCAAAAAATTTAACTACGTTATTTCTAATTATCTACAATCATTACGGGTGTCGGCTCGATGGTCATCGTGAGTGGGATCCAACGATTAAACCGCATTTTGGTTTCCAGCATACAGACGAACGGAGTTCAAAATCGATCCGCGTTACGTAGGTAAAACGAAGATGAAGTATTTCTACGATGTTTTTGTCGTATGTCTTTACCTCAGCGAGCTCGAGTTGTCAATTATTCCTGACGGTAAACGGAGTTCTGCCACTCGCTTCGGCCGAGCCGTTTACAACTCGATCGTGGTGGGGGTTGGTAGTGTGAGCGGCCTTCTTCGACGACTCGAGGAGGGGGTTTCCAACACCGGTATACGATAACGGTCGGTACGCGGTAACCGATATTTGCTTCTCTGCTCTCCTCGTCGTCGATCATCTCGTTCCAGTCGACGCGATCTCTCGATTCGTCCATCTCTCGAGATGTGCCTATCGAACGACGAGCTCGTTCGTTGGTTCAACGGCAGTATGAATGAAGTTATCCAAATGTACAAAATCGCGGAAAGTGATACTGTCCTGTTATTGGAAAAACTACCCTGTACGGTGATTACCACTTCGCGCGTGTTGAGATTGAAAACCGGAGAGGACTCGAAAACGTCTCTGGTACCTCGCGCAGCTTGGACGTCTAGACTTATAGACTGGAAGGACGTACGAGAAAAGAACGCTTACGAAGAGAATGGCCGGAGTGTTTATGAATTTAGCGATATGAACGCGGCATTGAAATACCTGCAGTTGGTATGGCTTCTGAAAGACGAAATTCCGTGTTTGGCGTATAGAAGAAAGGCGGATGAAGAACGTTTGCGTTTTATTCCCGACTTGGAAGACGTTCGACGGAAGGAGGCCGGTGGCCGAAATCTCGTCCGAACCTATTTTCGTATAAGCGATTGAAATATTTTTATTTTTTCTCAATAAATCATTTCTGCAAATGATAAGAGATCATTTTTACCATGCATTATTCTTTTTGGTACAATCGGTGTTGCGTGGACCGCGTCACTGCACTAGCGATTTCTAAAAACGACCCGGTCGATTATGTGGATTTGATACGTTACGTATGGCCACCCGGTTCCATATGGGATTGCGACAGGCCGCCTCTTCGCGGGGATCGAGTGCGCTTTTACACTTGCGGTTGTTACGAGTGCCAAAACGAAATTTGCGCTGTAGTAATTGATACGGCTGCAAAAAACGTGGAGACCGCAATAAATATGAATCCAATGTCCATGCAGATTGTACGCTTGAACAAAGTACCGGAGACGTACGACGTGATACACACGTTCGTTACTCCGTCCGTGTATGACGCACGCGTTTTAGATATGATCGTCGAACGCGTGAACGTTTCGTTCATGTTCGTTTCCACGCGACTCAATATCACCGAAAACGTGGAAGACGAGTCGATATTCAAATTACACATATGCCAGCATAAAACTCCATACGGCGGCTCCAGGGAATATATCGAATGGTTGCGCGATCGGATCGGAATGGTGTTAAACTGTAAGCCGTTGTATATTTGTACCAATTACGTTTCCACGTTTACACCCTGTTCGTATTCATCACCTCGGATTCGATCCGTATAACCAACGACGACGGGGGTGGAAATATGTTTAAGCCGAATCGCCGGTTGCCTGACCGCGAGACTCGTTCTCGTCGGCCGGGCGCTGAGGTATATGACAAAGAAGTGCGTCGCGATCGTCGGGAGGATACTTTTCAAGTCGTTTAGCGTCAACGCGTATTCGGACGACGAGGACTCCGACTCGGACCGTTTGGACCGACGGTACGATGGTAAAGGGAGAAAAAAGACGTGTTATATATGTTTTGGGACGATTATTCGTCCGCCGACCACGAGGTTATTGCCTTGCATGCACAACGACAAATTTCACGTTTCTTGTCTTTGGGAGTGGGTGATCGAAAGTAGTAAACACGATTTTGACCGATTGGGCTCGTTCAAAATATCCTGCCCTTACTGTAGGTCGTCCAAAGTCTCTCAGACGTGCAACATTTCCGCATGGTCGAAACGTTTCTCACGACCGACCTCCCTGTAATGTAGTTATAGGGTTCTCGCCCGGCTCGAGCGTTAATTTGTACTCCGGACGATATGGCGGCAGTTTTGAAAACCCAGCGAGGAGCGTGGGACGAGGTGTTCGAGACGTTCTGTCGCGCGCACGAGTGTCCGAGGATTTCCTACTTTGACGTGAAACAGTTCTCCAAGATGATGGCGTCGTCTGCACATCGGATCACAGAGGGGGCTAAATTCGACTATCGCACTTACGCGCGATATCTGTCTGACGCCGCCTCGGCGAGGGTACTTTACTGTCCGGAGATGAGTCTGGTGGCCGGTAACATAATCGCGTTTTACACACGGTGGCGCGTGGCTTTTTCCAACACCGATTTTCACGCGCCGGCTGACTTGGGCGTTCGTGAAATACAGGCGCCGACCGGCGGGATCTCTGCAGCCGTAAAGTGGCTCGAGGAGTGTTATATCCCCGATGGGGTTGGCTGCTCCTATCCGAGACTGCACGAACGCGGTCTTTTGACTGACGCCTTTATGAAAGCGGTCGATCGGTTCGGCGGAACGAAGGCGATAGAAGAACTGCTAGGATCCGTAACCCATCTAGAGTACGGGTTCGACCATTTAGCCATGCGTACCGCGATGGAAGTGTACACACTCCGTTCGGAAAAGGGGGATCCGCTCGAGACTCTCGGAGAAACATTTATGCGGACAGCCCTGTATCTGCACGAAGGCGAACGAGAACGTGTGTTGCGCACGTTCGACGATCTAATAAACCGACGCTGTATGTTCGCCACACCGGTACTTGCAAACAGCGGGCTGGAACGAAGCGCCAACATTTCTAGTTGTTTTCTGATCGGCGAGCCGCGAATGAACGCAGTGTGCGATCTCTTTGAAATCCTAAACACCGTGGCCACGTGTCTGGAAAACAACGGTGGCGTCGGTATTTCCCTGACACACTTTAATCTGCGAAGATACGGGGGGATACTTTCCGCGATGAGACTCATCAACGAAACCATCAACATGATGAAACATAACAACTCGAGCCGACCGGGGGCCGTCGCTGTTTATCTCGAACCCTGGCATCCAGACATTTCAGAATTTCTGGAGGTGCGCAAAAATCACGGCGACGAAAGAAAACGCTGTCGCGATCTGTTCACCGCCCTTTGGACGCCGGACCTTTTTATGAAACGCATCCACGAAGATGGACAATGGTCTCTGTTTGACCCCGAATCCGAAGCCGGTCGTCTTTTGTTGCCGTTGTACGGCGACGAGTTTGAAAAAGAGTATGTGCGACTGGAATCTGAAGGTGCGTTCGTTACTCAAGTCAATGCGCGGATGTTGTGGACGAAAATGTTGAAGAGTCAAACCAGCACCGGTACGCCGTACGTGTTGTACAAGGACAGTTGCATCGAAAAAAGTGTCCACCGTGATTTGGGACCGATTCGATGTTCGAACTTGTGCACCGAAGTTATACAATTCAGCACGCCGGATGCGATCGCCACCTGCAAATTGGCCAGTATATGTCTTCCCGCGTTTTTACAAAAGGAAAGAAACGAAGTTGGCGGCGAGAAAGATACAGCGGTATTGCAGTGGAACAGACTGGAAGATACTGTAGAGAATTTAGTATATTCGCTGAATCGAATGCACACCAGGTCGAAAGCGATAGACGGAGAAGAGACGGGTAGCGCATCCATTGGGATCGGCGTGCAAGGATTGGCGGACGTGTTATTTTCACTGAATACGTATTGGGGTTCTCCCGTGTCGATGGAACTGAACCGGGAAATCTTCGAGCGAATATACTATTACGCCGTTTTGGCCAGTTGCCGACAAGCGCGACACAGTGGGTGTTTTGAAAATTTTAAACTGACAGAACTCGCTAAAGGCGTGTTGCAGTTTGACCATTGGGAACCGGCGAATCGCCGGTTGAAATGGGATTCGCTCAGGCGCGAGGTGATGATGCACGGGACGCATAACTCCCTTTTGATCGCGCTTATGCCAACGGTAACAACGTCACAGATCACCGGGTGCAACGAGTCTTTCGAACCGCTGATTTCCAATCTGTATCTGCGGAGAACCAGAAGTGGCGAATTTCAGATGGTGAACCCTTTTCTGGTGAAAGCCTTACGCGCTAAAGGTAAATACAATGAGGACACCGTGCGCCGTATACAGCGTGACGACGGATCGGTGCGGGGGCTGGGGGACATCCTCGACGAAAGAGAACTCCTCGTGTTCAGAACCGCGTGGGAGATATCACCAAGACTGTTGATCGATATGGCCGCCGATCGTGCCCCCTACGTGGATCAGTCCCAATCGATGAATTTGTATCTCTCCAATCCCACTGCCGACTCTCTGTCCGACCTGCTTTTTTACGGCTGGGCGAAAGGTCTAAAGACTGGCATGTACTACTTACGCACGCGACCGGCTGCAAACGCAATAAAATTTACGCTGATGCCGACCAGTAATGAACAGGGTGATCACGGGATTCTCGATGTTTCCAAAGAATGTGAAAATTGTAACGCATAATAAATTTATTTTTTAATAAAAACTGATAAAATCACTAATAGTCGCCTTTTCTTTTCATTATTTTATAAATAGAACACGTTAAGAGCAAAAAAGTCATCTGGCTTTATATCGAGACCACATATCTCGTTACGTATACTGTCCAATATGTCATTGGGTGCCAATTTTTAAACATCTTCTTACGATACACACTACAAAACTAAAATTGGATAAAGTATTGGTTTATGAGTACATAAAATAAATAATATTACTTTCCGAAAACCCCTCTGGATTCAGGAAGTTATTCGGGAAACCGATCCAAGATTCGCCGATCACTCGATTGTTCGGGATCTCGGACCCCCCACTGCGTATAAAAGTGCGCGCGTGGCGGATCAGCGTTCAGTCGAGACTCGGACGCTCAAGTTGCTAGTATTGTTTTCCATTGATCGCAAAACATAATCGTAAGACTATCTTCTTTTGGTTGATAATCACCCGCATCATCGAGACATTACAAAGCTGAAGAATCTAAACATGGAAGAAATGGAATATTTAAGTATTGAGGTGAGTTGTTTATTTTATAGCTTTCTGTGATTTTGTACGATTGCATAACCTCTTGGAGATTCTATTTGTTCGCCTTTCAGTTTTTGGTTTTTGTATGATTGCATAACCTCTTGGAGATTATATGTTGCGTACGAGATTCTATTTGTTCGCCTTTCAGTTTTTGGTTTTTGTATGATTGCATAACCTCTTGGAGATTATATGTTGCGTACGAGATTCTATTTGTTCGCCTTTCAGTTTTTGGTTTTTGTATGATTGCATAACCTCTTGGAGATTATATGTTGCGTACGAGATTCTATTTGTTCGCCTTTCAGTTTTTGGTTTTTGTATGATTGCATAACCTCTTGGAGATTATATGTTGCGTACGATATTCTATTTGTTCGCCTTTCAGTTTTTGGTTTTTGTATGATTGCATAACCTCTTGGAGATTATATGTTGCGTACGATATTCTATTTGTTCGCCTTTCAGTTCTTTGTTTTTGTATGATTGCATAACCTCTTGGAGATTATATGTTGCGTACGATATTCTATTTGTTCGCCTTTCAGTTTTTTGTTTTTGTATGATTGCATAACCTCTTGAAGATTATATGTTGAATACAGCATTTGTTCAACAAATGGTTATTTTGTAATGATTGCATAACCCCAAGGAGATCATATGTTGGATACACGATTGTATTTGTTCGCCATATGACGATTTTTGAATGACTGAATAACCCCCACTTATCAGATGTTCTAATGATTAAATTTGTATTTTAGGACATTTCCAATGATGAGACTTTTGATGACGGATTTGGAATAGAAAAGCTGAATCTTTCGGATAGTAGCCAATCAGAGAACGATGACAGCGATCGGTCATCTACAGGTAATTACAAGCTATTTAACTATTTATTTTATCAACAAGCCCAACAGCATATATTTATATGAGTTCTATAGTTAGACTGTTAGCAACATGATCATACCGAGAGATCGGATCATCAGTCTTATTATTTCATTATTAGTATTCTAAACCGCAAGGTCGAAATTTGCATATCACACACATCATATATATCGGACGAAATGAGACTTCTAGGTCGAGTGATTGACAGCTTCCGGTCACGTGACCGGATGTGCTGCGTAATATATACGTCATGGTATAAAAGAGGGGGAGCGCTGAGATTAGTCTCAGTCTTGTCTAACACACGCTGCAGCTAACATGTCGGTGCCACCGGTGAATAATCTACCACTCGGTAACAATTTGGAGACTTATTGTTGCGAGTTAAAATGTTTTAAAATACCAGACGATCAAGTTGACGGGAAAGCTTGTCTTAAGTGCGAGTGTTTCAGCTATTGCATATGTAACTGTAAAACATATCAAATGAACCGACAAAATAAAATACAAGAATTACGACGACGGATTACATTACTTTGGCGGCGAATGTAGTAGCAACCATCTGCCCCGCGCCAGCTGCCATCTGCCCAACGCCAGGTGTTTTGTGGTCAATCACGTGGCTCAGAAGTCTCATTTCCACACACTACTAATTTGATTGTTTAATATTTTTGTCTCTTTTCTTCTCAGATGAGCACCAGACCTGTGCCAGGATCCGACCTTACCGCTTTCAACTACCACTGGGCGAGACCACCGCAGAACGAGCCCAACCCGGTCCAGAACGACCAGAGCAGACGGAAGAAGTCGGCAAACTCAAGAAACGAAAAAACTTTTGCCCGTTCTGTGAAAAAGTAATCACCAACTACAGCAGGCATTTGGTTCAACGTCACTACGATCGGGAAGAAGTAAAAGATTACATCGCGTTGTCAGACGAAACTGCCGTCAAAAGAAAAATAAAACGAATGTTGATTACGAACAAAATAAAAAATATGGGAAATAGAAAATACAACCAGCAAGTCGTGGAAGGCGTAAGAAACAGCAAACTTTTACCGGTCAAAAGATCTTCTAAATACACTGTGGATAACACGACACACGTGACGTGCAACTATTGTTTAGGACTGTTTAAGAAAATTTCGCTGTACAAACATTTGGCGAATTGTACAGAACGTCCGCCGGAAGAACGTCCGGCGAAAAAGAAAAATACTGTTCTGCGAGATCACGGTACACTTCTGTTGAGATGCAACGAAAACGCAAACAGACTATTAAAAGAAGAAGTGTTCCCGAAAATGCAAAAGGACAAATACACCGTTGTGGTACAAAGCGACAGCCTAATTGGTAAATTCGGATCCAACTTCAGATTCAACCACCGGGGAGTGAAGCAGATTTATTACTGTTCAACGAGGATGCGCGCTCTGGCACGTCTGTTTCTCGCCATGCGGGAGCGAAACCCGGAGATTCAAGAATTTCGTAACTGCATCGAACCGAAGAATTTCGACCTGTTGGTGGAGTCCGTTCGAGAAATGAGCAATTACGACTCTGTGGACGGCAGCACGAAAACCCCGACCGTTCCGGCGGCTCTCTGTTCGTCGCTGAAAAGCTGCGCCAATATCGTGAAATCTGAAGCTATAAAAAATGACCTTCTCACGAGAACTCAAAAGACCGAAGTCATATGCGAAATGGATGACTTTTTGCATCTCATGAACAAAGACTGGTCCACACAGGTCAGTTCCAACAGCGAAAAAAGCCGGAAACAAATGAAAGTTGTAAAAGAAGACCTGTTGCCCGATCCAGAAGATATAAGAACGTTCAACAAGTACATACATGAAAAATGTCCGTCTTACGTGTCTTTGCTTCAACAGTTACCGACTACGAAAAACTATGAAAAATTAGCCAAGCTCATAATTGTTCATATCATTTCTTTCAACAGACGAAGACCCAACGAGACCGTCGAGATAACACTGGAAGCGTATCGGTCGACTCTGAACAAAAGGACAGATTACGGTAAGGAGGCACAAAACGTCCTTACCGAAGAAGAGATACGATCCGGTAACGAGCTGTCCATCTTCTACGTCCCGGCTAATAAAAACACGAAAAAAGTACCGGTTCTCCTGACGAAAATTTTCCACGAAGCCGTTGAAGTTCTGATTGAGTCGAGAGAAAAGATCGGCATAACGAGTAAATACTTGTTCGGAAGACGTGATGGAGCGGAACTGTTTGACGGATCGGCCGTTCTGAGAGAAATTGCAAACAAAGCCGGTTTGAAGTTTCCATCGACATTCACTGCCAACGCCTTGAGACATCACGCGGCGACCTCGTCTCAGTTGCAACCTCACAACGAGACGTACACAAAGCGATTGTCCAAATTTATGGGTCACGATCTCAAGACGCACGAAAGCTACTACGAAATGCCTCTGCCCTTGATTCAAAAATATAAAGTGGGCCATAAATTATTGGAGATGATAAAACCGTCAACGTCGACTCGCCCCGAACCGAGTGTCGAATTTCCGCCTGCAGACTTCAGTGACGACTCCATTCTATCACTACCTGAGATGCCTATGGATAACGAAAACGCGATGCTGAAAAGTGATGATTTTTGCGTTCCCATGGAGTACAAAACGGAACGAATCAGCTACGAACATTCGTACGTGCGAAGCAATTTTGTCGGCAATCCCTCGGAACCGGAAGCAGACAGTGAACACGACCGGCGGTTGATATTTCACGAACATTCATACGCGCGAGGGGACGCATCGGATCAAGAAACTGTACAACACCCCTCGAGCGCACCGGGAAATTCGGGTGGAAAACAATTGAAAGTGATACACCCAAGAAAAACTACCGAGTGTCCCGATCTCGAGATAAGACCCGACTCTCCGACTGCCGGACCGTCCGGAACGGTAGAACCGTCACCGGACTCACCACTCCCTCTCTCGGAGGAAGAAACCGGGATTGACGATAGCGCCTTACTGCGCACTCCTCCAAAGAACGCGCACAAAAAACTGAGATGGTCTGATGAAGAAAAAAAGATTATTTACGAAAGGTTCAGCCGCAATTTTGCCGTGGACGTTAACCCGCCTCGAAAAGAAGTGAAAACTGTGTGGGAAGAAGAACCCGCTCTGCGGAACAGGACGTTGCAGCAGGTCGTCACTTTTGTAAACAACATCTTCACAAGAAAGCAAGTCATCTCAACGCCTATGAGAAGGAAAATAAAAAACATGATAAAAAATAAAACCACTATGTTTAGTCCTTGATATATTTATTTGTACAAATAAATCAAATTTGTTACATTCCATATTGGTTTTCTTTCACATTATCCGATAGCATTCTTGTAAAGTTCACATAATCCCGGCTAGCTTTCGAAAGGTTCATATGAAACAGCATTTGGTACTTTTCCGAATCGAAATCTGAACACCAATAGTGACATAATTCTAACACCCATGTGTTTATAAATTTGCTCATAACGAACAGTTTGTTGACGAATACTGGTTTCCGCAACCTGCTGGGGTTACACACGTACCCCGTAAAAGAGTTATCACCTTCGAAATGTACGACCGGCCATACGGGCACCGCGTCCCCAAATTTGCAATGTTGGTCGTAGACGATATTGTCTAAAACCGCCTTCTCCTCCCGCGGGTTTTCGAACGGAACCGTTCGCTCTAAAAAGTAAAAATCGTCGCTGTCGTCAACGCGGATGGACGCGTTCGTCAGACGTGCTCGAACGTCATATATCAATTTTCTCAGCAACGCTTCGCAGCTCAAGTCCCCCGCGTCGGGATCGTCGAAATAGTCCAACGTTTCCAAGACCGCCCCGGTCACGGCGTCTTCGGCCGCGGCGCACGGGACGACCGCGGCCGGATGACCTCTCAGCACTTTTTCGTCATCCGCATATCTCACGGCGAACTTATTGGTGATCTTTGAAATAAAACACATGTTGACGTAGCGCACGTTGAGCCGTAACGTCCTAGACTCGACCGCGATTCCGTATTCTGCGCCGTTTCCGTTTAACAGTTCGTCTACGGTGTTTGTAAAAGCTTGACGGACACGTATTACCAAATTTCCCGACTTTCCATTAGTCTGCAACAATCCGCCGTCGGTTTGTACGCGCAACGTTTTCGTCTCTTGTTTCAGCCTCTCTAACGTGCGCTCTACGACGGTTCGACATAACGACACCACCGCTGCCAAACAGTGCGGGGCGAACAGGTCACTCCCATTTTGTCCCATGCTGCCGCATATTCGATTTGCCAACCTTTTAAAGAAATAAGATATCGTCCGATCGTTTGTTCTCCTTTTGAAAACCAACGATTTTAAAACGGCACTGGCGAAACCTCTGTAGACTTGTGGAGCGAGCGATACAATTACAGAATTTTCTTCGTCTTTTTGTCGCGATCCCACGTACGGCACAATGAAAAACCATCGGTCGAGTTCGAAAGATTTGCCGTCACAGGTGGTCAAAGATCCTCGCGATCGTTCTTCCGATCGGTCGAAAGTCGTTTTGCTAACAACACAAGTAGTCTCCGGCGAAACGTTGAACTGACCAGCTATTGCGGGATACGCCGATTCTATGTCGAACTCGCAAATCTCACTGTCCTCTCGCGTGTAGTATACACCGCCGCCGTCGTTATCTTTTAAAGGCGGCGGGATGAGATTTTCTTTTCCTCCGGTGGTATTTTTTTTCATCACCGCATCGCGAAGATCGTCTGCGAAAGTCGTCGAGCTCGTGTACACCGATTCGTTAATCAGAGTGTGCACGAACGCGTAGTTTGCGACCGGATCGTACTTCATACAATCTCCGCTGTCGGTCCGAGTGACACCATACAAGTCCAATACACCCAGATACATTTCGGTCGCCGTATTAAACGCAAACTCGGCCACGCGTTCCGTTTTAAATCGCAACAGCATGTCCTCTACCCGCCGTTGTCGTGCCGTCAACACATCGAGAGGTATATGCGCGGCGCCGTCCGCATTAGCGAACGCTACCGCTGATCGCACGTTCTTGTCATATGCGGCCGCGAACGCAGAAACGCGTTTGTCGAGATTTTCAGCCAGTTTCGAACAGTCCAACGTGATGGAATTGGGGAACAAGTCGATACCATCGTCATTGCTATTGCGCGAACCTTCGATTTTAGATTGCAATGCAATTTTTCCCGCCGATATTTGGCCTCTCGCGGCCAGCTCCGGGAGGACAAAACGAGCGTGTCTGTCGTCGTCTTGTTGCGAATTGAACACCAACCGCAAGTAAGCGTTTGAATCCATTTTCCAAAAACACGATTTGGCGTCGTCCAACATTCTCGTATAGGCGACAGTACTATTTTCGAAAACTTCACAGCGCGAACGTGCCGTGTGCGTTTCTGCCTCGGTGGGTATCCCACCTAGAAGAACAACCAAATCGATGTTCCAAACGTAATATACGTGAAAAATTACTATTAGTTCTTTGTACTCTGTACAAGCGCTAAGACACACGAAATCCCGTTCGCAGCGCACGTAGACCACGGGTAGTGACTGCATTAGTGCGGCTCCATTTTTATTTCCAAAAATCGGATGCCTGTAGAAACGGCTGACGTCGTGCACCGCCAATGGGCTCGAGCGAGCCGCGCGTTCCCTGACCAACGTGCGCGCCTGTGAAGAAGCCGCTGGCCGGGACGAACCGAGAAAGAATATCGGCCTTTCTCGGTCCTCTTCTGTATCCCCGGCGTCACCAAAGTCCATGAGATGAAAGTTAACATCAAACGCCGCTTCCCCGTCATCGTCATCGGCCCTGGGTTCAGTAGTCCAAGCGTTTTGTATTTTCAATGCGTGCCTAAATAGAGGCTCCAGGTATCTAGTGACCGTAGTCATGCAGTTATTTGAACTAAAGTTTATCGCGTACAAATCGGAATTGGTCGCTCCGTTGTCGCGCAGAAAGGTGAGAGCGTTGTTTCGTTTTCGCAACGAATCAAAAGTCAATCGCGCCAAACAGCCGATTCTTAGGGCCGGCGTCGGAAAAACTTCGGTGAAGGTGGACTGCAGAGAACCGGCATGTTCGAAGCGCAGGAAACTGTACTGTATTGCGCTCGGAGGGCAATCAGCCGTTTTCAACATCTCGAAAACGAGCGCCTTGTTTTCCTTGAAAACGAGATCGGTTCGTCTGATTGTTTTCGACACGTCATCCGAACCGGGCGTGTCCCAATGAAAAGCGTATCGGGTGTACGGAGTCCGTTCGTATGAAATAAGAATAAAAATTGGCGGGACGTACGGAGTGGGGACCGGCTCGTCCTCGTAAAGATTGGTTCCCAACAAGAATTTACAGGTCAGCGCCGGTTTACGGTCCTCGCCTTTTGCCACAAGAGTCGTGTGAAGTATAACACCCCTGGCGTTGCGCAAAAAGTGCCGTCCTTCAGTTTCGGAAGGTCTTGAGACCGAGGACGAAACGGAAGACGACGTCGACTGGTCGTTGATCATGTTCGGTTGAATGAATTGTTTCAAACCCCGAGTCATATCTTCACTCTAACACGAAGAGGGTGAGTCGAAACCGTCAACGTGACTCATGTTTGTAATATTCCCGCCGCCAATACTCCCGTCATTTGTCAAAGATGAGCACCGCGGGGAGCGTCGTCTCGAGCTGCTCGTCATTGAGATCCGATGTTTCGACAGATTCGGAAACTCTGCTATTGAAACACACGCACGTGAGTAATTATCTGGGCCTCGAAAAATTCGCCATTAAAAAGAGTGACAAATTAAAGGGCGACCGCTATGTTCAGATATCTTCGAAAACGTTGCAGAAAAACTACGTGCTGTACGACGAAAAAGATGTAGATTGTGTTTTCTCAAAACTGATAGAACTGATAAAGGAATGCAAGAGATCTCATAGAAATTTGCCGAAAACTGACTTTACGTGTCTCTCGCGCGCTGATAGAAGAAAAGTGTGGATAGACGTAGATTGTCTGTCGTGCAAACGCGGAAATAAGATCGTGAATAGTCGCCACTTAAGAATTACAAAGCTGGTCGAACTTATCGTAACGACGATAGAAAACGTATTCGATCGTACCGTAGAGGACGGCGTGTACATGACAAACGGAAAAGATACTTGTGGTTTCCACGTTTTTTTCAACACGCTGGCCTACGATTCCGCCACCGCCTCTAACGCCGAAAATGCTCTGATGGACGGGCTTGTCGGTGCGTTCCGTCACGCGCAGATTTCCAACGCAAGCGTCGATCGAGGTTGCACGCAAATGCCGTTACCCACGGCCACACACTCAAATTCCACCAGTCACACTAGATCGTACCGCATGGTGAAAGGATGTGGAACAAAATGGAATAAAGTACATCTCAATTGGGCCGATATGGACGTCGAAACTTTAAAGTGTTTTTCTTCTATAGCCTTCTCCAGGCACTACAGCGTTAACGTAGTTGAACCCCCGCGTTTCCGGACACCGGAATCAATCGCTATTGTGGCGAAGCGGAAGCGCGACATTTTTTCTACGAGTGAAGACGATACAAACCGCAAAAGGAAACTAGTTTTAGACGACCACATCGAGGCGGCTGATTTCACCACATCGAACGGTCGTAGCGAGGCTGAATCATTGTCTAACGAAGTGGACAATCGGAAGGTGGTTTATACGGAAGACGAAGAAGGCGACGGCACTTTGCACTCGGGATTGTCGGACGATCGGAAAGAAGTGGTTTGTACGGAAGACGAAGAAGGCGATCAGAAAGTGGTCTGTACAGAAGACGAAGAAGGCGAAAGCGATACGATGCATATGGAATCATCGTCGGACGGAGTGGACGATCGTAAGATGGTTTGCACGGAATACGAAGAAGGTGACAATAAGTTATACAAGGAATATTCGGGTGGAATGGTATTTCGTTCCGTCTCGCCAGCGGACGGCCAAAACACGTCGGTTTACAGAGACGAGGAAGACGGAACGCCGCCACTTTCTGATTTCGTAACACCCAATGAAACTATTTCACAGCCGGTGAACAGCTGTAAGCCCGTTTCCGGAGCAACATATGACGACGAGGTGTCGATAGTTTCGAAATATACCGAATCATCGTTGTTGTCTTCTTTTCACTGTCCGAGTGTCAAGAACCAACGCGCGCCACTACAAACTTCCTACTTCGCAGATCGTCAGAAACGGAGGGCGAAACGCGGTGAAAACGATACGGAAGCTCCCCCTCTAAACGTTATCGAGAGACTACCTTACGCATGTGAGGACGACAAAACTAGCGCTTTTGCTGACAAACAGTACAAAGCGTCATTGTTGTGCGCCGAAGAGGAGGAAGCGGCCATATCTAAAGTGCGTCTCAGCAACGGTAATCAACGCGTTTACGTGATCGAAGGGAGCAGTTCGAACCTCACGCGCGAATACAAATTGCTAGTTCAACTCGCCAACGTTAATAGGGCCGTGTATCAAAGCGATATATCGCTCGGCCGCGAATGGAAGGAAGTGAAAATTTCGTATTACGATCAACACTTGCGGAACCCCGTGTTACTGGCCATGTTCAAGTTTGTATTTCGTGACGAAAGTGTCGGAACTTTTTTCCTACCTTGGGAACTAGAGGAGGTCGTCACTTCCATCGTTCATCTAATGACGCCTTTTAAACGTACCGAGGGGGTCAACGACGACGACAACAAGGACCGAACGTTTGTAGAAGAGGAGTTTGAACGGGAAGCGAGGCCACACAAGGCGCGCCTCGTCGGAGCGTTGATACGTGTGTGCACACAGCTATTCAATATGACAACGGCGGTTTTTTCCGACTTGTGGAAAATACAAAAAGCGAACGAAAGGCGAGACATGTCCTCTCTGAATCGTACGGTCGTCAACCACCAAGTCACTGCCGAAACGTTTGCCAAACGGCGTTTTCACCCCGCATCGGGCTACGACGACGATTTAGACTGTTCTGCCTCGATGTTTGACGGAGAAGGTGCAGGTGTTGAAAAAGGTGGCGAATTGATCGATTACAATGCTGTTACGAACAATTACACCCTGCTCGCGTCGCTGATCGTTCACGAAGAGAAAAACCTGAGCGATATGTCGCTATACGCTCTATTATACTATTACCATTCGTTCCCGTTTGGCACCATCGACAGGATTATGGACGAGGTGCATCACGACGCTCTGATGGTCACGGCCGTGATAAGATATTTTCTAATGTACGATCATCGAAACTGTAAAACGCTGACGTTACAAGAGATTTTCGAAGGTTTCAACGATTGCGCAATCTCACTGAGAGGACCCGAGGGGTTTCTAAAGATGCGACGAAAAAGCCAAAAGCGGGGAACAGCGAAAAAAGTTGGGGCGGCAAAGAAATCCAACGCGGCGGCGGTGACAACGCCAAAAAACAAAGATCCCGAGTGGAGGAGACGCAAGAGGAAAATTGACGACGATTACAGTGACGGTGTGTCAGAATTAACGGTGGTGAAAAAAGGAAAAGAAGACCACGAAGGTTGTGGTGACGTCACGGCGGAAGAGGTGAATCAGTTGCTCGGTGGCGCCGGAAGAAGACGAAAAATGTGCGCGAGAAATAATATCGGTCCGGCGTCCGAAATCACGTACGACTACAAAGACAAGCATATGTGGGAGGCTGTGATAAGATACTACCTGAGGCCCGTATCGATTTACGACGATAAAATGGTGTTTGCGAACGATAATTACGATACGCTCGAAGACGACGCCATAGAGTCCAGCGTCGCTCATTTAGCTACGTCGAACAAAAATACGAAAGGCGACGTCCAGACAGCGTTCAAAGACGCGCGCACAGCCTGGCGCATGCCTCACGGCAGTCAGTTGATTTACGAGAGCGATCTGCGATCCGACCGGTTGGGCTGTTGTTTCCACATCAACGCCGCTCTCAAGATGTACGAGATGTTTTGCGGCGGTTGCGTCACGAGGATGAAACGGGTACACAAGAACTATTTGATTGACCGCACTCGCTTCAATATGACCGTTTACGACGTGGTGGCCGAATGCAGGACCGCCGCCGTGAATCTCACGTCCGCCATAGACCGGTCGTACGTGAATCTCCTGTTGCGCCAACCGATCGTACCGCCGTTCCTGGAAGAAAAAGAGGAAATCCGCAGATTGTACATGTCAAAAGACGAGATGGAACGCGGTTCTTTTTGTTGCCTATCCGTAATGGATTACATACGGACGCTGAACCTATTTGAAAGATCCAATTACAAATGTAAATCCGAATTGGAAACGTGCGAATACGTGGAGAAGTTTTTAAACGACATGTACACGAACGAAATTGCCGCCGAACACCCGCCGAATCTCGCTGCCAACGCCAAAATACGGCTATTATACACGTTTTACTCTTTGTTCCTGTTCGAAGTCGTTTTCAACATGCGACACGTATACGCGAAGCGGGAAAACCTCTTTGTATCGATAGAACGCCTGTGCAATGAACTCGACGTTCGCGAATTGATCATCCTTTTTTTTGGCGAATCCAGTATGAAACACGTCGAGGGACTGAACGACAATTTGGAGCAGAGAATCCGCGCGTTCGCCGACGACTGGAGCAGTTTCGGCAAACGGTCGTCCGGCGAAAGCGAACCGGCCGGATCGACCGCCGGCGGTCGGTTCGACGTCAGACCGGTGTTGGCGGCGGAAATCCCGGATAAGATGCTTCGCATGAAAACTCTATTCGGCCAATTCGGGTTCGACGTGATGCAGGATTGCTGCGTGACGAGAGAAGACGGGGACTTTATGACGGCGGGGGAAATCGGCTTGGAAACTGCGGATAACAACAGTAGCGCCGATTTCACGAGCGACGAGAGTCTAAGCAGCGGCGGCGATCGAGTCTGGGACGACGATACGAAATTCGAGCAGGAATTTTACGCGGACGAGAATTGGTTGAACGCGGTATGTGACCGCATGCTAGACAAGAGGATAGTAGGAAGATCTCACAAAAGAACAACGCCCGCGTTGTTGTCGTCGGCACGCGGCGGGGAAAACATGTTCGCACGCGAGACGTTGCGTACGATCATGCGTCTGGAAACTAAAAGACACATAGACAACGACAGACTGGGTAAACTGATCGACGCGATCGGCAACGACCGCTCCCCGAGCGTTTTCGACGGCATGATGGTGGCGGCCAAAAATCTACCGATGAGGCTGAAACTCCTAGCGTTCATCCTGACCACGCACACCGTCAAATCGAAAACAACATCGCTGTGTCCGGACGTGCTAGAGTCCATGTACCGCGAGGCGGACGGACGATTCGCTGACGAAAGTCGCACATACGAAGGCGAAATCAACACCGGTACTTTCGCCCTTGTGTCAAACAGCCGAGACCCGCCGGAGAAGGTGTGGTGCCGCAGGACGGGGGCCATATTGTCGAACGACCGTCTGTCGCTTTTGCTCCACGCCCGATGGTTGTCCGAACAGAGATTCGAGTCAAACTTCTTTGTCGGACTAGACCCGGTACAGGTGTATAGTGTACTCTACGAGTACATGAAGGGCAACGTCGATCGTTACCCTTCGTTTGGAGAGTTTGACAGAACAGAAGGAGAAGCGGCCAGGAACCTCTGTACGGCCGTGATGTTTCTGCTGATTATGAGCGCGTACGATCAAGAACACCTGGACTTGTATTTAAAAGTGTTTTTAGCCGTCGAATGGCCGGGTCAGTGGGCGAAAACGATATTCGTGTGGAAAAGCAATTCGAACGCTGGAAAATCCTATCTGTTCGACGCTATCGTGAAGAGGGCGTGCGCGAACAGCACTTGTATCAATGACCCAAAAGGCGGAAAGGAAAACGCGCCCGAAAAAGCCGAGTATGTGAGAAATTTCGTCTTGTTTGCAAACGAGTTTTCGCAGGCCAATTCGAACGAATTAAAGAAAATCGTATCCGAGAGCACGTTCAAGTTCAGAATGAACTACGGTAACGTCATGAACGAAGCGTACGCTACGGGAAAAATCATGTTCAACTGTAACACGCTGCCGCCGACCAGCGATGAGGCGGCCATCAATCGGCTGACGCTTTTCGACATACCGTTCTGGTTTTGCAAACGCCAGAAGATCAGCGACGCCATGCTGAATTGGATACGCGGACCGAGCGTCTCGGCTCCTCGTTGGGAAGTCGCCTATCGACACGAATTACCTTCGCTACTCGCAGCGGGCGAAAAGGCGTTTCTAAAGTCGAACAGCGACACGAAAGACGAAATAGACCTTTTCGACGAGGACACGGCCGTGCGCCAAAACATTCTTCCCATAGAGTACAACAAGTCGACGTCGTCCCTTTTTCTTGTGCAGAATAAAACTTCCCGCCTGTACGTCTCTTCCTCGCCACCCACCGATCGCATAGTGCACGGTCTCGTCAACATCACGACCCACTTCAGTTGGCTGCGCTTTTTCAAACGACTCGATATGCCCGTCGACTTTACGACGCTGCCCGCCTCGTCGGAAGCCGTTCGGAGCGAATGGTTAAGTCTGACTCTGCCTTATCAAGAATGGAAGCAGATTACCGGCGCAAGAACGGACACGAACCGCGTTCCCGCCGAGTCCGTCTACAGATCACTCCAAACATTCGCCGCGAAGAAGAACATAAATTACTTTGGGATAAAGCAGTTTTTTGAAACTGATTTCGCATCTTCGAGAGAAGCCATCAAAGACGAATACTACATTTGGTTCGATTCAAAAGCTTTTCGCGATTGAACTTGTATATTTCTCGAGATTAATAAACTTTCTCGCTAAACAATCTTTTGTATTTTTTGCTAAACAACCTTTTGTCTTCCCACAGATGTCTCAGTTCTACCGAAATATAGTAAAGGTTACTTTCACCAATCCCGTTGCCACCACATTCTATTTTCGAGACGACGAAGATAGAATATCTATGTGCGTACGCGATAGAGTACGTTTCGAACACAGGATTCAGACTGCCGAATCCATTTTGGCTCCCTGTCTTTACGCGAAAATATCTCACATATCCGTGTGTAAACTTTTGGATCACACCGCGTGTTACTCAGAAAACCCCTCTTTGAGATTGTCTCTGCCGCGTCCGATTTAAGGCTGAAATATTTCAAAGTCCCTTTTGTGACCGTCCCCTTCGCCGTCCACCGCCAGACTGATCATTCCCCCCACCACTTTTTGGTTCTGTCGATCTTATACTCTCGACAATCCTCGAACGCCGACCAATAGGATTCGAGTATTTTTCCCGCCAAATTTTTTGACCAATCAGAAGGCCGGATTTTTTTGTGTGTTGAAAAAATAGTCTCGACGTGACCCCAAAAATCCATATATACGAGGTATCGTTCGCGCGCGACTCTTTAGCTCCTTGCCCATTATAATGACTC
The DNA here is from genome assembly GCA_963675035.1 of Allygus modestus. NCBI lineage: Eukaryota > Metazoa > Arthropoda > Insecta > Hemiptera > Cicadellidae > Allygus > Allygus modestus. The sequence continues at coordinate 240,094,840 of OY776111.1, read as the reverse complement.
CTTCAAGGAAGGAGCAGCGGGGAGGGGCCGGCGCGTCGCTGACTGGGGGGGTTTTTTTGCTATTGGATATTTTACAGATTTACCTAATAAATGTTTCGTCAGAACGGGGTTGGAACAGATTGGTGACCCGCACGGGATGGTTAACATTTCACCATTCTAAATCAGTTACATCACGACCGAATTTTATTTTCAGCTAAAATACAAAATACAAACATTGTCACCGCTCTCACCGAAACGGCCGTATAATCACGTCTTGGGTCGGAGTGAAGGGGTTGTAAAACTGTGTTTTTTCCATTTTTATTTTTGACCAAAAGTCGGTCAGGGATTTCAAAACTTTTTTCGCAGAATTTTATTTTCTGCCGGACCGCAACAAAAAACATTTTTCACCGCTAACTCGAGACGTGACCATATTGCCGTTTTGCAGAGACACACTTCGCGTGCTGCGTACTGAGTCGGTGCGACGCTCAAGCGAACTCAGTTAACGCTAATACGACGTAAAAACGGACTACCGTAGGACGCTGCAAACAGAGGTGTAAAACCGTGTGTTATATTTTTCTATTTAAAAGTCGGCCAAATATTTCAAAACTTTTTTCGCCAAAATTTATTTTCTGCAGGACCGCAAAACACAAAATTTTCACCGCTCTTCACGCCGTGTCCATATTGCCGTTTTGGGTCAGTGACGCCCGTCGGTTCGACGCTCAAGCGAACTCAGTTAACGCTAGTACGACGTAAAAACGGACGTAGCCGCAAACAGAGGTGTAAAACCGTGTGTTATATTTTTCTATTTAAAAGTCGGCAAAATATTTCAAAACTTTTTTCGCCGAATTTTATTTTCTGCGGGATCGCAAAACTCTTGACTTTTTCACCGCTCTTCACGCCGTGTCCATATTGCCGTTTTGGGTCAGTGACGCCCGTCGGTGTGACGCTCAAGCGAACTCAGTTAACGCTAGTACGACGTAAAAACGGACGTACCGTAGGACGCTGCAAACAGAGATGTAAAACCGTGTGTTATATTTTTCTATTTAAAAGTCGGCCAAATATTTCAAAACTTTTTTCGCCAAAATTTATTTTCTGCAGGACCGCAAAACACAAAATTTTCACCGCTCTTCACGCCGTGTCCTTATTGCCGTTTTGGGTCAGTGAAGCCCGTCGGTGTGACGCTCAAACGAACTCAGTTAACGCTAATACGACGTAAAAACGGACGTACCGTAGGACGCCGCAAACAGAGGTGTAAAACCGTGTGTTATATTTTTCTATTTAAAAGTCGGCCAAATATTTCAAAACTTTTTTCGCCAAAATTTATTTTCTGCAGGACCGCAAAACACAAAATTTTCACCGCTCTTCACGCCGTGTCCATATTGCCGTTTTGGGTCAGTGAAGCCCGTCGGTGTGACGCTCAAACGAACTCAGTTAACGCTAATACGACGTAAAAACGGACGTACCGTAGGACGCCGCAAACAGAGGTGTAAAACCGTGTGTTATATTTTTCTATTTAAAAGTCGGCCAAATATTTCAAATCTTTTTTCACCAAATTTTATTTTCTGCCGGACCGCAAACACAAACATTTTCACCGCTCTTCACGCCGTGTCCATATTGCCGTTTTGGGTCAGCGCGGGTCTAAACAGAACTCAATTACCGCTAATACGACGTCGAAACGGCCGTATCGTCTCGCCCAGGGTCGGCGCGAACAGAACTGTAAAACCGTGAGTTTGTTTTTTTATTTTTGGTGAAGAGTCAACCGGGGATATCAAAACTTTTTTTCACCGAATTTTATTTTTTGCCAGACCACAAAACATAGCCATTTTTCCCGCTCTTCACGTAGGCCTAAAAGGACTTATCGTCACGTTTAGGTTTGGCGCGAAGAGAGGTGTAAATCCGCGAGTTTTAGTTTTTCTTTTTGACGTAGAGTCGGCCGTCGATTTCAAAACTTTTCTCGAGTAAAAAATGTGTGTAACAAATATTTTAAACCCCCCCCCAATCAGCGACGCGCCGGCCCCTCCCCGCTGCTCCTTCCTTGAAGGAGTCATTATTATGGGCAAGGAGCTAAAGAGTCGCGCGCGAACGGTACCTCGTATATATGCGATTTTGATGGCGTGTCGAGATCTAATTTTCGACGCGCCAAAAAATGCAGCCTTCTGATTGGCCGAAATTTTTGGCGGGAAAAATACTCGAATCCTATTGGTCAGTGGTCGGGGGTTGTCGAGAGTATTGGGTTGACCGAAACAAAAAGTGGTGGGGGAAACTCTCAGTCTTGCGGCGGACGTCGAAGGGCACGGTCACAAACGGGACTTTGAAATTTTTTTCCGAGCGGTTGTTTTTTACCGTTTCTTTTTCTCCGGCCCGAAAAAGTCTCGATTCAGTATTTTCGAAAGTCGACTGAAGTGCAGAGCGGTTTCCCGTAGGTTCTGATCGATCTTGGCGATCATTTCTAGATTTTCTTTCTCGTTTAACAGAGGGCAGACCAGACTCCCGTCATCTTCCCGTATGAATTCGTATTTTTTCACAGAACCGTCCGCGGATTTTTCCGATACGGTCAACGGAGATGACGAACGACGCGTATCATTTTTTGTGCCGTCACAATCGCTACTATCGGATTCGTTGACGGTCGATTTCAACTTTAATTTTCTCTTCTTGTTAAACGGACATCGGAAACTAGACGATCTCTTGTGATCCGTGCCGCCGCATCTCGAGCAACCGGAAATTTTATCTTTCACCGCTCTAATCCCTTTTTTGCTAATATACACTTCCTTCTTTTGATTTTTGCTCAGCGGACATCGTGAACTAGTCGATTTCCTATGATCCGAACCCTCACACTTGGAACAACCTGATTTAACCGAGTTGGTTTCTTCGTCCGAGGAATCCGACTCATTTGCCGGTTCCAGATCGGTATATTCCTTGTTCGTTTGACGCGCCGCACATAGCGAGTGCGTAGATCTCACGTGGTCCGTGCCACTACACCTGCTGCGCGCTCAACTTTCGATTCATGACACTTATCCCCTTTACTATAAACGTTCGTATGTCGAACGTGAATTTCAACCTTAACACTTTAAAAATAAAACATGAATTATTTTTAGCCCGAACCTCGGTTGTGGTAAGACTCTACATTAACACGCGCGTTTATGTATACATTACTATTTTGAAAATATATGAATTATTTGTATCGTCGGCCCCGAATGTGGTAAGGGCTCTATCTTGCTTTTCACGAAAGAGGAGAGAATGGGTAATGAATAACATAGACGGTAAAACTTGTTTTTAGTTTATATTTTGTGTAATGAGTAACATAGACAGTAAAAAGGTTTTTTTTACTCTATCAGCAAATTTTAAATCCAACACCTCGGTTGTTTTTCGCTATTGCTGCTATTGAAAACTTACCAACAAAAATCGTCTGAAAACCGTTTGAACCGCTGCCTCGTAAACTCACCCAGCGCATGACCCAACATGCACTGCACGAGCTCCGCACTAGTGCGGGAATCAATCAAGGTGTACACCCGTGAGTTTTTTATATTTTTATATTCTGACGGAGGCCGGATATTTCAAATCTTTTCTCGCATATTTTCATATTCTGCCGGATCGAAAAACACTTGTATTTTTGCCGCTCTCCACTTCGTGACCATATTGCCGTTTTGAGTCAGTGCCGCCCGCGTTGCGGACGCCAAAACGGCCGTATCGTCACGTCTAGGGTCGGCGCGGAAAGAGGTGTAAATCAGCGCGTTTTTATTTTTCATTTTGACGGAAAGTCAATCGGGGATTTCAAAACTTTTCTCGAGTAAAAAATGTGTGTAACAAACATTTAAAAAAAAACCCAACTAGCGACGCGCCGGCCCCTCCCCGCTGCTCCTTCCTTGAAGGAGTCATTATTATGGGCAAGGAGCTAAAGAGTCGCGCGCGAACGATACCTCGTATATATGCGATTTCGGTGGCGTGTCGAGATCTATTTTTCGACACGCAAAAAAATGCAGCCTTCTGATTGACCGAAATTTTTGGCGGGAAAAATACTCGAATCCTATTGGTCGGTGGTCGGGGGTTGTTGAGAGTAAAGGGTTGACCGAACCATAAAGTGGTGGGGGAAATGCTCAGTCTTGCGGTGGATGTCGAAGCGGACAGTCGCAAAGGGTAATTTTTCCGAGTGATAGTTTGTTTACACTCTCGCACTGAGGCGTGTCCGATACCGAGCCCTCAAGTGTAATGGCACCTCATTTAATCAGATAATGGGAAAATACATGATTATATGTTTTTATTTTCGAAATATGCGAATACGACTTTTACGTTTCGTTCAGTTCTAGTCGTCATCGGCGTAAATTCTATCGTGCGTCTGTGGCTGGTTTCGTACTTAGGACGGGGTGATAGCCGGGTTAATTCCCTATGAGATCGATCCGGCATTCAAGGGGTTATCTATTTATTTTTTCGCGAAAATACAAATCTAAGACATTTAAAACTGAACGATGGTATTTCTCGTCGTATTGATTATAATGAGCGTTACTATAGTGAGTTTAGTTTTGTGCGTTATAAACGCTACGATATTGGGTAAACACGATGAGAAAACAACTCGACGTATAAACAAATACGAGACGGAAAAAGGCGAAGGAACTATTTCGGAAACCGGGGTGGACATCGAAGAATCTAACGTCGGGGCGATATGTAAATGTGACCAAAGGAAAGGGTGTGACGATCCCGCGCGCACGTGTTTTCATTTATCGCGTACTGTCCACCTGTCTGACGGAACGGTGTTGCAGCCGAACGTTTCCACGGACGAAGGTTACTGCGTGCTTTACGAAACGTCTTCGCGGCAGAATGTCTCTTGTGATCCGGCGTACGGTGCGCCCGCACCGATCTTGGATCCGTCCGGTCGTTTGCGCATGGCGTGTCGGTGTTTCTGGCCCGATCTATTCGATCAGAAAGACGAATTTTCCGACTGTACGATCGTGCGCGCTTGCGGAGGAACCGGACAGTTGGTACACTCGAAAACACGTGTTCCGTTGAAAGAAATGTCGCCGAACGTGGATATACACCAATTCGAATGTGCTTCGTGCGGCGACCCGAACTGTACACAGCCGGGTAAGGATAGGCACACCGGATTGCCGTCTTGTGTACCGAAACCGGTTTCAGATCGTTCGGGTGGGATGTGTCTGTACGAAGAGTTGCTGACTTCGACGCCTCCGGCGGTATCCGGCACGCACACGACGGCACCGGTCCTCTCCGTCAGCGGCGCGTTTGTCGAGAAAAAATTGGCAAAATCTTTTTCTAACACCAGCGCGGAATCGGTTTACGTTCCAAACCCGTGTGCGTTCGACGCGTTTCGCGGTTTCAGTTTGGACGGACAGTGTCGTCTGACGATAACGCCTTCCGGAACCGGGTATTGCGAGCCGATGACCGAGACCGTTACCACCGTCGTGTTTGACGACGATTACCTGCCGCTCAATGGCGGTCGATATTCCAACGCCTGTTACAGGTTTACCGCTACCGAACGTAACATTGACGCGTACGTCGTAGAGTACTTTGTGCGAGCGCGAGGCGAACGCGGACCGGCGAACGCCCGAACGGATTCCACACCACTGCCGGTCGTGTCTGCGGAGATAAAAGTCGGAAAATTGGATGCGGACATTTTGGACGTTTTGAATTTACGCTCTACGGCCGCCGCCGACCCTAAACGAAAAGTGCTCGTCACGCAGGGCACGTTACCCGAAGATGTAAAAACCATGCCACCGCCTTTCGACGCGGCCACGATGTCGCGATTCGTTCTGGAACGCAACGAGTTTGTTTTTCGTATTCCGGCAAGTCTGACCTTTTTCAAATATTGGGCTCCGATACAGCCGATGACGATTCCGGATTGCGACTCTGTACACGGGGACCGGAGAGTCGCCGCTTCGTCCATTATGTTCGTTTGGGAATCCATCGACGACGGCGAATACGAATTGAAGAGACAACAACACGTGGTCGCCTGTCGCAAACCGGGTTACGACAGACGTCTGGCCATCGTGCCCAACATCGACGTGAATCCAAATGGCGCCGAATATAACGCCGATCCGACCAGTGCGGTGTTGCGTTTTGACAAAACGGATTTTATCGTCAGGCCGTATTGGTATGGATCATACTTTACACATAAAGCGGAGGTGATGGCCTACGTTGCTAATCTTCCTTCGAGACCACCCCCTACCAAGATTAAAAAACTGGGAGAAAAATAAATGTGTATTTAGAATAACATTTTTATTTTTCAACAAATTGCATTCGCACATATGGATTTTCCTATCTTCGAACGCCAAAGCCAATCCCACCACCATCCGCTCCATATTTTGAACATGAGCGAATTTTTCGCCGTCGAAGAATACACCGAGAGATCGAATTCGATAACGTAGAGGTCCCTGCTGTTTTTGACCCGTTTGTACATTTCAGGCGAAATTAGATTTTTCACAATTTTCTTCTGGTTACCGCCGGTCGGTTGATCTCCGGGGCTCGGCAGGGTGAGACGTCCGTCGACCGGCGACTCTGCCGTTACCGTCATCAGTTTCTCGAAAAGCGTATTGTAATTGTGAGTTTCATAAAATTTCAACTGATAATTTACCATAAAATCTATATAGTCTCTGATGTTGATCACTACCAGATGATTTATAACTCCATCGCTTGTGCGACTTATCGCGCTAGTGTAGAAAGTGTAATCACGATCGTTCGATGTCGAGTCCCCGTCGGTTTTACTGACGTGCATATTGACGCGACGCATCAACGACGGATCAAAAGCGAAATACAAGAGTTCGCGAGTGCGGGCTATGAATATATCGTATTTCCAACATTTTCCGTCGTCCGTCCATTTCAGTTCTATCGGGCCGTCGCCGGACAGCGTGACAGTTTTATTGGCGCAAAGCGTCTCTTCGCAAAACTCCCGCAATGCGGTATCGGCCAAACAGTTGTCGCCCCGCTCTCTGGTCCCTCTCGGTATCTGTAACATTTCGAGAAAAGGTCGTAACGACCACGTCTGGAGCATCGGATCGGTCAGTGGTGTCTCGTCCACGCCGCAATAGTCGACCAGTTGTATTTTCAGTTTATTATCACCGCCGTTATCGGTGTTTGTAGACGAGATCATCTTGTAAGGAGCGGAACGGACCACGCAGAGCGTATTGCCACTAGGGTCGAGTGCGAAAAGACCGGCTCGTTTCTTGCCTCCACCCATTGTGTTGCAAACGACTTATGTTTGTGATTGGTCTTCGCGATGCTGAGCGGATCCGTCAAGCTAGATTACGACGAATTGCCCTATGTGCTGAAGGAGTTTGTGGACGTCATTCCCGGAGGGCGCTCCGTTGACGGTGTTGTTGGCGAACGTGATTATTATACTGCGTTCGAAACCCTACTGCGTGTCAGGTGCTACGGAAATGTCGAAAGCGCGTCGACCGAAAACTCTCGTGAAACGCTTCCGCGTTTATCTTGCGCGCACAACCGACAGCTTGTTGATTTTCACGTGAGAGAATGCCTGTCAGGCTGGGTATTCGACCACGCCGCGCACAAACAACACGCGTACTTCCCCTCGGCCGCTTTCCCGATGGGTAGCACTATGGAGTATTCGTTTTTCATGAGGCAGTGGGCGCGAAACGTCAACAATTCGCACGTGCGAAGACTGTACGACCGGAGCAACGGTTTTGCCGAGGTCTTGGCTGGTGTCGACGGCGATCTATGTCCCTGTAACTATCTAGTCTGCTTCAACGTATCGGACCATACCGAATACGATCTAGGAGGTGGAGGCGTTCTTTCTCGGATAGCATTGGAAAACGAACTGATGATGAGATCGGACTTTTTCAACAAACGACAAGATTCTTACGCGCTGTTCAACAAGTGGTTTTGCGAGAGGATTTTTTATCCGTTTCTGTACTCTTCGTTTTCGTCGTTCGAATCGTTTTGGAAGCCGCTGTCGATCGTTGAGGCCGTATTCAATCGTCACAAAAAATACGAAACTCGTATGAAGAACAGATTGGCGGCGGCGGCGAAAAAAGGGACTAAAAACACTACAGTCGACGATAAAAAATCAACACCTTTAAATACCGCTAAACGTTCTAGACTCCGCCGCATGCGATCCGTCAGTTCACGCCTCTTCTTCGGCCGGGAGTCGGGAGATATACGTTCTGCGTCCGAAAACGGATCAATTTCCGCAGCTGACAGGAAGCTTTTGGTGCGTTGCGAAGAATACGAGTCGTTTTTATATTCACCGCTTCTGAAGGCGACTTCTTGCCGCCACGAGGACGACGAGGTCACATACGAACAGAGACGTTGCGGGGACGAAATTCATTCGGAAATAAGAACATGCAAAAGGTGTGGTGCGGTAAGGGTGATTGCAAACTAGTAAATGTATACGAAAAAGACAAGGACGGCATCTCGGATGGACCACCGGACTCGGCGGACAAATCGACTAATGAATTACTCGCACTTCTCGGCCGTTACGGTGTCGTCGTGTGCGAAGAAGAGAAATTCACAGTGCTTCCGGTTGACGTCCGTACGTTCATAGCGAAGACAGTCGACTGTTGGGTGAAAAAGAATCCGGCCGGACGCGTAACCTCGGCTAACTCCCTGACCGGTTCCCTGACACTGATGGCGCATGGGACGCATCAAATATATCGTTCGTTTGAAAAGTTTCTAAAATGCAAATTTGACGATGCGAAATTGTTGAGAGTACTCCGCTGTTACAACAATTGCGTTCCCGAACCAGGGACATACTTTGGCGAAATAGTCGCTCAGTTTTTTCAGCATTGTAAACAGCAATCTAATTTGAACGTGAAAAGAACCACGGGAGGCAAGGCGCCACAGGGCGAACGTCGAATTGACACTGTAAAACGTCTATTGGAAAACGCGTTGAAGATGTCGGACGAAACAAAAACAAGCGATTCTCGCGATAAGCAGAGATGCGACATGGATAAAAAATTTGACGCTATCATGTCTTTGAAAAGATCGGCTACGGTGGTCCTCGTATTCAGATGCGTGCAAAAATTTAAAATGAAACTCGGCACCGTCCAAGAGTTGGTAGTGTATTTGAGGAGTAAAGTGTTCGGTACGTTGGCAACATCGAGCGGATTGTATCTGGATACGGTGAGTCACGAGTTCGACATCAATCAGTTTGAAAACAGTCCCGGTGGTGAACTATATTTCTCACTCACGGTCTACAGAAACCACAAGTACGATGTCGTACTGGACAACCTCTTCAACGCGGTCGATCTGTACAACGAGTCGGTCTGTCGCGGCGTCAAACACAGATTTGACGTTTGCAATCTCGTTTACTGCAGCGATACGCTCTACTTCATGGGAATGTCACAGGCGTTATTTATTGACAATTCGGTCACTTTTCTCTATTGTTTCCTGACAGAAAAATACAAACCCGTGATCGAAACCAGAGAGGACTCTTTCGTTTTCGGATTGGTGAAGATATTATCCACGATAGAGTATTTTACCGAGTGTTCGTTGAAGAGGAACCACAATCGAAAAATGGGCCACGGACCGCTCATTTCGGTGATTTCAGAAGGTGGGCTCAACGAGAGTGTAAAATATGTAAACAAATTATTCCGCAATTCAACGCTGTATCGCCACGATAGCGGGGCATTCTCCGAAGAAGAAGTATACGCACCGATGTCACCAGTCTACAAGCCGGATTCGCTACCCCCGTCATGTCCAGAAAGTGTCAATGAAGACATAACGCAGGACACTTGTCACACGCCGTTCGAGCTGGATCACGACAACCAAAGCGAATTGAAAAGATATTACAAAATAAACGAACCTTATATCAAGACGTTTTTGAACGTCCCCGTCGAATGTGGAAGCAATTATTGAATTTAATAAATGTATGTTTCTTATTTTTCGTTGTTTAATTCAATCCGAATTTTCTCCGTGAATCCATCGATAATGTCGAGAGTCATATTATCGACAGGATCACCCCGGCCCACAAGGGGTTTAATTTTCGTGCCAGTGCATAGCGCGACTAGACTGAAAGATGTCTATCTGCCACGAATACGAAACCACTTGCGGAATAGTTTTTGACGGCACGCTCTATCCGCGGATAGTTTCTTTACTCTCGAGCCAGAGTGAAACGAAACCATTTGAAGAGAATATCGACATTTACGAAGACCCGCAAAACGCGCGCGGTCGGTATAGATTGTTAACCAGATACGCAGAATGCCTTTCTTTTGGTGACGTTCCTATAGATTATCGGAAATTCGATCACAAGATAACTTCTAACATGATTGAAATGCAGTTTCCGCACGTACAACGTTTGACCGGCCGTGTTATTTTCATCACGGGCTCGTACAAAGAGTCTATCGAGCGCGTCTTGACCGAGGACGAGTGGAAAAATACCGTAATAGAGGATCACGCCACCGGCCGATATATGCGCACGTACAATAAGAAGAGGTTGTGCTTCTACAAGATGAAGGGTGGAGTGCGGAATGCGCGCGTCACTGTCGGAGAGCAGTCGTTTTACGGCGGTACATTAGAAGCGAGGACCGCGTGTAATTCGATCTATTATTTAGAAATCGAACTGGAAACGGGTAAAAAGTTAAACGAAAATGAAGTAGCCAACAACTTGCGCCGTCTGTGCGAGATGCTGATAAAATTACTGTCCTACGATCTAGTGAGGTTGGCGATGTTCGCGGCAAACAATAATTCGGTCCAACGGGAACGTCTGGATAGTCTGTTTGATACGTTCAAACGTCGTTTTCTCGACTACAACCGATGCAGGACCGATCTGCGCGAACGCGCGAACGGACATTTGGACTTCTTCGTAATGCCGAAGTGGGACGGAATACGAGCGACGGGGATTTATTTCTGCGATGGTTTTATTGTGATAAAAGACGCCTGCGGACGAATGTGCAGCTTCCGTACGACGTTGCCGTTCGACAACGACATGATATTTCAATTGGAGGTGGTGGAGACCGGCGGCAAAGACAACTCGAGACGCTACTACGTGATTACGGAACTCATGGCGGTACTGATTAAATCTCACAATACGATTTTCGCAGTTTACGGGAGAAACAACGCCATTCACAATACGGGACGGAACATAGGCAACGTCGCGTCCGGAATAGCGATAAAGACTCAATTCGTCAACAGCTCTCACGTTTGTAACCTTTACCGGACGCTACCAGCCCACGTATCGTTGCAAGTACTCTCCGAAATTACAAAAATGGAAAACCACAAGAGAAAAGCCACCGCCGATCAACACCGACACAGCCCGCCAATCACCATAACTAGCGTTGTGGATCTCACTGGTGGAAATGGCGATTCGTTGAAATCCAACGGGCTATTGGATCTGCTGGACAAGGCGTTTACGGACGATGACGGCAGACGCTCCGTTATAGAAAGGTTTGTGTTGCGGCTGCCCAAGTATTTGCAAGACGACAGCCGGTTGAAGAACGATTGTGAGGGATTGATAGTGGCGTTTTCAAAACGCGAAAAATCGCCTTTTACTGCCGCGGAATACGGCTATTTCAAATTGAAACATACCGATACGGTAGATTTGGAATTGGATCTCGACACCAAAAAAGTGACATCGGCAGATCTCACCGAATACGCGGTCGAGGAATTGCCGACTCTGGAGACGGTCGAAAGCTGGGCAGAACGTCCTAATCCTATTAAAAACCGGCGAATAATAGTAGAATGCTATTACGACAACGGAAGGTTACGTTTTATGAAAGATAGGTGTGACAAAAACCGTCCGGATTCTGACAACAAAATCAGAGCCACGAATATATGTATTTATGAAAATTGTAAAATCGATTGCAATTCACAATAAAAACTTTGTAAATCTTTTACCGACTTCTTTTTCTATCTTTGGTCGGGAGAAAAGTCTGGACCTACCCGCCTTGAATTCTCAAACGAGTGCTATTGATTGGATTGTCCGAAAGGACAATCAGTCATGCCGCCCGCTCGCTCCGGTAAAGTACATTTTGACACAGACAGGCCGTACGTAATCGGTCATGTGTCCGGCCACATCTCACCACATAGAGGGTTTAAAGGTGTCGGTGACAGTTATAGCGTTGGTGATGCGTGGGATTTAGAACATATGGAGAAATACGCCATCACGCCGGCCGAACTTCTCAAATTGAAATCTTGTTTCGACCGTCTGAATCGTCGGTCGAAAATTCGTGACAAGACGTGTTCGCCGCAGGTGCGTGCTAGGCGCGAAAAGTTGCGCGAACGGTTCAACAACGCCTACATGAATTTGAAACAATTGGTTGTGAAAACGCGTTACAGATACAATATGCGCAGATATATCAACACACCACCAATGGCTCAATGTACGCACCATTACGATACCGTTCTGCGACGTCTGTGTCGCCTGGACGGTATGGAACCATGTGATTTACAGGAGAAAAAGATATTCATCCAGCAAAATTGGAACAAATCCGGCTGTAACACAGATGGGCAGAAGTCGCGACAACAAACGCAATCTAAAATCGGCAAAAATAAACAATCTCGCATAACGGACGCCGTTCTTCAGCGTCTGTGGAAATCGATGAACGAGGCTGATTTGGTCAATAAAAGTATAAAAGATCAAACACAGGGCGGAAAGAGTTTCTTGAAACAGGTCGTCGTGCCCGGTAAGATGTTAAACTGTCTGTACGGAAAGGTTCTACCGGATCCCACGTTAAAACCCGACGAAATCGGACTCCCGGCGCACGTGATGGAAAGCGTCTTCAAAAACGTCAATATGAACAAAATGGCGGCTCTAGTAAAGCGTGACCCAGTGTTTTCGTCCGACGCAATTACTACTTTTACTAAGGTGATACCGACCGAATACTCCTACATTTCGTTGCCCTCGGAAATCATAACCAACAAGCAGTTGGATTTCGACGGAGACAACGTGTCTATCGTCTTGGTAAACAGCGGTAAATGTTTCATCGAGACCCTGATGCGCCTCTCTCCCAAGATCGGGATGTATTGTTACTTTTATCGTACTCGTCTGGCGTTCAGTCAGACGAACCCATTTAGGATATCCGGAGTTCTAAAACACCTGAGACAGCGGTACACACGATCGGACGACTACGCCGAACGCGTCAGATGTCTTTTCGGCTCCACGTTCGCGTTTTGTCACACGCAAAATCACGAAAATTCCGTTTCGAGGGTCAACGATCAACTCAACGAGACTCTAGTATCTCTGTCTCAACAGTACGGACCGTACGTCCCGTATGGTTTCGTAATGTTGGTTCGCTGTCGTTCGTTTGAGGGTTACAACGAGAAACGAATCTATCCCGTAGGACCGAACGCGAAAGAGCAAGCGATGCATATCGCAGAATCCGGCAGCAAAGGTACGCCGGACGGAGTGAATAACATGTTCAAAACGACGACAGATGAAGTGTCCGCAACGGCCGAGACTCTGGATTACGCCAAACGTTTTATAGAGGTCAAGTCCACGATACGAAAACAGGGACACAATGCAAAGAAAATGGATTCTGCTTTTCAGAACGTCATCGTGAACCACGACAATCGGTTGACTCTGCGAGTCAATAACGTAATTTACGATCTGGGCCACGTAATCAACTACATGCAACGCGAATGGGTCATGTCCGATTTGACCGTAAAATGTCTGTTAAACGATATTGAAGAGGACGAAAGTATGTTAAAATCATTTGGAACTCAATAAAACAAGTCAAAAATACAATTATAAAAGTGTCTTTATTGTGAAAGTATTATTCCCCTGATAGCCGATGTCTTTTGAAATCTAGAAACAGCTACGTAGATATCGTCTTGTTTAGTCGACAACAAGTCGATAAAACAATCCGATACGATCGTGTTACCTTGCATCTGATATATGTTTTCACATATCATCGGCACCATAGGTAACATGAACGCGACTACGGCGGTATTGTCGGGACGCATCAGTCTCGTATCCTGTCCTTTTCCGTCGTATATTTCCGAATGCGCTTCTGTTATTTGTTTTGTCGGCTTCGCGTACGATCTTCCCGCGTCGTCTATCCGCGCCTTCTTACAAAACAAATCGTTCGATCCTCCTCTATCGGTCTGTTTGACAAATCCGAAGAATGAATCACTCGTACGATTGACTCCGGTTTCGATGAGGCGGTTTTGTGTGAATCCCGGTGTGACCGACAGAAAGTGATCCGTGTTTCTCTGCAGTGTCTTGAGAACAATGTTTTTTATCGCCCGTTTTTTGTCAAACATTATGCCCGTCAAAAGGACCAGTTCTCCGTTACTGATGACGGGCAATTTATTCCATTCCTTGATTGTTTCCGTCATCCTATATGGCACGCCCGTCATCAGCGTCTGTTGTACCGGGCCCTGGTTCGCCATGGACATGGATACGCATAGTTTTTCCAACAATAGTTTTATGCCGATGCGGACACCGTCTTTATCGGCGTACTTTTTACTCAGCTCCGTGTATATGCCGTTATACAAAGTCTTCAGGAACGTGTCCGATAAAATGTTGCATTTGTCGTTTTTCTTCACCATGAATATCGGAAATTTCGCGAGCGCGAACCGCGACGCTTTCTCGTATACGAAACTTGGTAATTCGGTATCATTCAAGGTTCCGTCGTTGTATCTCAGATAGATTTCCTCATAGAGTTTGCCATAAAAATTTATAAACGGCGTCATGTCCATAGCGGGAGGGCTGGACCAGTCCACCTCCATATCGAGCGTGTCGTATGAATCGTCATCGCCCAAATGTTGATCGTCGTCGTCCGAACCGCTACTACCGAGATCATCTTCTTTTTCGAACACCAACTGTCCGGTTTTACACCCTCGTCTGTTGACGTCGTATCGGTACAAGCGGATGCCGCGCGCGCGGCCGAACGCCACCAACTTGCGTTCTATCGCCTTTACTGATGTACGTTTTTTACAACTGTTTCTCAAATAAACGACCATTTTTGCCAGTTCGGGGTCGTCACGACAACGCTGTGAACCCTCCATGTGATATTCGAACGGCACTTGATCCAATCTCTTGGTCAGTTCCTCTCTGACGTCCGACACGTAGTATTCGTTATTTGCAGTTATCGCTTCGACCGGAGCCTCTTCGCCACATCTGTCCCGATAACACTTGTCGTTCTGAGCGTCCCAGTCGATCGGGCCTAGTTGGAACTGGTCACCACCCATGATCAACACGGTGGGCGCTTTGAAAAGGTTTCGAATGCAGTGTAGCATTTTGTGCAGTAGCGGAGGAGATATCATGGTGTACTCGTCCAGAAGTATAACAGCGTTACTAGTGCGATCGGCGAGATCTTTCCCGAATAAGACGTCCGGTATCTCCATTTTCCACTGAAGCGCTTTACGCGAATTCGTTTGACGTGCCGCCGCAAAACTAGATTTGTTGTAAACCAGTTTTTCCACCGTGCAAGCATACCGACCCCCCTCGTTGCAGAGTAGAGATTCGAAATCACGCGCCGACGATTTAGACATGTCGGCGACAGGCGGCGGTGAAATCAATTCGCCCTGTCCTATCTCGTCGTACAGAAAATCCTGTAGGCGTTTATTCTGTTTAGTCAAATACATGACATGAGTAGAGGGTGGAGAATGGTTCATTATATACGCCATGAGGCGTGTTTTTCCGCAACCCCCGAGACCTTCCATGATAACGGAACGAAAATAAATCCCGGACCGCCTATAATCCCTTACTTCCTCTTCGACCTTTTCGATAACGTTTTTCTGTTGGTCAGATAGACCACTCCAAGATGGTTCGCATCTCCGTGCCAATGTAAACGATCCCGTATTTTCGGCGACGCATGCGTGATAGTAATTGTTCATATAGCTTTCATTATCCTCGCACTTTATCGTTTCGGCACTGGGTTTTACCACTTCCGTAGCGACATTGTAGGGCGGCACGAAGGTCATCACGGACGAGTCGAAGGGTTCACCATCAGATCTGTAGAAACGATAACCTTCTACTGACAAACTATACAGCGACGTATCCGAAGTCATGTTGTGTGCTCGATTCCACTTCGAGAAATGACTATGTTTCTGACTTTCGGTGTGTATTATAGCGACCGTTGAGCGTGTCTGTAGAGAGTTGTAACTAGACCCATTTCATTCGAATGTTATCGACGACGACTATTATTCGACGAGACGTATTTCGCCTTTTGATTTATTTGTTTCTTCTTCGTAGATATACCAATTATTATCGCGAATAAACTCGATTGACATCTTTCCCGTAGATCTAGATTTGTTAACTATAGTATCAAAAACGTTAACCAGAAACGTTTTGGAGTTATTCATTGCTTCCGAAAACCATTCGTCTGCGTAATCTGTGAATGGAGTGCGTCTATTTGACCGCTGCAGTACGTCCAAACAACCGACACCCGGGTTTTTTTTACCAATCGGGGAGTTAGTTTGGATATGTGTCAGGACATATACGTTTTTCGAACCCATAAAGCTGTTCGGATCGTTTATATCCGAGTTTATCTTTTTACGGAGCTGAGTCGCGTTATCTTCAGTCATGATGACTTATGTATTGCAAAAACCCCGGCAAAATGATTCAAAAACCGTTTGCGAGATTTGTAAATTTTTGTGTTCACATAGCTGTTCTTTTTGACCATCAGAACAGCATTTAAAAAAATCACTCGCGTTCCCATAGCTGTTCTAGAACAGCTATACGGGAAGTGTGTTTTTGATTTTGGATAAAATTATCATGGGAATTTTTTGTTTTAGCTTCGCTTATAGCTGTTCTCGAACAGCATCATGAACCACACCGGATGTGTTCATCATGCTGTTCGCGAACAACATCATGAACGAAAAAATATACCCACGAGTAAATTTCGATTTTTGAAGTCAAACAAAATCAAAGAAAAACCCCTTTGTTTCGGTAACCTCGGCAAACAGTTTAGAATTCTTTACTACTGATAACAAATCACTTACATAAATTGAGAAAAACAAAGGTCCAAGAATAGATCCTTGTGGAACTCCAGAATTGATATTTTTATAGAAATTACACAGTCAAATGCTTTAGACAAGTCACAAAAGACGCCAACAGCGTGTTGAGCATTGTCAATTGCATGCAAGATAGAAGTAATTATCTCATTTATTGCATCACTTGTATTGTTTCCTTGTCTGAAACCAAACTGTAAATCATAAAATAAGTTATTTTTAAATGTAACTAGTCAATTTATGAAGAACAACTGTTTCATATATTTTTGAAAACCCTTGGAGAATAGAGATAGGTCTGTAATTATTCACTAAAGGGGTCTCCTTTTTTAAAAATAGGATAAACATTGTTGCATTTTAAAAGGTTAGGAAAACTTCATTAAGCAATGAAACATTGATCACGTTGGTTAAGGGTCATGAAAAAAAGAGTCGCACATTCATTAATTAGAAATTTATGAATTTCATCACAAATATTTGAGGTTTTAACATTTGTATTGATTTTATTACATCGTTTTCAGAAATGTGTTCAAATATCTATTTAAAACTATTTACAATCAACTTATAACTATCAAAAATAACAATAATGGAATACTTTACAAATACTTGTAAACTTATTACGGTAATTAATTCATTGTAGTGTTAATGTTTACAATATAGAATAGGCATACTCATGGTACACAACACTTAAATATTTAAAATTTAAGTTACGATAAAGTTTAACGGGCTACTTCTAAAATGATACATCACAATGTCCCAAAATTTGAATAAAAATGAGCAGTTTAAACTTTTTTATGAAAATTATACTTTATTGTTCGATGTGCATATAGTTGTTTCGTATGTCTAACCCATCATCAAAATAAAAAATAAATAAAAAACTAAAAAAATCAATTAAAAACTGAAAAAAACTCAAAATCAATAAAAATCAATTTGAATTAACTTATACTTATTTAGCTCAGGCTTTAGCCAATTTACACATTCTACGTCAATTATCATCTCATCGAAGATCTCCTTTAAATCCTCGTCTTCAATCTTCTTATTTTTCTCCTTCTTTATCCTCTTCTCTTCTATTTTTTTCTTTTCATCCGCTTTATTTCCCAAAATGTCTTCTTCTATTTTTTTCTTCGCTTCTTTTGATTTCTGTAACTCTTCTTCCAGGAGGTGAACCTCCTTCTTTGGGTCTATTAAGTCTTCATTCTTCATGACCTCTTCATATTCTTCCCAATATACACATTCTACGTCAATTATCATCTCATCGAAGATCTCCTTTAAATCCTCGTCTTCAATCTTCTTATTTTTCTCCTTCTTTATCCTCTTCTCTTCTATTTTTTTATTTTCATCCGCTTTCTTTCCCAAAATGTCTTCTTCTATTTTTTTCTTCACTTCTTTTGATTTCTGTAACTCTTCTTCCAGGAGGTGAACCTCCTTCTTTGGGTCTATTAAGCCTTCATTCTTCATGATCTCTTCATATTCTTCCCAATCTATCCTCCATCTCAGGCACCTTTCTATATCTTCCTTCATTTTTCTTCTTTCCCTGCATGCTCTTTCCTTTTCTTTATGGTAGATTCTTGGTTTTTTGAAGTAGTTAACTCTCCATTCATCTTCCAGTGTTTTGTTTTCGTGGACCATTTCAGCAAATTCTCTCTTGTTAAAATCATTCATCCGCGGGTTCACTCTTCTCTTGTAATGTTTCTCACCCCAACGTTTAGACATCTGGAAGAAACACATGTGATTAGGAATTGTTAAGTAAAGGTAATAATTATTTATTGTATGGTGTGGGCTCATGGTACCTAACGTTTAGACATCTGGAAGAAACACATGTGATTAGGAATTGTTAAGTAAAGGTAATAATTATTTATTGTATGGTGTGGGCTCATGGTACCTTTTCAATAAACTTATGTGTAATGGCCCATTAAAATGACCCGAAATGGGCAAAATAGTTTGTAAGTGTTTGAACCGATTTTTCTTTAATTTCATAAGGCCCTTCTTATATGTTAAAAAGGGTTGCTGTTTCACCATAAGCTGTATTTGATATTAAAGTGTTTTTTAATAAAACTTTGTCACGTACTTTGTGTTTACTGAAATTAATTATCATATTTAGATCCTGCATATTGTCAGTCCCGACGATGACTATTTTTTATTTTATTTATTTCATATTATGTTTGATGTAAAATTTCTTGTCTAAAATCTCCAATATTTTGTACTAGCGTAATCTTTTTGGATTCATCACTTAACTTAATTGAACATACCCAATTTCTTGACATAATTATTGATAACAAGTTGACTTAGAAAGATCAAATTTCATCAGTTGCCACTAAATTATACAGAGTATACTATATGATTTGCATTCTCTCTAAATTAGTAAACACAAACAGACTTGTAACAGTTTATTACGCATGTGTATATTCAAATTTAACTTATGATGTTATTTTCTGGATTAATTCAGTTAACTGTAGAATATTATTTAGTTTAAAAAAGATTTTTAGGAAAATCAACAATGTGACTTTTTATCATCAACCAAGCCCAGTTTTAAATCATTACAGATTCTCATATTGCCGTGTATTTATAATACTATTCTGTTTATGAAAAAAACACAATCAAATTTTGACTTTTCTTTCTAGCTCACATTCTGATGACACCGAATATAACCATATTACCCTGGGATGCACCAATGAATTAACAATGAAATTTCTTTAAATATTTCAAAAATAAATTAAAATAATATTTATTAACAAATTGTTTCATTCGATTGAATAATATTTAAACTGTTTATAAATTTGATGTGTAATTTTTAAAAGTACCAAATTAGAGTTTTAAATAGCAATTAACTGTAGGAAAAATGGTATTATAATTAAATTTAACTTTATTGTATTACTTACTTACCATTAAATAGGCCCACAGCGACTGGAGACTGAGACCGGAGACTGAACTGTCACGGCACAGGGCAAATGGTCTGAACAACTCGCAGTGACTAGGAGAAGTGTGTCACTTGCTGGCAGCAAGGCTGCTTATATAGGTGGTGGGGCAGTGCCGTGAGTGCCGTGTGCAAAATAGTTGGTCGGCTATTCGAACGCCGTAAGCGACTTTCCACCCAGTTGCGACTGTACGCCGATGATTCGGTGGTTCTGGTCGTTCCGTTTCATATCACGTAAACTTTAAATGAGGAACTAACATACAAACCGTGTTTTGCCACATTTTGCGTGACTGCACAAAGCTTCTGGGAATGTAATAAATAACGCGGTTGATTCGATAGTCCAAAAACCCCTACTGGGAATGTTATCAATAAGCGGTTGGTTTGATAATCCAAAAACTCCTACGCCCGCACCGCCCGAATACTCGGCATATCCCAGCTAAATCCACAATTAATAGGGAAAATTAAATAAATGTTTTTATTTTGTGAGTTTTTAAACGTTTTGATAATAAATTAATATTTGTTTTTTATTAAACCATATATTATAGGGAAATAAGAAACATATAACTAACATATCTGTGAAAAAACTGTTATGTAAGTCACAGACCAATAAATGTAGAAAATAGTAAAATCGTTATGTAAACCAAATACCTCTAAACCCCGAGAGTTTGAATTGACGTTTTGGGTTTTTGGTGTATATACAAAAACATAACCTATAAAATTTTGAGGTTAGGTCTATATACAAAAACATAACCTATACAATTTTGAGGTTAGGTGTATATACACCGAGGTTGAAATGACGGATGCGATTTTTCTACTTTTCCTAACCTAAAAATTGAGTCATGGCCGATGAGATTGAAATAGCGGATACATGCCAAATAGAGATTGGAATGATGCGTATCAATTGAATCTCTCAAATGAGACTGAATTAACTATCCTAATCGCGATGAGAGATACAATTGATCAACCCACATATGTATATATATATATATATATATATATATATATATATATATATATATATATATATATATACATACTAGCTGTTCCCGCAGGCTTTGCCCCGCAAATAATTTATAATACCCCATCGCAGCAAACCTGCATACTCAGCGAATTTTCGATGGAGATATAAATGTCTTACTAATACATAAAGCCACTTACCAAGTTTCATAAAAAATATATTCACAAATAAGCGCTATATATACAATTTTAATTATTCTCCATAAGAATAACATTGGGGCTGAGTACGCAGGTTTGCTGCATCACCAAACACAAAAAATGTATTTTTATGCTAATATCAATATAACTGAACTAGGTGAAGTCATATACCAGTTTTTATTAATTTATGTTCATAATTAAGCGAGACATAGCATTTAATTATTATCCATAAGAATAACATGGGGCTGAGTATGCAGGTTTGCTACTAAGGGAGAACTTGGTAAAAAATGTTTTTTTGAGCAAATATTAATAGACCACAACCAGATGAAGCCAGATACCAAGTTTCGTCAGTATACGTTCATAAATAAGCGAGCTATAACATTTTTCTTTTCCACCATAAGAATAACATTAGACAAAGTACTGTGTTTAGCACTTTCAATATCTTGGTAACCAATTGACGTAGAGAAATGATCAAAATACCAAATTGTGTGTTTTTTAAAGTTGAATCCAATGGTAAAAACTAAAATTTGACTATTTCAAAAATTATATGTACAAAATTCAAAAAACCCATTTTTGGGGTACAAAATCCCCCAAAATACCCCTTCGGAAGGAGCGATCTGGCTGGTTTTCAAACTTAATAAACGTATAAATGTTGCTTTACACGTTTATACCAAATTTAAACAAAATCGGATCATTTTTACGAGAGTTATCGTGCTCATGGACACATATATATAATATACTGTTTTGAATTAATTGTGTTTTTGGGGTCAGGGGACCTCAAAACGAAAAGTTATCATGTTCCTGGGCCTAGGTCTTACCATGCCGACTACGGTAATACGGTGGAACCTCGATAGCTCAAATCTCAGGGGGAACGGCAAAATGTTGAGTTATCGAATATTTCGAAATATTGAGGTTCGACTTATCAAGTTTATTTTCCTTAGACTTTGACTTATTGAGGGTCACAGTAACACAATAGATGGATCATGGAAGGGTATAATCCTTACATGAGTTCGAGCTATGTATAAAAAATAATCATACCATATAATAATAATTATTAAAATTAAAATAGATTTGAACAAGTTTAAATGTCTAAAATAAGCCCGGAAATATATTGTAAAGCTTCATTGGTTAACGTAGTAGAGGACGAAATACTTCCTTCAGTGAAAATATTGTAGAAGAGGAAACAAATAATGACTCACAGTTTGGTACTTTGGTGATGTTTTGCCCGTTTGACTACTTCCTGTCTATTTTCTGGACTTTTTTGCTCACTTCTTATCACCTGCCCCAAACAAATCCCTCCCCCTGATGGAAGTCAGTTCTGACCAACTACGCATCAATTTCATTTAGCTGAACATTAATGTACTGTAGGCTATTAAAATAATTTGCAAAACTAAAAGGGAACAAAACATGATAACAATTGAAATTGCATAGCATTGTTGGAATTAGGGTGAAGCAATACGTCACTCTTTTTGTTTTAAAATTATCAGCAGTGTTCACTGGTGTTCCAAACTGCTTCCCGATGTCACTGTTTTTATTTCCTATGTCAATAGCCTCAAATAGTTTTGAACTTCTCCTCATGGGTTAAAAATCAACCTAAAAACTACGTTTCACGTACTACATCCAGAACCTCTGAACTCACACTAACTAACGACTCAGAACACAAATCTAATCAAATCAAAACCATTTTATTTAAAAAATATTTATGATTTACATCAATATGAGACTGTTCCTTATTTATGAAATGAAATCCTCACATAGGTGAAACCTGTGTGTGAGAATGAGTGTGTTTGATATGCATGTTACTCATCAACATAATTTTTTTGGTTGTTTTACCGACAACAGGAGCACCCGGGAAAGAGATTTAGTGGGAAGAGAGGGTTGAAATATCCGGCTGCAAAGTCACTGGAGGTTTGGTGAATGAACATCTTTGACTTATAGAGGTTCTCTAGTCAATACTTCGACTTATAGAGGCACGGCAATTGTACACATTCGAGTTATAGAGGTTCTACAGCTAAAACTTCGACTTGTAGAGGTGCGGTGACTGGCTAAGAATACTGTAAAAATTGGAGTTATCGAGGTGTTTCCTGTAAACCCTTTGACTTATAGAGGTAAAAAACATAGCATTAGGTAAGCAAGTTAAAGGGGAATGACAAAAATTCGAGTTATCAAGGAATTCGATGTATTGAGGTTCGAGTTATCAAGGTTCCACTGTAGCTTCTTCCCTACAGGGGAAATTCACTAAAAACTATACAGTTGTGTGTGCTGCATTCTGTGGTTGGCCCGTGGAACTACTACGAATCAAGATCAGCTGTTTGTATTTTCATTAGCTCAAACAAAAATGAATGTCCAAAAGAAATACATGGGAACTTTGTCGGGATCTCTGGCGAAGCCCTAAGGTCAGATCAGGATGAAATTTGTCCTATTTTATGCATAAAGAATCAGTGTACAAAATTTCAGCTCTCTACTTACATGGGAAAAGATTTGCCTTTTATAGATATAGATAAGAAGATTTAAAAATGTAATATTTAATGAATTCAGTCTTAAAGTTTATTCGTTTAAGTCTCTCAAATATATGATATCACTGATAAAATTAATTATAAAACGTATTTTAACAAGTTGTAAACGAACATACAAATACCCCCGTCGCAGCAAACATGCCTACACAGCAAATTTCCAATGACATTAAATATGTGTCTCACTACCACATAAAGCCACTTTTATCAAGTTACATAACACTACATTCATAAAAGAGTTTGCATGCAGCACGCTGACGTGAGGGAAGTGAATTTCCACATGAAAAACTTTTAAAACTCAAAATCAGTGTAAAAATATATATTGATTCAAATTTTTATTGAAATCTGAAAATATTGATTTTTTGGCTTTTCTGGTGCTCGTGGTTTAATTTACCTGCAAAGCTGGGAATACAATTTTGCGCATTATAAGGTTAGGAGAAGGTACAGTCAGGCTTAAAAGTCGGGTGAGCAGGTTACCGGAGATGATAAAAGTACACCAACAAACGAATAACAGGCTTTTCTAATGTTAAACCCCCATAAGACAACGTACTGTATTTATAGTTGAAACACATTTGTTTTAATAACTCGGTAAATATTTATGCTAGTATGACGAGAGGGGGCTTACAACTTTCACCTCACTAATGTCCATATCTTTCCATGCAGTCATTTTACATCCGAGGCTTTTGTGACCCTTTTTGGGCCCAAAACTCAAAATTTGAAAGATTAATCCTCAAAAAAGGGGTTTAGAGTATTCCGAGTGTTTTGCCCAACAAACTTGTCCAACTGATTATGGAAAGGAACGTCTCTACCAAATTTGAAGTAAATCGGACAAAAAATGCGATCACGGTCATAATTGACGATCAAGCTACGTTATATGGGCCGTAAAAGACGATTGCACCGCAGATGACCGTTTTGAGTATACAATATCCTGTCCTGAAATAATCCCGCGTTAAATTAATCCCTATAAAATCTGCACCACTATGGCGCCGGCGACCCTTGGCTGACTGGCACCCTACGCTGCAATCTAGTCAGCCTAATGGTTAATCAGACCCTGGTCGCAACAAACCTGCGTACTCAGCAAATTTCCAATGCATGTGTGTCACTACCACATGAAGCGACTTACAAAGTTTCATAAAAATACATTCATAAATAAGTGATAGTACACAAATTTATTTATTTGCTATCAGAATAACATTAGGGCTGAGTGCGCAGGTTTGTTGCAACAAGGAGGAAAGGAACATTTTCTTACCCAATTGTCAATGTAACCAATGACTACATATACTTGATGTAACTCTACCAGGTGAAGTTACATACCAAGTTTAATAAATATACATTCATAAATAATCAAGATATAAAATTGTATTTATCCTTCATAAGAATAACATTCGACAATGTACTGTGTTTAACACTTTGAATATTTATTAATTTGAAATTCACTGAGTATGCAGGTTTGCTGCGACGGGGGTATTTTTTTTATCGTTTATTAGAGGCTTTGTATTAAATTACAAGCCTTAAGAGATAAGAACATAAATTATTATATTAAAATTCAAGTCCAAAATTTAATTGATTTCATCCGGTTTATGGGCACTTGAATAATTTTCTCGATTTTATATAAAAATTCTAAGACGTAACACTAAAATTTTGAAAACACACTGAATTAGTTTCAATTATATAAGGAGTTCTGATGTATGAAGTCCAAATATTACAATTCAAGTCCAAAACTTAATTAATTTCATCAGGTATATGGTAACTTAACTAATTTTCTTGATTTTGTGTAAAAATTCTAAGATGTAACACCATAATTTTGAGTTTTCTTCTTTAAGAATGTCATGTAAATCAGGAGGTATATGACAGTTACATCTTCTCAACATTTCATAGAGATAATTTCGATGTATTGTGTAGGCAGTGCAGTCCTTAAATATGAGTTGAATACTTTTATGAGTTCCATCATTACATTTTAGGCATTGTGGAGAATCAATTCTTTTAAGTAAGAAAAGTCGGTCTGCTGTAAAACAGTGTCCAAAACGAAGTCTGCAGATCATAGTGGTGTCACGCCTACTGAATTTGGTTGATTCAAACCATGGGACGTTTGGGTAGGTACTTTGAGTCTTTTTTCCCTTTGTTTGTAGATTGCAATATTTCATTACATTTAGCTCTTATTTTATTCTTTATATCAAAATAAATATCGCAAATGGAACTTATTGTCTTCAACTAATGCATCATCGTGAGCTGCACACTTTGCTGGGAATCCGCCTTTTCATTACCCGGATCTCCAACATGGCCAGGAATCCATTGTTTCACAATTTCTTTAGAACATTTAATAATTTCTTTTGCAATTGCTAAAGTTAGGTTATCGTTATCATTGTTAAAGAGCATGTTTAATTGTTAAGAGCATGCATTGTAGAGCATGTTCAATGTTGTAAAGGGACAGAAGAGAATCTGTTGCAATAGCAAATTTGCTGTCATTTAACTGTGTTCTAAGGATTTTAAAATGGCAAATAATTCTGCTGAGACAGGGTATAGATGACAGAAGTAAGAATGACCTTTGGTCAGCTGATAAGGTAATCAAGTTGACTTTGTAGTTTCCTAGAAACTGGCTGGATACAGGTTTCAGCAGCCAGGTCTATCAATGCACATTTGGAAACCCCGGCAATGGCAATTATCTTATCAACACTGTCCTCAAATGTTCAAGTTAGAGTTATTGAAGTGATCCTCACCTCCAGTCAAACTTGTGTTCAAAATGAACACTTTTGGAATATCACAAGCAGGGCCGAATTTGAAGTATTGCACCAGTGGGCTAAATCCATTCCCCCCCCCCCTTTAGAGACTCACAGTTAATATACTCAACTGTTACTATGCATATTATACATTCGTTTTATACAAAAATTGATAGATTCAGTTATTCAGATTAAATTGTGCTAAAGATTAAAACTAAAACCACACAACAAATACTTCATTACTGGTTTATTTGTTGAGATTAAATTCATAACGACACAGGAGCAGCAGATTACAAAAACATTACCGTTTTTCATCACCGATTGACGCACTGTTTTATCGAAACGGAGTTTAGGAAGGTTTGTTGTTACTATGGAGGTTTATTGTATAACTGGAGGTATCACTGCTTCACTATTTTTGTCGAAAAAGCCAGCCGGTAATTTTGTCAGGTTGGTACACTGGTGAGGCAAATTTCTCGTTCCTTGAACCATCCTAATTGGTTGATTTACTCCTGTAAGTGAATCTACTCATGCAAATCACGGGAATAAAAGTAATAAATTTTGGAACAAATTAATTTTTTAATTTGATTTATGTATCTAATTTTTCCGTGAAATATGATTAATTATGAGCAAATAAACAAATACAAGTTTATTAATTTTCAAATTATGAATAGCTATTTGTTTGAATCTCTTTGTCGACTCGTTCGATTCCAGCGAGTAGTTATTTGCCTCACCAAATTTGGCAAAGAACGGCTCGTAATTTTGTTCATCAGTGTTGCCTCCAGTATTACCAATATGGAGTTATTATGTGGAGTAAATTCGTATTATGCTATGAAAAGATTAAACATATTTACATTTCCGTAAATGAATATACACTACATATCAAATATACTAAAGTCTAAAGAATATGGCAGACTTTTGTCATATATTTATATATATATGCCCGTGGGTGCAATAACTCTTGTAAAAATGGTCCGATTTTGATGAAATTTGGTACAAACATGTAAAGCAACATTTATGACTTTAAGTTCGAAAACCAGCCAGATCGCTCTATCCTAAAAGGGGTATTTCGGGGGGAGGGGGGGTTTGTACCCCAAAAATGGGTTTTTTGAGTTTTTATAAATAATATTTTAGTAAATCAAATTTTACTTTTCACCATTAAATTCAGCTTAAAAAACAAACAATTTGTTGTTTTGATAATTGCTCTAGGTCAATTGGTTACAGAGATATTGAAAGTGCTAAATACAGTACGTTGTTCAATGTTATTCTTATGGAGAATAAGTAAAAGGTTATCTCTGTTAATTTTTAACATAAATTAATACAAACTTAATAATAATTAATATTTAATTAATTAATTAAATAATTAATAATATGTGGCTTTACCTAGTTGAATTATATTGATATTTGTAATAAAATATATTTTTGTGTTCCTTGTTTCAGCAAACCTGCACACTCAGCCGCCATGATATTCTTATTACCGTTTAATCTTTCCTCCTAAAGCATTGAAAATTTAACAGAGTTTTAAGAACTAATTTACCAAGGGAACAGTAAAAATTAAAGTCTCAAAAAACAAACCATTTTTTTGTAAACAATATTTGTTTTTTGTATTAATATTTTACTCATAAAGCAATTACAAAACTATAAACAAAATTTCTTATCTCATAGCGCCCTAGATATTTAAATTACAATCACTTTGGTATCTGAAAAATTATTTTGCGATGGTAAATAACTCTTCAGCGGCTGTTTCAAAATTAACATTGCTCTTATGGCGGACAAATCCAAGATGGCCGTTAGCTTCCAAGGACTCTTAAGTTTTATTGGTAAAGTTATACTAGTGCAGAAACAAGCTTTGTCATTTATAGTGATAAGTGAAATAGTGATGAAGAGAAGAAGGAATAAGGAAGAAGAGACTGTTGTGGACTTCAAGTTGGTTGAAGCAAAAATAATGGTATTCTTAAGAGATTACTTTGTGAGTTGCAAGAAAACAATCCAAACAATTATAGAAACTACACATGGGTGACAAAACATTTACTTATTTATATTGGAGAAAGTTCTACCTCATATGGAAAGAGAAGATACTAAGCTATGAAAAGCTATAACTGCTGAACAAAGATTAGTAGCTACACTGAGGTATCTGGTCAGTTGACAATATTTGAAAACATTAAATTGACTACCATAGTTTCACCTCAAGCACTTGGCCACATTATCCCAGAAACTTGTCAAGATAAACGGATGTTTTGAGGAATGAGTACAAAGATAAGCACATGGCCTGGAATCAGGGGCGGCCCGTCAGTTTTTCAGGGCCGATGCAAAGCCCAAACGTGCCGTCCCCCGCCCCCCTCCACATCAACAATTGAATTTAAACGTAAAGCGTGTAAGCGTGTGTTATACTAATAACAAAGCAAGTATTCGTAGTTTTTGGAATTATTTTACTCAAATAAGACCCTATATATATATACTAGGTGTTACCTGGCAGACGTTGTCATGCCTTTGACTATTACCAACTGAAACCAATATCACCAAGATCACCTGATCAAGTAAACATGTCATTAGCTTTTATGTAAACAATATTTTTCCATAAGGTTTATATGGGAACTCTTTTGGGCCTCTTGGGAGTAACCTAATTGAGTTAGGACAAAATGGATGGCTTAAAAACCTTCTGTATGAAATTTTACATATATCATGGCAAACGGTCCAAGGGTGTCCGAGTCCATAAACTTCAAATATATATACAAACAAACAAACCAACATCCTTTTTTATAAATATATAGATTATAAATATATATATTTACCAATACATACATTTATATTGTATAATATAAATATTGTTATTTTACTGTTATTTTATAAACCTTAATATAAAATTATATATTGTTATTTTATTGGCATTGGAGGCGGCCACACACTACCGGACTTTAGCCCTATAGCGTTTTAGTTGCTATTAAAAACACTATATAATTTATTTTAATAGTTTGAATTGTATTAACTTATAAAGAAACTAGTAGAATGTACCCGTTCTTCGCACGGGTTAGAAAGGTAAGTTGGCTTGAAACAGCTGTTCTTGCTTCTGCTCTTTAAGCTGTCAAATGTAAGTGTCCTCAGCTGATCGCATTACAGTTTCTGAATGTTTACTTTCTTCTGAAATGTAAACATTGAAACTTAGGAAGTTCACGGGTCGTAGCCCGAGGGGATTTTAAGGAAGTGAATAGGCCTATGTGTTGCATGGGATCAAGATCTACCTCTGTGTAAAGTTTCAGCCCAGTCGGTTCAGTAGTTTTTGCGTTCACCCGGAACATCAGACAGACAGACAGACAGTAACCATCTCTTCTTTATAATATTACTAGCTGTGTACCCGTCCTTCGTACGGGTTGTATGTAAATAGTAGATTAACTGAAAAAATTAACAACCCACATAATTTTACAATATTAAAATTACATTTTACACTTTTAAAGTAGAATTAAATTAAAGTAAACGAAATATACTATGGCAGATAGTTCGGGTACTGTTGCCCAGTCGAAGAACTCCGTTGGGTAGTGAACAGTGTGGTTTTTGCGACTCCAAATCGGTACACGTAACACTTTGGATTCGATTTTAGAAATAAAAGAACTCAAGTACAACAAAATATTAACCCTGTTTAATTTAAAATTTTAAATACTTTGATACATTAATCTTTACATTCCAATAAATTAATAGTAACGAACGAAGTAGTAAATTAATGTAACGAAACAATAAACTTTAAAAACATTGACAAACCACTTTTAAAATCAACATTCTTGCCAGGTCCTGTTTTCATTATAATTGTAAATAAACAATTTAAACTTGGAAAAATCATATGTTTTAAAAACATATGACTACTTGATTTTATTTAAATAAATGTAAATCAATATATATATATATATATATATATATATATATATATATATATATATATATATACGAACTGTTCTAACAGTGGTCATGGTTAAATCAACGGTGTTAAATATTGTATATGTTCGTTCCTCCCTTTGGAATAGACCTACATTTGTGTTGATCTCCGTTGCTTGTCCATTGGTGGATGTGAGGATGGCACAATCACAGAGCCAGGCACTTTCCAGATTAAACTGTTTATGAACCTCGGTGTAACAAACTGCTGTCAATCGGTAAATCCTGTGATTCATCGATAGTGCCGAGTGAAGGATAGATGTTTCTGAGACTTAATTTGTTTTTCAATGTCCCAATCTCAACTTTCAAAAGCGCATAAGAAAACTGCTCAACCCCTTAATCTTCTCAAAAATATTTTCATATTTACTGTTAAGTTCAGACGATCAGTGGTCAGCTACATCAAATATATTTTTAGAGAGGCGTAGACTCGTCCACTCATGTCTCACTTACGACAAAGGGTCTGTGTGAACACCGTGACTCCCCATCATGTTGTTTATTATTTCCTTGAAGGCATCAAATTTCAGCTCTACTGATTGAGTAGTTGGTGCGTTATGACTAACACACTTATATTAAAGGCCATTGGGTCAGAGTCCTTGAGTATATTTGTGTCTGGAGTAGGTAAATGTCTGCACTGAGCTATCAGCTACATCCTATCGAATTTCAGATCCATCAGTCCAAGAGTATGTGTGTGAGTAAATGCTTTGTCCATAAGAATAGCATAGGATCTCAAACCCTATGGGGCAGTGTCCTAAGGTAATTTAAAACAATCCAATTAGCCTAAAACCTTCCAACGCACATATAGAACATCGAAAAAAAGTTGTATAAAAATTGGTGCACCCATTTTCCTGTGAAAAGCGAACAAAACATGACCAAAACCGCACAAATTCACGTATTTGAGCGGCCGCCATTATTTTTTTGAAAAGCGTATGCCAGTCTTTACCTGAAAGAAGGTTATAGTGCCCTAAAACCTTCTCACGCATATATAGAACAAAGAAAAAAAGCTTCAGTAATGTCAGTTTTGTTTTTGGTTTCCCTAGGGTGTAAAACGTGAAAATATGCAAAAATTTCATAATTCCAAGCAATGTACAGACAAAACTCTAATTTTAGCGAATTTCCCCTATAGGGAAGAAGCTATTACCGTAGGTCTCATGGTAAGACTTAAGCCCGAGACCATGATAACTTTTTGTTTTGAGGTCCCCAGATGTCCAAAACACTATTCGTTCAAATTTATATATATGTATATATATATATCTATATATATATATATATCTATATATATATATATATATATATCTATATATGTGTCCGTGAATGCGATAACTTGAGTAAAAAACGTCCGATTTCGATGAAATTTGGCTCAAATGTGTGAACTGACATTTATGACTTTAAGTTCGAAAACCACAAAAATCGGACTATGGGAAGGGGGGTTTATGGGGGTTTTAAATTTTCCAAAAATAAGTTTTTTGCATTTTTTACCCTAAAATTTTTAAAACACTTAATTTAGGTTTAGACCATGTTATAGAGCTTAAAAAAACAAATAAAATGGTATTTTGAATTATTAACCTAGGTTAAGTGGTTGCGGAAAAAATCCAAAAAACATGCTCATAAAATCTCCCATGTTAATCTTATGGGAAAAAGGTTTTTGGCTTTTCCTCAGTTAATTTGACTTTAAACTTCACATTTTCTTTTACCAATCACTTCAGCTCCACAAAACAATCATTTTGGTGTTTAAATTGTGATTCTACGTCAAACCGTTGCAGAGATATTCAAAGTGCTAAACACAGTACGTTGTCCAATGTTATCCTTATGGAGAATAAATAAAATTTGATATCTTGATTATTTATGAATGTATATTGATGAAATTTGGTATGTGGGTTCATGTTGTACTGGTATATTGATAATTGCACAAAAAATAAATGTTTTGTTGATTGTCCCCGTAGCAGCTAACCTGCATACTCAGCCCTAATGTTATTCTTATGGAGAATAAGTAAAGT
Organism: Allygus modestus; assembly: GCA_963675035.1. Classification (NCBI taxonomy): domain Eukaryota; kingdom Metazoa; phylum Arthropoda; class Insecta; order Hemiptera; family Cicadellidae; genus Allygus; species Allygus modestus. Next base: position 240,062,799 of record OY776111.1, on the reverse strand, counting down.
TTTATATCTCCCTTAATTATGAACATAAATTAATAAAACATGGTAAGTAGCTTCACCTGGTTCAGTTACATTGATAATTGCATAAAAACTCATTTCTTATCTTCCTCGTTGCAGCAAACCTGCGTACTCAGTCCTAATGTTATTCTTATGGGGAATAAATAAAATGTAATAAATCACTTATTTATGAATGTATTTTTGTCAAACTTGGCGAGTGGCTTTATGTACTAGTGAGAAACATATCAATGCATTGGAAATTCGCTGAGTACGCAGGTTTGCTGCGACGGGGGGTATTATTTATATAGCTTCACTATACGGTATATTGAAATAAATAAATATATATATATATACTTGATGTACACGTTCTTCGCACAGGGGTTTTCTCTACCCGTTCTTTAGTCAATGCAATTTCCATTTTAGTTAGCTTGAAACAGCTGTTATTTATTCTGCTCTTTAAGCTGTCAAATGAAAGTGTCCACAGCTGTTCGCATTACAGTTTATGAATGTTTACTCTCTTCTGAAATGTAAACATTGAAACTTAGGACGTTCACGGGGCGTAGCCCGAGGGGATTTTAAGGAAGTGAATAGGCCTATGTGTTGCATGGGTTCAACCTTTGTGTAAAGTTTCATCCCAGTCGGTTCAGTAGTTTTTGCGTTCACCCGGGACATCAGACAGACAGAAAGACAGGCAGACAGAAACCACCTCTTCTTTATAATATTATAGATTATTTATAAAAAATGTTATGTTGTAAATAAGAAAAAAATTTATAAAGTGAAATTAGAAAAAGGAAAATAAGAATTGCTGGTGCTACTTGGTTTTGCAAGTCTGGGTAGACTCGCGATTTTCATGTCCCGGGATTTCAGAAAGAAGTTGGAGACCATGGTTTGAATTGTTCCTTGGGCTGAAGGAACAAGACCCTAGTCACGTGACGGCCGCACGTGGCTGGTATCTGGAAGTTTCGGTCCAAAGCTTATAAATTCACGCTCGTTGGGGGCCTGCGGCATTTAACGTACAAATCTTGTGCTGTAAGTGTGTCGAGAGGCTACCCTACAAGACGTGAACTTCTTCAGATTGGAAGGGTTTGAAGCGTTTCTATTATTGGGTAGAAGATAGTCTAACAGCAGACTGATTAAGTACTGAAAAAAGGTGTTTGTATTATTAAAATAGAGTAAAATTCAAAAATCAAAGAAGTGAGTTTAATTTGAAAGTTTGAAGAAAGATAAGCAAAACCAAGTTTTATTTTATTTTGAAAGTTTTAATTATTTTATTTGCAAGTGAAAATTTTTATTTTGCTAATTAAAAAAGAAGAAAATTTATTTAGTTATTTTTATTTTATAAAGACCTCTTCTTAATCTCAAGAAAATATTATAGCCTGCTAGACAGCGCTATAGCCCGTATAAGACATTGAACAAGACATCGGATTGAGCAGGGAGCAGGAAGCAGGGCACAAAGGTAGCAAAATTCACTCCGAACTTGTTCCCGATCAAGACATCGGATTGGATGGATTGAGCGTGAAAACCACCGAGCGGTCTAATTGCAGCATATGGAGGTACCACACACTACCAAACCCCGAGCCAGACCCCGAACAAGACATCGGACCGATCTTTCTTTGATCTTTTGTCAAAAATATGCCTCGAGTGCGCTCGGTGCTTGGTCCGATGTCTTGTTCGGTGTCTGGTTCAGAGGCCCCACTAACTACTGTATTTCTCCCTTCGACCCCAAACCCTGCTTGGTCCGATGTCTTGTTTGGGAAAAAGTCCGTTATGTGTAGCCATCTTTATTCTTTATACATTTGTTCTTTCTGTTGTGCCGTGTTTTATTAATGTAGAATCAAGAATCAAGAAACTTTATTCTCTTTATAATACAGTGCTGTACATTGAGAATCAGTCCATATTAAACTTAACTTATACTTAATTTACAAAAAACTTATCTCAATAACACAATAATCGATGTATATTTTCTAAGATAAATAAAAAAAATGTTTCTTAATTTTTACTTTCTCCCCCTATACATCGTATATGAAGAAAGTATTGTTTTCGTCAAAATTTTCAAATGTGAGTTTTTAGTGGAAATATTCGTTATGGTACTCCCTGAACCCAAAAAAGTGGTTTTTATGTGGTGTGTGTAGTCTCTAGAATTTCAGACTCCTCAACTGGAGCCAGGAAAAGAGTCACTGATACCAGAGTGATATGAGTTTACTTACATATTCAAGGCACTTGTCTTTATTAGGCTTTAGACCTAGCTTATTTACAATACCAATAAAGTGCTGATTAAATAATTCTGCAGCTCTTTCTCCACTCTCAAAAGGTCCATGGTCATTTAAAACTATGGTTTTATGCACTTTTGAACTGTTACAAGGTTTACCCATTACCTTATTTACTACTGCCCAAGTGGATTTTGATATATTATCTGCAGAATTAATTTTTTGCATTTTATTTTAATTTTTCTTGCCTCGTGAGACTTCTAAGTTCAATTTTATAAGATTTATATTCTTTCTTTAATTTTTCATCTTCATTATTATGAATAAGTGATAAATACAATTGGTGTTTCTTTTTACTCAACTCTTTTATTTTATCAGTTATCCATTTCTTTATTTTTTATTTTGAAATACTTTTAAAAATACTTTTGGAAATACGAGATTAAAATGATATAAAAATGTTTTGAGAAAGGAATGGTAAATGTCATTTACAAAATAAACATCACCTCTATTAGTTATACCGTACATTACGGTCCAACTTTCTTCCTCCAAGCTGTGATCTGAAAAACTATGTGATCTGAAAAAATACTTTTAGTAAATCTGTAACTGTAGTATATTTGCTCACATTTCACATTGACAACTTGTGCAGTATGATCGGATAAGCCAGGTTGTACAACAGCCTAACTTTTTACTTTGGAAATTGTAAAAATTTGGTCTATGCATTTTTTTAATGCTGAGTTATTCGTGTAGGTGAGGTGTAAGTAGCAAATATACCATAACAGTTTAACAAATCATTTAAACATGTTATCCCTAACGATTAAATAGAAGTATTTACATTTAAGTCACCTCCCAAAACAACTTTCTTTTTTTAATTATTACTACTTTTTGTTACAACCACTAATACATTTTGTAACTGCTGAATAAATTGACCATAGTTATTACTGCATGGTATCATATAAATACAAATTATTAAGAATATATCCTCAACTATTTTAAGTTCAATGGCTGATATTTCAAAAACAGACTGAATAGAGAAAGTTTGTAAATAATGTTTGATTGTTACATAAGGAATTAATTCCTTACTAACAAGAACACCAGAACCTCCTTTACCCCCTGATTCTCTAAAGTAACCAGTAACAAACTCAAGCCCCAGTGTTATAAACAATCACAACTGCATCCATCCAACCAATGCTCTGTAATTAAAAATACCTTATATTGCTTTGTGTTTTCGGAAATCAATTGTTGAATAAGGCAGTTTACTTTATCTTTGATTCCCTGAATATTGTAATGAAAAATAACAAGTCCTTTTGAATTATTTTCACTGTGTTCTCTAAGATTATTTTTACAACAACTAGGCATTTTTTTACATTTTTTGCACCCAAAATTTGAGTTTGTCCTTAAAAGTGGTTTAAATGTTTTGATGAAACATTTTTAGCAGCAATATTGACATTTTCTTTAATACTAAGCAAAGCTATCAGGATTTTTAAAACTAGGAGATACATTATTAAAACTACTTATAGATACATTAAAAGTCTGCTTTGGTGTATCAGAAACTGCAGTCGGTGTAGTCCTCCCTATTAGGTTGACATCTATTGGCTCGTCACATTGATGTAGTGTGTCTTGACATTCACCTGAGTCAGTTTCTAGAAACTTGTAGCTTAAAAGATGCAGCAGTGGAACTTGTAGCAGTCAAAACTTTAATTACTGTCCACTGTGTGCTTTGGCTGGTCCTTCTCCTCTCTCAGCTGTTTAATCATTCTAGCGACATGTTTCTTCTCTCTTCGATCGATATGAAGGCCATGGTAGGTGTGATAAAAGAGTCTAAAAATCATGTAGATGTACATGTGAGTTTGAATAGACCAGAACTCGAATAAAATCATTGGAGGTGTCAAATTAATTTATTACTTGGGCTATTTTCACTCAGATCATATCGGTAAGTATAGTGGCCAAAATATTGTTGGTATGCTTAAACATACCCACATCGGCTCCAATAGCCATTTTGAGTCTCTAATGCATGTACTATTAGGGCTTATTTCCAAAGTTTTATCAGATATGTCGTTCCCCCCTCCAATCACTACCATATAGTCCTTATTTGTGAGCTCATGATCATGCCTCAAATCATTAACTTTTTGCATGACTAGCTCCAGGCTGTAAGTAACTAAATATGCTGAAATTATCAGGTAAGAAAGATAGAGACTGAGATCCCGCCCCTGGCTATCAGAGCTCAAAATGACTCTCGGTTTTTCATTCTTCGTATTGGTATGGCTTGAGAGGGGGGAGTGTACATTAGTCACACTGTAATTTATTGTAGTCTTACAAGCCACATTTGCTGAACAACCAGTTTGGGTGTATTCTCATATCCATCGTGTATCTTTGATTGGTTTCATGAGTTCTCCTTCAAGAAAGAGAGTTCATTTTCCATTTTATCAATTGCATAATTTTTTAGCTCTAGTTCATTTTCAAAATCAGTTATTGTATTAACAAACAAGTCAATAGTGCTCTCAATTTCCACTAATCTTTCTTGTACAGTAGTCCATTTATTGCAAGCAATTCCTTACTTAACGTTTCCGGATTTATTGTGATTATTTTTGTTGACCAATCAATTAATTTAACCAACAAATCTTTAGTAATTGTCGTTCTGTTATTAAGAACATAAGCCATACCTGACCGTTTCTCAATCAGATCTACTTCACTGAGTTGGAGCTCCTCAGGCGCTTTAATATTTAATGGCTAAGATATCCTACAATAACCGCTCAATCGTAAATACAACATAAACTGCACAATCATCTGTATTAACTTGGTTTAAACAGTTCAGTACTTTCAATTCAGGTTGACTTTGACCTTTGTGCAAATGACTCAACAGCTATTTATTATTACTTCAGCATGGGGTAAGTTTAAATTTTTAAGAGAGTCATAGTAATAAAAAAAATTGTTAATTTGTTGTAGTACAGCATGCTCCAGTGGGATCCTCCGGGATTATTTAGTGTATCCGCATTGTTTATTGGTATGAATAAATTATTGATGTTAGGTAAATTCAGGTGGCTAAGAAAGTGTTCATACTCATTTACACTTTTAATAGCGTGACTTATTATAGGGTCCATAATTATAAAAGACAAATTTGTGGGCAGATTCATTAATTCAAAGTATTGTTGCAGAGTTCTGTCAGACAACCACTGTCTATTGAAGTTCTCCACAAATGTTTATAACATTAGTATGTATATCTGTCTCTATCATGACCGAGCTGGTAGATTTCATTTCAGGAATCTGTCCTAGGCTTTCTGCAGAATGTACGCTGCTATCTGTGAGGGAACTGTCACTAAAACTGTCGATATCATCACTTGACCTTTTTTTATCTAAAAACGTTACCATTAGGGGATGTTACATAAATGTAAATTTCCCCTGCATTTATTCCTGTCTCCCTAACCACCTCTTCCCTTTTCCAGCCCTTTGGAATTGAATTATTTGTGTCAGCTTTTCATATAACCTTTTCGATTCTAGACGATAAGGGTTGAAGATACTTAAATATAATATAAAATAGGATGGGTATTAAATACTGATGAGAGGAAATCGCCTTCCCCGAGTGATAAGTCTTATCAGTCAGCTTATGTTGTATATGTTGACCTTCAAGGTCACCCGGCACAAGATGTTCCAAACCGGTTTCATGTTTTACCCGGCATTTGGAAAGCGCACTGATATGAACGTTCAAGTGTCCAAGTAAATAGTGGTTATCACTATTATAGTTCTCTCATAGATGTGGCTTGTGGAGTTTATTAATGACCATTTCTGACCACTCCTAATTGACAGCACATATTACCCAGTTATTTCTTGTAAGCCTATAGTTGTTTTGCACTAATTATTGCAACTTAATATTACCTTAGTAAATATGAAGCAATTTAGCTCAGATTACACTGTATTTATAATACATCAGAACCCTGAGACTGAGATTAAAAACTTTGTACTGTATCCTTGGTTAAATATTTATTCCTTTAGATTAAAAGTCACTTTTAAATATAAAAATACTGCAAAAACTTTCAAATTTCCGTAGTTTACTTAAATTTTACTGTACACAAAAAACACATACAGCTTAACTGTCCACTATTTTGTTTTTTTCACCAACTCACAATAATATATGTATAATATTATACATATATATATATATATATATATATATATATATCTAATTTTTGTACATGTTCAAAACAGCATGAATAATAAGCAAATGTGATAACAGTGGCGGAGGGGGGGGGTGCGCGCCCCCCCCTTGGACTAAGAAAATTTTTAATTAATGGGTAATAGTGTAACGCTGTCTGTCGCTGTACTCGTTTTTTCAATATTTGAACATTTAAAATTCCAAAAACAACTACCGTATAACGCCATTGGAGGGTATTTTCGTTTTGCGCGGCGGATGTGCAGCTCTGCAGTCTTCCTCAATCTTCTTCTTTTCTGAAACCTTTGCGTTTTATCTTCAGTGTTGCCAGACTGGGTTGCTATTTTACCCGCAAACTGCCAATAAAATCCCCGCTTTTACCCGGTTATTCTGTAGTAATCCCCACAAAATCCTCGTGCAAGCTTCAAATACCCGAAAACCGGATAATTTCTTGAAAATTGCCATATGATTACCCAGAAATTAATCTTATACCTGAAATAATGCCAGTTTTAGTAATCTTAGCACCTAGTCAGGGCCGGATTTAGGAGCCGTGGGCCGCTAGGCTCAACCAGTAGTGTGGGCCTTGTTGGTGACCTTTTTTTCATGCTTGTATCAGGCTTTTGAATGGGGATCTGAGTGGTGCAGCCCTCTAGGCGCGCCCCTATATTAGCCTATGCTTAATTCCGGCCCTGCGCTTAGTTTTGACATAGACAGTCTATGGTTTTAACCAATGACAATTGGTGTTACTGGAGACGACATTCTTCAACAGTAATGTGTTAGATTTCCTAAATTCAAAAGTTGGTACAATGGTAAGGGGATGACAAACCGAATGATGAGTCAACAAAAATAATCATATGATTAAACTGTTTTGTTGCAGTTAACAGTCATATAATCATTCTTTAATAATTATAGATTGATTATTTTGAACAGTTCCGCTCGCGATCTCTCTGACTCAGAAATGAGCAGAAAACTGGATTATCAGGCTTGACCAAAAGTGTAGGACACGGAAGAAGAGAGAGAAGGAAGAGGAATCCACAGCGGTGAGCGGGCTGTCGTTTACAAACTCCTCGACCTCTTAAGAATAATAAAACTACAATGAAACTTATATATTCCTTTAATGCATAAGTTGCCGCATATAACGGTATGAATATATAATATTACTTTAAAATTATGTTTAATTTTTTATAATGAAACATATTAAAAATTTGTAAGAGCGTGACATGAAAAAGTCAGTAAGCGCAAACTTTTTTATTTTTGAGGTAGAAACAAACTTCCAGCGAGAAAGTTGTAGATAATTAGGTGATATTCAAAAGTTATTGGAAAACATTTTCTATAGAACTTCTAGTATGTTCAATAATCCAATGTAAATAACCGGATTAGTTTAGTTGGTTATATCAGTTTGTAAGACATATAAATTCATGAATCAGTGTTTTTTAATCAGTGTTATTTTTTAATCAGTTATTTTTTTTAATCAGTGTTTATTAAATAAACATAATACTGTATCTTACAGTAAGTACAGTTATTGGTTTTATTTTAAACCCTTATCATGTTCACTAAACAGCTTCATTTTCATTTTATTTATAGCAAAAATGTTGTCCATAAATAATTAAAATTCTCAAGTGCGCCCCCCCCTCAACAAATTCCTAGATCCGCTCCTGTGTGATAACATTACATAACATGAGTTAGCTGCACACAACTGTGTGCACCAAATCGAATTTGTAAACATAACTTTTCCAGGAAATAGAAAATGTTATCGGAACTTTGTAAAATTGAATGAAGATTTTTTCCAAAACCCCAAAAGGCAAATATAAAAGACAAGATCATAGGTCTTTGGATGATACCATAGAAGCACACAAGATAGAAGACAGTTTGCTAAAAAGTAAACTACTCTAAAGTAATTTTGTGGTTTCAAAAAATATTTAGTGGTTTGGAGGAAATTAATGACCTCAAAAATAGAAATTCAAAATCAAGAAAATATTTTTTAAAATGGTTTTGCTTATAAAATTGACCAAAATAGAATAACCACTACAGTCTCTAGGTCGTAAAGGCAGGCAGGAAGGCACTGAGTCAGACAATCATTACATTCAAAACTACATTTTGTTTTGTTTAGGAAGCATAAAAATGATTCTTCCCCTTGAAACGTGGTGATCACAATACAATTTTAATAACAATTTTGATTTTGATCAAATTTGGTATGAAAAATGAAATAGACAGATGGTTCAGGTATAAAGGAAGAACTAAAACATATAAACAAGTTCATTTTACTAAAAGAGTATAAAATTATAAATTTCTATAATTTAATTTACAAATCAAACAAAACTACATAGAATAGACCAAATAGATTTTATAACAATTGATTATAAATATTCAACTGAATCTGTTTCAGTTTTTAAGTCAGCAGATTATTTAACACATCAGAGTTGTCCTCCTGATGGGAAACAAATGATTTATCTCCACATTTTAAACTTAAAATTTACCAGACTTTTGGTTTTAATAAAGCCTATACTGTCGGCGAGAGGAAAGAAGACGCCTGGAATCCAAAATAAACAAAAATTGCAGGGGCTACCATTGTAGGGTCACTACGCTAGCGCTTTATGTGGCATGCATTGTTACCATTTGGTAAGTGCCTGCTGACACCATGATACCACAACAATTCTTACCTGTATTTTGCTTTTTGACACATCAGAACTATGGAATGCCAACGAGAGGTCTTCTTTCCTCTCGCCGACAGTAATTGAATATACTTGTCAAATTCTCAAAATGATAACACACACAGTTTTATAGGGACCTGGTATAGTTTTCTTAAAATCCATTGCTTTGGTGATTCATTAAATATAAGATACATTTTTCTAAGTATAACCCTAACATATAATTCTGTATTCAAGAATTTTTAGTATTCATTTTGGAAATGAGGCATATTAAAGGAAGGTGGAAAAGAATTTAAAATATTTAGGGAAAGATTGTTTTTCTAGCATATTTAATTAAAGCAAATAACTAATACAACATCTCCCTATAAATAAAACAAGAAATAATTATACTTGTTTCAGTTCCAAAATAAAATAAACTAAACAACAGATTAATTTGCTAAATTTTGAATATGTTTTGATTTGACTCTTTTATTTTATTTTTCCATTAATAGAGGTTCAATTTTATCACTAACTAGCTGCTTCCCGCAGGCTTCGCCCCACAAATGATTTATAAAAACGATGATAGTTGTGTGTGCTACATTCTGTAGTTAGCCCCCAGAACTACTACGAATCAAGATCAGCTGTTTGTATTTTCATCAGCTCAAACAAAAATTAATGTCCATAAGGAATACATGGGAACTTTGTTGGGGTCTCTGTCGGAGCCCTACGGTCAGATCAGGATGAACTATTTAGTTTTCCTATACTATGCCTAAAGAATCAGTGTACAAAAGTCCAACTCTGATGAGTTTGAGAGTCAGTCAGTCAGTGAGGGCTTTGCATTTATAAGTATAGATGTTCCCTGACTTTTCCTTTTTAAGATCTTTTATTCAAGTATGGTGTTGGTGGGTGTCATACTTACGGGTTGCTCAAAAGTTCCTGGTAAGGTTTAAGTTTATACCGTAAGTATATTAATATTTATTTCAATAAACCTATCCAATTCAATTTTCTTTTTTTTCTTTTCTCCTGGTTTTTTTATAAAATCTGACTTGATGTGATTACAATTACATTTTTAAATGGGACAAAACATTAAGTTACAGTTTTCTGTATTTTCAGGTTGATAAAGGAAATTACAAAAATAGAATGATAACTCTTTCAATTATGACAACACAATCAACACAAAATTAATGTTCATTAGAAAAAACTACAGTATATGATAACTTTCTCACTTCACTAAAAATAAATATAGTTTTATAAATAAATAAATAAGCAAAGGATGACTAAATATAGTTACTGACATAAATGTAAAATTATAAATGATACCATGATTGTTGACATACAGTATTTACCAATGGAAAAAGAAGGACTATACAAATCAATATGTTAAACAAATAAATGAGTGATATATGGTATACTTGTGGTAAATAAAAATTGTTGTCAGCCGATTCCAAGTGCTGTTTAAGTCAGAAATTCTAACAGATTGAGTTATTGTTTAACCCTTACAACTGCGGATACAACTCCTTCTGAGTTGCCTTGTATGTGATGACTGGAAGAAGTAATTTCCTGCTTACTTTTTCCAACAACAACGCTGGCGTCGTCAGAGCCTCTTCTGTACACCTTCTGAGGAACTGCATGCTTTTCCAAGCTCAGGTCGGGGGCAGGGATGTTGTACGCCTTGGCAGGGACTGCTCCGTCAGGAGCATTAATAGGGGTCCACTCCGAGCTGGATGAATCCCTCTTCAGATGAGTTAACTTTCCTTGAACGTATTGGTCAAAGTAATTGTTTGATATCTCTTCTTTCTCATATCCGGATCTCTGAGGCTGGTAATATTGTATAAAAAGGCCCAAATTATCTGCCGGAAGCTCAGTTTGAATGATGGGAAGTGGTTGTTTATAAAACTTGGCCAAAATTGGGGCAACGTTCCCACCATTATAATCGTTAAAACCACTGGGGGCGTCATGATGGTAAGTGTCATCATCAAAAGTGTTAAAAGGGCTCTGATAGCTTTTGTTGGGAGTAAAATCTACATTGTTAGGAATGTAATTCTCCTGTTTTAAGAGGAATTTTGAATAAGGTAGAGGCTTTTGTTTTTTCCCTGCATATTCACTGTTTTTTTCTAACTCATCGTGATTATACAGATCCCCAATACTCTCTCTAAACTTGATTTCCTCTTCTTCATTCCTGTTTCTATACTTTGAGAGTCCCTCAAGTTGTGGCTTACGATGGGGTTCTCTTTCAGCCGTCACTGTGTAATCAGGATTTTCTGAATGTGAATTATAGTAGCCTTTCTCAAGTTCTTTACCAAGTTCTTTTATCTTATCGTGCTTTATATAAGTAGAATATTTGTATATGGCTTCCTCCTGTGGTGCCTTTGAGTGATGGACTTTCCCGACCTGGCGAAAGCGGTTGTGGTATAACTGCTGCACAGGTCTACCACGGCGGAACGCCACTGGTCGTGCTGGGCCGTAGGTAACCTGTGACAGTGGTGGTGGAATCGTTTGTTGGAACTCAGCTTCCTTAGCTTGAAGAGGGTAGTAGGCTGCGGGGAAGTTGTAGTTGGTATCTACTGCTCGATTTGAAATCCCTTCCATTGACGAAATTATTGGAGAAGAAGAAATTACCTAGAAGCAATAAAAACATATTCATATATCTCATTTATTCTATTACATTAATTATACTGATTTTGAGTTTATTTGAGGCCCAATCATGCTCCAACTACTGAACCGATTGAGTATAAATTTGGTAGGAAGATAGCTAATAGCCTAAAGTAACATATATACGTCTAATCATGTTTTACAATTTCATAAAGGCTTTGCCACAGTGACCTCGAAACGTCCCATGTTATTCGTATGGGCACTAACATTTATGGACCAAATGATAACTAAAACAGGTGTTCTGCATTTGAGATTTTAAACAAGATTTTGTGTTTATTTATTAATAAGAGTTATTTACTGTTTTTAAGAAGTTAACTAACTCCCATAAGGCTTGTGTAACCAGCGACAGCTGGGGCCGTGACATCACCCGCCGACCCTTTTGCGTGCCCGCCACTGAACTCTATCGGAGCTCACCGGCTCTAATCTTTGTTCTTCTTCGCATGTTTTAACTTCCCATTTTTACTCATATATAATTAATACATTAAATTTACCTATCAAGTATATAACCTGATTCAGAGGTGGATTGGTTATAAAAACAATAATAAACCAAACATATTCATAAAAGGGTCCTGCTCGGGTATTGAATACATATTTACCGAGTTATTAAAGAAAATGTGTATTGAACAAACACAGTACGTTGTCTTATGGGGGTTTTACATTAGAAAAGCCTGTTATTCATTTGTTGGTGTACTTTATTTTTCGAGTTGTTGCATTGTTATCTTTCTTTAAAGTGTTTTGTTTGTGTATCATTGCACTTCTTAATACAAATACAGTACTGATAACTCAATAGAATTTTATCATATGAAAAGTTCTAAGCATATCCTAATCCTATCGTATTCTTTAGGATTTTTACCTTAGTAGAATTTAGTAGAGTAGATTATACTCTCCTAAATCAATTATTAAATATAATAATTTATTGTTAAACTTGGCTTTAATATTTATTAAGGGTTGTAAACAAATATTTGCTGTAGTTAAATTTGTAATTTATAACAAGTAGGAATTCTTAAGAAGTATTAATAAAACAGAATACAATACCTTCCGATGGCATAGGTCTTGCCAAATGATATGCAATTTACAAAACGTCTGTTTTTACAGAAACATTTTATTTAACAATATTTAAGAATGTATCATTTAATGAAACTAGAAAACTACGAGAGAATCTACTTATACTTTTTAACAGGTTTTCTAACTTCATTGTTATTCTTTCTTTTATTACAATACTCGTACATTGGTCCAAAAACTTCAAATAAATGTTCTTTCTTTGATAAAAGTGTGTGCTACAACCAATGGAATTTCCGGGACTTTTACACTACTTGTGCAAGAATTCAAATTCAGCATTAAGGCACTTGGCTTGGTCCAACCATTTTGATGATGGGCATATTAAACCACCATATTACAAATGTCCTAATCAAGAACTAGGGTGTCCACTTTGAACGTCATTTCCATTTCTTGTTAGTGAATTTCCTTTGGAAAGTGAACTATTAGCATGACCCGCACGGAGAAACTTAAGCCCGGGACCACCATAGAAGTTCCTAACGTGACCCCCTGAACACGTTTTGGGGGGTCGTTCAAAATTTTATATATATATATATATATATATATACATATATACCGCTAGAGTGCATACACATATACATATATATGTCTATATATATATAGACATATATATGTGTATGCACTCTAGCTAGAGTGCATACACATATATATATATATGTCTATATATATATATATATATATATGTGTATGCACTCTAGCGGTCACATTTTTTGTCCGATTTACTTCAAATTTGGTAGGGACGTTCCTTTCTATAATCTGTTGGACAAGTTCGTTGGGCAAAACAATTGGAAAACTCTAAACCCATTTTTTGGGGATTAATCTTTCAAATTTTGAGTTTTTGGGCCCAAAAATGGTCAGAAAAGCCCCAGATGTAAAATGAATACATGTCAAAAGATGGGAATTAGAGAGGCAAAAGTTTTAAGCCCTCTCTCGTCATTCTAGCATACATATTTACCGAGTTATTAAAGAAAATGTGTATTGAACAAACACAGTACGTTGTCTTATGGGGGTTTTACATTAGAAAAGCCTGTTATTCATTTGTTGGTGTACTTTTATCATCTCCAGCAACCTCACGCCTAATTTAAAGCCTGACTGGACCTTCTCCTAACCTTATAATGCACAAAATTGTATTCCCAGCATTGCAGGTAAATGAAACCAGGAGCATCAGAACAGCCAAAAAATCAATGTTTTCAGATTTCAATAAAAATTGGGCAAATGTATGTTTTTACACTGATTTTGAGTTTTAAAAGTTTTTATGTGGAAATTCACTTCCCTCACGTCAGCGTGCTGCGTGCGAACTCTTTTTACTTTCAGATAAGGATGTAAAGTTTTTTTGCAATCCAGCTTGTAATATAAAAAACATTATATATCATCGGATCAGACATCGGACCAAGCACCGAGTGCTCTAAAGGCAGTCTTTTGGAGAAAGATCAAAGAAAGATCGATCTGATGTTGCTCGGGGTCTGGCTCGAGAAGAAGTTCGGAGTGAAATTTGCTAACGTCCTGCTCTCTGCTCGATCTGATGTCTTGTACGGGCAAAATCCGGTAGTGTGTGGCCGTCTTAAATGTGTCTGCACGCTTACATCACGGAATCCACTATTTACACATTGCTTCATCTTTCTGAAGCCATAGTAATAAACTATTCTATTATTTTGCAACTCTCTTTGTTTTCTCGGCTATTATTACAAACAGCAACTGCACATCTCTCTCCAGGCATTACATTGCAAAACCGGTGACAATCATACTCAGTAAACTTAATTAAACTATAAAGAAATATAAAATACAAGATATAAGGATAAACTATGCTTGTATGTAAACAGTACAAACATTGTTTGTTGATATGACACAGCTGATAGAGCGAGCGGCTCCGGGTCAGCTGACGACACGTGTGCGAACATTATGCACACTCGTCTTAGGTAACCTCTTTTTCACGAGACTTGATAGACACTAACCTATGAGTTAAAATATAAACAGGTGTCACTACTACAGCAAGTAACCTACAAAAGCGTGTCGTCGAATTTTGTATTTCGGTCGGTATGGTGTCAACTGGTTGGTGGAACGCTATCATTCGTTCTTGTTTACAACACCATTTCCAAAGCCACATTACAAAAGGGTGTTTTAATTTAACTCAAATAATAACTTTGCTTCAAAATAAACAACCAAATTCCATCTAAAATATATGTCTCAAGATTATAAAGTTAAGTTTAACATCAATGACAAGATAACAATAGTTAAAGACTTTGAATATCACAGTTTTTACATTGAGTCAAATGGGAGTTTTTGACACCATCCCACCAGAATTACTGCCAACATAACGGAGCAAAGTTTGGCTTTCACAACAGCACACATTTGTAACCAAGAGTAGTGACTCCAGATTACATAGAGCTCATTGGCACTAACATTTAATGGATCAGATGATGACTAAAACAGGAGTTATGCATTTGAGATTATTTATTTGTTTATATTTTGGTTTACACTTTGGTTGCACATTTAACTACGAAGTTCACGTGGTCACGTTTTTTCGAACTTAAAGCCATAAATGTTACTTTACACGTTTGTACCAAATTTCATCAAAATCGTGGTTTTTACAAGAGTTACCACACCCACGGACACATATACATGCATACAGTTTCGAACGAATGGTGTTTTTGGCATCGGGGGACCACAAAATGAAAAGTTATCATGGTCCTCGGCCTAGGTCTTACCATGCTGACTATTTTAATAGCTTCTTCCCTATAGGGGAAATTTGCTAAAACTAAAACTAAAATTACACTTCCAAATAAATATTATACCTACATTTATTTTCCATTTTATTTTCCATTTTATGTTTTGTATTAGTGAATTTCTCCTACAGGGAAGAAGCTATTACCGTAGTCGGTATGATCTAGGAAGACGTAGGCCCGGGACCATGATAAATTTTCGTTTTGAGGTCCCCAGATGCCAAAAACACAATTTTTTCAAAACTGTATATAATAATTTACAATGAGTTACCATTAATAACTAAATAAATTAATCTGTCAGTGTGTATATATATATATATATATATATACAGTTTTGAACAAATGGTGTTTTATATATTATATATGTCCATAAGATAACTCTCGTAAAAAAGGTCCGATTTTGATGAAATTTGGTATAAAGCCTTAAAATGTGAGACATGGCAGCATTTGTATGTGGCCCCTGTGAATTCTAAATATGATGATTTTTACCAAACATTAATGTATTACTTTAATATATTTTATATATAGTATTTATATATATATATATATATATATATATATATATATATTACTTTAATATATAGTTTATATTTTCCTAAACAATTTAC
Source organism: Allygus modestus (assembly GCA_963675035.1). NCBI lineage: Eukaryota > Metazoa > Arthropoda > Insecta > Hemiptera > Cicadellidae > Allygus > Allygus modestus. The sequence goes on along the minus strand of OY776111.1, from coordinate 240,046,794 downwards.
AAGGCATCATATTGATAAAAAAATGGCTTACTGTTGAACTGAAAGATAAAAATGAAAAATTTGTTGATCTGAGTATACTAGCTAGTGAAACAAAAGCCCTTTACAAAAAAAGTAAGGAAAAAGAACAAGGATTTTAACAAGAAAATTGATTGTTTAAAAACGAGTTCTACAAAGAAAAAATAAATTCATCCTCAAATGTTAGTAAAACTTCTTGGAATATTATAAAATGTGAAGCTGGGAAAACTAAGTTTGTAAACAAGGAAATACATTTAAATATTGATGGTTCTTTAATTTCTTATTCAAAAGATGATAGTAATGTTCTAAATAATTTTTTTTACTGATTTAGTTGAGACCTCTGTAATTTATAATTTAGACCTATCAGATATAAATGATTGTGCAAATTTAGAAAACAATCCCTATTATTATTATTTTAAAATCAAACCTAACCTGTAAACAAAAACAACTGATAGCCAGTTAAAAATAATCACCGAATACAATTATTGTAGCAACCTTTGCTGCTAAAATTTACCTCCAAGACCATGTTGAAAACACTGCATTTTTGCGGTCTGTCAACTGGCAAAACTGCAACAACTTCGAGATACTCGGGAATATCCATGTTTTTGTAAAACGCTTTTAGGTTAAATATATGGATCTAAGTAATGTGTTATATACTAAAATGAAAGTTTAAAATTTCACCTGCCTAATGGTGTGTAATTAATTTAATTTAACGAAACGTTTAGGTTAGTTAGTTTGAATTTTAATGTAACCTTGTAGATGGGAGCGGCAAAATTGGACTCTTGAAACCGAAAAACGGGGTTTCGGGAGGATTTTGATGCTTACATTTTCATTCGGATTTCCTCAAACTTTCATCGTATGCCTGAATAATAAAATAAAACAAAAAATTCTTAGGTTTGGGGGGGTGGGGGTGACCGCCCCTACCGACCCCCCTTGGATCCACCCCTGCATAAATATGCCTGTTTATTAAAAATTAGGGCATAGTAATATTCTCCTGAGATTAAGGGGCATGATTTTTAATTCTGCTTCCATTGCTGCAATTGGTGAATATCTAATTGCTCCTAATATTATACAAAGAGCTTAGTTAGTTTTGAATCATGTCAATTTTGTTTAATTTTCAAAGAGGTGCGTCACCATATACAAAACAACCATAATCCCACGTTTATCCCAGGTTATAGGTCTCACCAAGTTTTTATATAGGATTACTACTATTTTAGGGTTGGTTCCCCATCATGTCCCTGTCAATGATCTCATAACATCCAATCTCTTAATACATGATGAATTATTGGTGTAACCTGGTGATCGTTGGACAGAATGACATGGCGGGGTCCATCGGGCCCTGGGTGTACCAGGATGGAAGTCACTTGGTCATTGGAAACTTCCTGGTCCTGGAAACATACAAATGAAGTATTGTTATAACCTGGTGATAGTTGGACAGAATTGACATGGCGGGATCTGTCAGGCCCTGGGTGGACCAGGATATAAGTCACTTGGTCATTGGAAACTTCCTGGTCCTGGAAACATACAAATGAAGTATTGTTATAACCTGGTGATAGTTGGACAGAATTGACAAGGCAGGATCTGTCAGGCCCTGGGTGGACCAGGATATAAGTCACTTGGTCATTGGAAACATCCTGGTCCTAGAAACATACAAATGAAGTATTGTTATAACCTGGTGATAGTTGGACAGAATTGACATGGCAGGATCTGTCAGGCCCTGGGTGGACCAGGATATAAGTCACCTGGTCATTGGAAACTTCCTGGTCCTGGAAACATACAAATGAAGTATTGTTATAACCTGGTTATTGTTGGACAGAATGACATGGCGTGGTCTGTCGGGCCCTGGGTGTACCAGGATGGAAGTCACTTGGTCATTGAAAACTTCCTGGTCCTGGAAACATACAAATGAAGTATTGGTATACCCTGGCGATTGTTGGACAGAATTTACATGGCAGGGTCTGTCAGGCCCTGGGTGGTCCAGGATGAAAGTCACTTGGTCATTGGAAACTTCCTGGTCCTGGAAACGTACAAATTAAGAATTACCATAACCTGTTCATAGTCAGACAGAATTGACGTGGCAAGGGTCCTTTGGCCTTGGATGGAAGTCACTTGGTCATTGGAAACTTCCTGGTCCTGGAAACGTACAAACAGAATTCTTATAACCTGGTTATCGTTGCACAGAATCACATGGCATGGTCCGTTGGAACCTAACTGGACCAGGATGGAAGTCACTTGGTCATTGGAAACTTCCTGGACCTGGAAACCTACAAATGAGAGAATTCTTATAACCTGTTGATAGTCGGACAGAATTTAAATGGTAAGGGTCCGTTGGCCCTGGGTGGACCAGGATATAAGTCACTTGGTCATTGGAAACTTCCTGGTCCTGGAAACATACAAATGAAGTATTGTTATAACCTGGTGATAGTTGGACAGAATTGACATGGCAGGATCTGTCAGGCACTGGGTGGACCAGGATATAAGTCACTTGGTCATTGGAAACTTCCTGGTCCTAGAAACATACAAATGAAGTATTGTTATAACCTGGTGATAGTTGGACAGAATGACATGGCGTGGTCTGTCAGGCCCTGGGTGGACCAGGATATAAGTCACTTGGTCATTGGAAACTTCCTGGTCCTGGAAACATACAAATGAAGTATTGTTATAACCTGGTGATAGTTGGACAGAATTGACAAGGCAGGATCTGTCAGGCCCTGGGTGGACCAGGATATAAGTCACTTGGTCATTGGAAACTTCCTGGTCCTAGAAACATACAAATGAAGTATTGTTATAACCTGGTTATCGTTGGACAGAATGACATGGCGTGGTCCGTTGGGACCTAAGTGGACTAGGATGAAGTGGCCATACAAATGTTTCCTGGTCCTGGAAACATACAAATGAAATATGACATGGCGTGGTCCGTTGGGCCCAGGGTAGATCAGGATTAAAGTCACTTGGTCATTGGAAACTTCCTGGTCCTGGAAACATACGAATGAAGAATTCTTATAACCTGGTTATCATTGCACAGAACGACACGGCGTGGTCCGTTGGGCCGTAAGTGGACCAGGATGAATGTCACTTGGTCATTGGAAACTTCATGGTCCTGGAAACATACAAATGAAGATTTCTTATAACCTGTTGATAGTCGGACATAATTGACATGGCAATGGTCTGTTGGCCCTGGTGGAGCAGGATGAATATCACTTGGTCATTGGAAACTTCATCGTCCTGGAAACATACAAATGAAGTATTGGTATAACCTGGTGATCATTGGGAAGAATTGACATGGCGTGGTCCATTGGGCTCTGGGTGGACTAGGATGAATGTCACTTGGTCTTTGGAAACTTCGTAGTCTTGGGAACATATAAATTAAGTATAGGTATAACCTGATGGTGATCTTTGGACACAATTACATGGCTGGTTCTGTCGGGCCCTGGGAGGACCAGGATGGAAGTCACTTGGTCATTGGAAACTTGGGTTATATGTAACTTAAATAACCCGCTTTGGTACCACCTTTGGTTGAATATTAAAGGTGGTACATATGGTCAACATGCACTGCTTTGGCTCAGCTTATGTCAAAGTGGCAGTTGGTAGCCATCATACTCAATCCATGGAAGATGAAAACCTAGTTTTTCAGCATTTCTTAAATATAAATAAAAGTTCGTAATTGATCCATTTTTTAACTACATGGACCTTAACTTTGAATTGAAGATCTATATTTTTAAGGTCGCTTGTCTTTTTCTTTCTTTTTCTGATCCAATAGCTTAATTATTCTACACTCAATCATGCCAACATAAAACAAGTACCTCTTATTCTGTCCAGCTCTTAAAATCAGTTTGTTCCAACGTTCCTACACTTTTTCATCATAATGGTTGAGAATAAAACTTGAGAAATTAATGTTAAAATTACTAATATAATAACAAATCTGATTATGAGAAAGTGGAAGTAGTATTAAATGAGATCAAATAGATCACTAATGAATTTTTAGGTAAAAATGACCACGTCCAGACACCACTTTTTTAAACTTTTTTTTTTATTTTTCATCACTCTATACTTGAAAATAGCCCATTACCATACAGCTGAGATCTGCGAAAATAACCTATTTCCTTGTAAGAAAACAAAAAATGATCATCTGACTTTGCCTGTTCCAAACATTACTTTTCCTGTCCCAAACAATCCTTTGCCTGTCCCAAACAAACCTTTTCCTGTCCTAAACAATTGAAGTTCCCATTTAGCTCAACAGGAGCACTAGTATGATATCGTTATTTGTTTTGACAATTCTATGATTAAACAGCTGACTTTAAAACTAAAATTAATAGTAAAACCGAGTTGTGTTTATCTATGGAAAATTAATAGACTATGAAATATCAGATAATTAAGTTTAAAGTTTAGGGTGGTTATTTGCATTGTGATGAAAAGTATCGTTTACTACTCGTCACAAAAGTCCTATATCGGGGCTCAATAGCATTTTCCACGCTCGGCAAAAGCTATCTTACCCCAAAATAGTTCACTTTTGTGACTAGTAAAATATACAATTTTTTTCAAAACCAAATTTTCTTTCGGAAAAGCAGTTCTCCCGGGAAAATTGGAAAAATGGGAGTTTTTTGTCTCAAAATATACATTGTGGGCACTAAAATTGTAGGTAATTTTATTTTGAAAACAAAGATGTAGTTATTTTTACAGTTTTACAGTTAATAAGCAAACTATTGTGAAAAGAAAGTGTGATTTCCAGTTAATCTAGGGAACCCAGTCCCAGTGTGATTCCAGGTATTTGGTGAGGAAATTTGTTCAAATATAGGGACATTTTGATTAAATATTGAAAAAATATCGAAAAAATCAAAAGAGATTTTTCCCACTATGTAAAAATTCCTAGGAAAGGGAAAATTTCCCTAAAAAGAAAAAATATCCCATACCATGCTCTGTGGAGTTATAGGTTAGGTTAGGTTATGATAAATATATACAAAATATCCCTTTTGTGTGATTTTTTCCATAGTGGGAAAAATTACCTTGATTTTTAAAAATATTTGATCAATATTAAATAACAATTTCTTTATATTACAAAAAAATTCCACACCCAATACCCCGGAATCATACTGGGTATCCTAGATTGACTGGATTTTACACATTATTTTCACATTAGTTCGCTTATTAATTTTAAATTGCAAAAATAACTCCATCTTTCTGTTCAGAATAAAATTATATACAATTTGAGTACCCACAATGTATATTTTTAGAAGAAAATAAATCCCGTTTTTCAGGGAAGACGGCTTTTCCGAAATTATTTTTTGGAAGAGAAACCAATTGAGAAACAAAATTTCAAAAAAGTGGTGTCTGGACATCAACATTTTCCCCATATTTTATTTCTTGATCCAACACATAAAAAATAGATCTGTCATAGAATGTAATGTTGGCTTTGAGACGTTTTTTGGGTTGAAAATTATTTATTTAACTTACATTTTTAACAGATTTGGAGGAGGGTGAGTTGAGGTCTTGTTGTTTGGCTGCGACGGCTACGAGGAGCAGCAGCAGCGCACAATTGGTCTGATGGCACACACACAACATATAAGTACCGGGACTGTTTTTTTTTTTTATTTTTATGATTTGAAGTACCAATATATACATAACTCTATAAGTATGGCTACACTCTTGGAAAAACGATTTCTAGTGATAAATCTGCTCCCCAAACACAGATAAAGTCACAATCGCATATTTTACTTTAATTGGACCGGATTTAAACGTTTACGGATAAAGTTAGTTGTTAAAATTTTAACAGCTGGCTGAAATCCTGTCCTATACTCTAATCTGAGTGAGGTTTGCTTGCTTGCTTGCTTGCGTCCGTGCCATGGTGCGTTCTTGCAACTCTGATCTCTAAAACGGCTCCAACGATTTCCTTCAAATGTTGGAAATAACTAATTTCTGGTATAAAAATAAGTTCTGGACAGGTCTCATCCCCAGGAAAAATAAAATAATGTAAAATACCCCCATTGCAGCAAACCTTCATACTCAGCGAATTTCAAATGGTACTTCACTACGTCATGAATAAGCCACTTACCACCTATCACCAAAGCATATTCGTAAATAAGTGAGATATGATATTTGATGTATTCTCTAAAAGAAAAACATTAGGACTGAGTATGCAGGTTTGCTGCATCAAAGACCACAAAAATCGGGTTTTTATTTAAATACCAATGGATCACCGCTATATATATGAAGCAACATTCCAAGATTTACCAATTTATATGTTCATAAACAAGCAAGATATCACATATCTTATTCTCCATAAGAATAACATTATAGCTGCTGAGTACACAGTTTTGCTGCCATGGGAACCACAGAAAAATGGGTTTTGTATGCAAATATCAGTAAACCTCAACCATACACATTTTAATATATGTTCAATAATAAGCGAGATATACAATTTTACTTAATCCCCATAAGATTAACATTGGTCAACATACTGTGTTTAGCACTTTTAATATCTCAGTAACCAATTGACGTAGAGCGATGATCAAAATACCATTTTTTTTAAGCTGAATTTATTAGTTTAAACCAAGATTTGGGTTTAGAAATAATTATATGTAAAAAGTACAAAAACCCATTTTTTGGGGTACAAAACCCCATCCAAATCCCCCTTAAAATAGAGCAACCTGTCTGGTTCTCGAGCTCACGAAAATAGATTCTGCCTTACAAGTTTATACTAAATTTCATCAAGATCAGACCATTTTTACGAAAGCTATCGTGACCACGGATATATATATAAATATGAAGTTGAACGAATGGTGTTTTTGGCATCTGGGGGCCTCAAAACGAAAAGTTATCATGGTCCCGGGCCTAGGTCTTACCATGCCGACTACGGTAATAGCTTCTTCCCGTTATGAGAAATTCGCTAAATAAAAACGAAAGTTACAAAAATTAACATTGGGCTTATGGAGTTTAAAATCAAAACAAAAGAATTGCAACAGCTGTTCATAATCAACCAGGGAACTGTCAAAGTATTTTTTTTATCTTTTATTAGAGGCTTTGTATTAAATTACATGAAGCCTTAAGAGCTACGAACATAAATTATTAGACTACAGTTCAAGTCCAAAATTTAATTGATTTCATCCGGTTTATGGTCACTTAAATAATTTTCTCGATGTTATGTAAAATTTAAGACGTAACACTATAATTTTGAAAACACACTGAATTAATTTCAATTATATAAAGAGGTCTGATGTATGAAGTCTAAATATTACAATTGAAGTCCAAAAACTTAATCAATATCATCAGGTATATGGTCACTTAAATAATTTTCTTGATTTTTTGTAAAAATCCTAAGATGTAATACCATAATTTTGAGTTTTCTTCTTTAAGAATGTCATGTAAATCATGAGGTATATGACAGTTACATCTTTTCAACATTTCATAGAGATAATTTTGATGAATTGAGTAGGCAGTGCAGTCCTTAAATATGTGTTGAATACTTTCATGAGTTCCATCATTACATTTTAGGCATTGTGGGGAATCAATTCTTTTAAGTAAAAAAAGTCGGTCTGCTGTAAAACAGTGTCCAAAACGAAGTCTGAAGATCATAGTGGTGTCACGTCTACTGAATTTGATTGATTCAAACCATGGGATGTTCGGACAGTTACTTTGAGTCTTTTTATACCATTCACCTTTGTTTGTAGATTGCCATATTTCATTAGATTTAGCTCTTATTTTATTCTTTATATCAAAACAAATATCGGAATATCGCAAAGGGAACTTATTATCTACAACTAAGGCATCATCGTGAGCTGCACACTTTGCTAGGGAATCCGCCTTTTCATTACCAGGAACTCCAACATGGCCAGGAATCCATTGTATCACAATTTCTTTTGAACATTTAATAATTTCTTTTGCAATTGATAAAGTTAGGTTATCATTGTTAAAGCCATGTAGAGCATTTTCAATGTTGTAAAGGGACACAAGAGAATCTGTTGGAATAGCAAATTTGCTGTCATTTAACTAAGATATATATTCTAAAGATTTTAAAATGGCAAACAATTCTGCTGAGACAATTGATGATATTGAGGGAATTTTTATTTTTATTTCCATGTCAGCTGCACGATCATATATACCAACACCAACATTGGTTCCAATTTTGGATCCATCTGTATATATTATCCTATGACCGTTCCATTTGTGGTGTAAAATGTATAATGATGATTGTAGCAATACAGTATCATTTACATGCTGTTTAATAGATTGAATACCTGAAGCAAGAACTTTAGAAAAATGGATATTTGGGTTTATCATACATAGAGGTTTATGAAATTGGAAAATTGAATGACCATAGGGTTCGTTGTCGGCTTCACCAATATAATTTTTACTTTCTCCCCTTATACATAGTATATGGAGAAAGTATTGTTTTCGTCAAAATTTTCGAATTTGAGTTGTTAGTGGAAATATTCGTTTTGGTGCTCCCTGAACCCAAAAAAGTGGTTTTTACGTGATGTCTGTCTGTGTGTGTGTCCGTGTGTGTGTGTGTGTGTGTGTGTGTGTGTGTGTGTGTGTGTGTGTGTGTGTGTGTGTGTGTGTGTGTGTGTCTGTGTGGATGTGTGGATGTGTACAGAGCTAGAGCCCTAACCAATGGGCCGATTTTGATGATATTTGGTATGTAGGTACTAATCCACGGTATCTCCAGGTGTTTTTTCATTTTTTTGAATTTTTGATTTTTAAGGGTAATTATCCCCCAAAAACCGCCAAAAAACATGAAAAATCAATATTTCTCAAAAGCGGCTCTAACGATTTTGATTAAACTTTAGTAGTTTGTAGAACTTTAGTTTTCGAACAAAATGAAACCACCCGCATTCCTGTAAAAATTCGGGTTCAGAAATTACAGGACTTAAAACATCCAAAATTCAGTTTTTTTGATTTTTCATAAAAAGACATAAATATAAAAAAATATTACTATTCACCATTAAAAAGAGCTCAAAAAACTAAATAATTTAGTATTTTGAATTACTATTCTACAATTGCTGGTTTTGGAGAAAATTTAAATTTTCATTTTGCGGTAAACGCAGTACGTTGTCCAATGTTATTCTTATGGGGAATATAAAAATTACTATTTCTCTCTTATGTACTGATCAATTTCATTCAAACTTGATATGCTTGTCAATTTAGCATTGACCAACAGAGTTAATTCGAAATATGTTGCCCCTTAATAACTCTGGGGGGGGGATAGGGGGCATTCCCCCTCTTAAAACCACGAGTGTAGCAATGGATTCTGTATTGCCTCCATAGCAGGGATTTGGGTGGATGTTTTTTAAAACAACTTGTTTACAAGATTTTCTGTACATTCGACCGTGCTTTTTATTCTATATTTAGTAAATAAAAAGTAATTTATTCATTGAAGTTGGGCTAAAAGGGAGAAAGTATGTGTCAGTTTCCTGATACCGTTTATTAATTTTGTCAAAAGCTTGTATAATTGTTGGTGTATGTTTTTTATCACAAAATGGATGGTGATGGGTGAGCATGCTAAGTTCTTGGAGTTTTAAAAAAGTAGGATGAGATGTATTTAAATGAATTTTCAGAGCTAATTTTTCCGATAACAATTGTCTTCTCAAATTTAGTGTCATTGTGGCAGTTTCAGCATTTAATGCCTGAATGGGTGTTGTCTTAATAGCTCCAGTACATATCCTTAATGCGCTATTTTGTACAACATCCAATTTTTGTTCATATGTCCTATTTAAATGTACAAAAATAAAACTGCAATAATCCAATTTTGGTTGTATTAAAGCTTTGTGGATTCTTAGAAGAAACTTTGGATGAGCTCCTTTCGTCCCAAACGCTAAGCATTTTAAGACGTCTAAGTCTTTTCTACACCTGATGATTGTTTCATCAATATGTTTATGGAATTTAAGCTTTGTATCAATCCAAACACCGAGAATTTTGTGACAGTTCACTTTTTGAATAACTTCACCAAATATGTTACAAGAATATTCAGTTAATCCCCTTTATCTCGTGAAAACAAGTAATTTACACTTTTTGGGATTAAATGTGAGACCTGATTTGAAATTTAATGTGTTAGCTATGTTTGTTAAATTTACTTGCAATTTTCGAGCTGCTAATGTAGAGGATTTGTTAGATACATAAACGAGAAAGTCATCTGCATATTGCAGGGACGTTACTCCTGGAGACAAATGTTTATTCACATCCGCAATATACAAAGAAAATAGCAAAGGACTTAGCACACTTCCTTGAGAAATACCTTTATAGGCTGTCCTTGATAGTTCCCTGTCTCCAAACTGAAAAGAAATAGTTCTCTCTGAGAGCCAATTAAAACAGTATTTTATAAAAACATAAGGAACGTTCATAGTAAACATTTTTGATATTAAAGTTGTTATAAGTACATTGTCATAAGCTTTAGACAAATCTAAAGATGCTGCAATAACAGTTTCATTCCTTGTTGTTGCGATTTGGATATCGGAAACAAATGTAATTATATGATCATAACATCCACTATCCTTTCTGAATTTGAATTGGGTTTGTGGAATTAAATTGAAGTGTTCAGTAAACCACTCCAACCTATTTTTGACTAAAGTGTTCATGATTTTAGCTAAGCATGAAATCTTTGCAATAGGTCTGTAGGATTCAGCTACACCTTTGTCACATTGAGGTTTGATAAGAGGTACGATGACATGGTTCTTCCAACATTTAGGAATTGTATCTCCTTCAGACTTCCAAATTCTGTTGTATATTTGTAACAGAAATTCCAAAGCATTTTGAGGCAAATTCCTTATCATTGAATATGATATACCGTCTGCCCCTGGGGCTGTATCCTTCTTTTTACTAGCCAAAGCAATCTCCAGTTCCTTCATAGTAAAGGGTTCTGTCATCCTAGTATCATCAACAGTCGAAAGTGGACAATTAATTTCACTGATTTCTGGGACATGGGCCGGAACTAAAATGTCCATGAAGCTATTAGCCAATTTGATATCTCGTTTCATGAGATAGTTGTCATGAATAACATCTTCAGACGAGTTTTTATTTTGTAATTCATTACACAACTTCTCCCACGATTGTTTTTTGCTCTCTTAATAACATGTTTCGCTTCTCTGGCACACTTTTTGTAAACATTATAATTTTGTGGTGTCATATTTAAACGGAACAGTTTGAAACTCAATCTCCTCTGAGCTACTGCTTTTGAGCATTCAACATTCCACCATGGTTTGTGTTGAAATCCAGATATATTATGTTACTGTCAAAGTAATACTCGTGTTGTTTATATTGTTAACACGTTGTTTCCTGAGAGCAGTGACTAAAACTGTTGAGTGAAGATTGCATATATAAAATGGTCATATCCGAAATGAAGCAAAGGAACATTGAGCTATAAATAACAACTGGAGTGACCTTAAAAATGCATAAAAGAGGCAAATGAGCTATACAAATCTGATAATCAGTTGGGGAAAATTGTAAAATATTACTCCCAATCATGTAAAAAAACTGACTGGCCTACCCTGAGCAAAGCTCGGTCCCCCAAGTACTATATTTAAAAGCAATTTGTTTACAAACAATCATACTCATTTTGACGTTTTTTTAATAATAATAATAATATTTAAAGGTAAAAATATAAAAAATAAAAATAATTTTAAAGGTAAACAATAGCGCGCGTAACAGTACCAAGGTGAATTAGCAAGCACAGTCATCGCTATATTCTCCTCTGAACTTGGGGGGCAAAATTAAAATAAAATAACTTGGGGTGTCCCTACTTATAGGGTTATTTATAGATTGGAAGAACTTTGGCCTCAAAAATCGGAAAATTTAACATTTGGCTATACCGGCACCAAATTTTGCACGTTATCCAACAAAATTTAATTGTGTTTCATCCAGCGAGCACATAATACAATAGAGAAGCTACTCGGAGCGGAGAGTGCAGCCAGCCTGGCAGTCGTATGTGACAATCCAAGATGGCAGCGCCGCCCTAGTCGAGCGTCTACCACGCACCGCCACTTTATCAGATAGTCGCAGTGAGGGTAGACACGGTTGTTTTTTGTAGACCTAAGATGTCGATGTCGACTTAGCACGATAGTGTAAATTGTGTTGGATTTGGTTTTAATGACCGGACACCTATTAAAAAAAATATAAAAAAAACTGTGCATCAACCCGCTGGGATTACTTTTCACAAGAGCGCATTGTTTTATTTATTTAAATACGCGTAAGTGGTTCAAAAATATCTTTGATTAACCATAAATTGTATTGAATATTCCTATAATTCTCTGTAAATTCTAGTACTTCTAGATATAATAATGGTTATTTTGTGTAGGCCACAAACAACAAAAATGAAATGATCATTTGTTATTTAAATATAATAAACTATATGTTTTTACTACGGATAAAAATACATTTGGAATAAATAATAAAATATACATTTTACTATTGTTTACATTTAAAAATCATTTTCATTCGTAAATTAAGGCCTTGTACGACCTTCTAAAAGTGTGGTAAAAATCTGCCGACTTTACGAGAGTTGTTTTAGAAGTACCTAACAAGTCTAAAAGCATTGGGTTTATATCTATAAGTGAACAAAATAGTGTTAGTAAAATGTAAATCCATGAACTTGAGCAATCTATAGGTCAATGAATATTGGATTAATGGTTTACGAATATTTGGAATAAGTTATTTAATACCCATAATCATCTATAGTGAAACTTCGAGGATATTATAAACATATGAATAAGTATCGTAACTGAAACTATTTATTACTTAGATATGTTTTTTTTTAAATTTACTATTCCTTAAATGAGTACAATATCATTACTAATCCTAGCTAAAACCAATTAACAAACAACATCTAAGCCGGAAAACAAACACACTGCACTGCTATGTAAATGGTCGGGTGCGGCACGGCAGCGGAAGGCGGCAAAAGACAGGTTTGCCGCATTCTTATACCTGGATTTCTGAGGAAGCAGACCACTTTAGAAAATAAAAGTTCAAATAAAATATGAAATTTGTTTATTCATCTACAACTTTCCCGCTGACAAAATGTTTCTGACAAAAAAAAAAACTTCCCCACAGAACAACTTTTTCATGTCTGGTTTTGGAAAACAAATCTACAAGTGTCTGATAAAATATTTATACACCAATTAATAAAATTATCATTAACTTAAAATTAATACCATCGTTATCCTTAGACTCTACAGCTATAAGCAAGCGAAATTTCAAAAGTATATTTCAACTATTACTGTTGATAATGGCCGTATATTGGTACCGTAGCGAAAGTTTACCGCGAATTGAGCTCGCGGATCGTAGATTTCAGGCTGTATGACAGACAAACATGGCGGATCTTGCCACACTTTTAATGCACGGGGTGTAAGCACTTGTCTTCTCTATTCTCTATTATATGCTCGCTGGTTTCATCTGCTGCCATGCAAATTATCTAAAGACAGACCAACAACAATGCATTATTATAGCTTAACTGTATAAATAAATATATAGGTCACGGCTTTATTAAAGGCATATATTCAATGCTAACAGTGGGATTTTCTTACCCCTTTTATCACAATTTATAACCAAAGTTTCGTCGAGTTCATACAATATATTTAACAGATACGCTCTGAAATCGAACTAATTTTCAGATAAAAAACTTAATTGGAATTTGTGACATAAAATATGTAACAGAAATAATAGGTAGTTTACTGAATTATATCAAAATTTATACTTAAACTTGGCATTTTATCATCAACTTAACATAACCCCTCCTACTTATGTTTTGTCAAATAGTATTTGTGTCTCTAATCATGGTTTGATTTAATGCCAATATTCAAATCTCACTTTAATGAAGTACAATGTCTATCATTGCTGCTAACAAAAAAATGTTGGTTCAGCTTTACACAAAAATAAAAATTGCCTAAATTGCAAAAAAACTACAATTTTAGCTGTGAACTGCTATCCATGCCTACTAGTAAAATATTTTCGCACAGGTTGCTCAATCCGCGGCGCAGTCTTAGTGGCCTGTAGGGTCTATACGGGTATTTTACGGTTCTAATCAAATTCTGTAAGATGATATGATATATATGTACAGTTAGGCCAGGTTCAGTGCCTCCTACGGCACAACTAAGTTTGTTCAACCTTGTGACACGTTCTTACGTCCTCCGTTCTCTTCCGTTTCCTCAGATCGCCCCTCACCTTCCTCTCACATCTATTTAACTGGCGTACACGCAGGCGCCAAGGACACCGCGCTAACTGCCGTTAAACATACCTACTGTCTTACCATTGTCTTAGAGCGACATCCTTCTGCGACCTTTATTACACAGTTTATTTTATAATTGTCTCGTAACAGACGGGTGTAGCCATTTTTATAAAACACCCATTTCATCCATATACTTTTGAGCGAATTTTCCCTATAGGGAAGAAGCTATTACCGTAGTCGGCATGGTAAGACCTAGGCCCAGGACCATGACAACTTTTCGTTTTGAGGTCCCCAGATGCCAAAAACACCATTCATTCAAAACTGTATATATATATATATATATATATATATATATATATGTGTGTGTGTGTGTGTGTGTGTGTGTGTGTGTGTGTGTGTGTGTGTGTGTGTGTGTGTGTGTGTGTGTGTGTGTGTGTGTGTGTGTGTGTGTGTGTCCGTGAGCATGATAACTCTCGTAAAAATAGTCCGATTTTGACGAAATTTGGTATAAACGTGTAAAGCATTATTTATGACTTTAAGTTTTAAAACCAGACAGATCGATCTATGCGAAGGGGTATTTTGGGGGGGTTTTGTACCCCAAAAATGTGTTTTAGCGAATTTCCCCTATAGGGAAGAAGCTATTACCGTAGGTCTCATGGTAAGACTTAAGCCCGAGACCATGATAACTTTTCATTTTGAGGTCCCCAGATGCCAAAAACACCATTCGTTCAAATTTTTATATATATATATTTATATATATATATGTGTCCGTAAGCACGATAACTCTCGTAAAAAAGGTCCGATCTTAATGAAATTTGGTACAAATGTGTAAAGTACCATTTATTTGAACGAGTTCGAAAACCAGATGAATCGCACCATCCGAAGGGGGGTTTTTGGGGGGTTTTGAACCCCAAAAATGTGTTTTTTGGGGTTTTCACATGTAATTTTAATTTAAATCAAATTTTAATTTATACCATTAAATTCAGCTTAAAAAACAAAAAATTTGGTATTTTAATCATTGCTCTACGTCAACTGGTTACCGAGATATTGAAAGTGCTAAACACAGTACGTTGTCTAATGTTATTTTTATGGAGAAAAAGAAAAATTGTATATCTCGCTTATTTATGAACGTAAACTGGCAAAATTTGGTATATGGCTTTATTTGGTTGTGGTCTATTGATATTTGCACAAAAATCCATTTTTTGCCCGATAGTTCCCGTAGCAGCAAACCTGCATACTCAGCCCCATGTTATTCTTATGGAGAATAATTAACGTGTTATCTCCTTTAATTATGAACATAAATTAATAGAACTTGGTATGTGGCTTTACCTAGGTGAGTTATAATGATATTTGTATAAAAGCCCATTTTTAGTGTTCCTTATTTCAGCAAACCTGCATACTCAGCCGCCATGTTATTCTTATGGAGAATAATTAAAATGTCATAAATCGTTTATTTATGAATGTATATTGATGAAACTTGGTATGTGGCTTTATGTGGTATTAAGATAAATTAATTATGCATTGGAAATTCGCTGAGTATGCAGGTTTGCTGCTACGGGGGTATTTTGAGTTTTTTACATATAATTTTTGAAAAAGTCAAATTTTTCATTGGAATCAGCTTAAAAAGACGCACAATTTGGTGTTTTGATCATTACTCTACGTCAAATGGTTACAGAGATATTGAAAGTGCTAAACACAGTCCAATGTTATTCTTATGGAGAATAAGAAAAAATGTATATCTCGCTTATTTAACAACTTATCCTGATGAAACTTGGTATATTGCTTCATATCGTTGTGGTCTATTGATATTTGCACTAAAAAAACATTTTTTTGCCGATAGTTCCCGTAGCATCAAACCTGCGTACTCAGCTCCCATGTTATTTTTATGGAGAATAAGTAATGTGTTATCTCCCTTAATTATGAACATAAATTAATCACGATACCTTCTAAACTACCAGGCTACACTTTTAATGCACTTTTAAAGTATTTGTAAATCTACGAAATCTCCAGGTACTTTTATTATCATTATACCTTCTTGAGTTTTATTGATATTTGTATAAAACCCCATTTTTTGTGTTCCTTGCTTCAGCAATCCTGCATACTCAGCCGCCACGTTATTCTTAAGGAGAATAATTAAAATGTCATAAATCGTTTATTTATGAATGTATATTGATGAAACTTGATATGTGGCTTTATGTGGTATTAAGATACATATATATATATATATATATATATATATATATATATATACACTGGAAATTCGCTGAGTACGCAGGTTTTCTGCTACGGGGTATTATAATTTATCTTAAAATTATCAAGTCCAAAATTACCCTAAAGCATCATCAAGTCCAAAATGTGTATCGTCCGTTAAACAATGTTACTATCTCTAGCTATTTATATACTAGTTATAGTATACTAGCAGCAGCGAGGTAAAAACCAGGTGTGTCGGTGGTTTTTAGCTCGCTGACTAATAGCAGACCCGTTGCGGCTTCGTCCTCGTAGACTATGACAGTCGTGTGTTCTGCATTCTGTGGTTAGCCCGAGGAACGAATACGAGGATACGAATCAAGATCAGCTGTTTGAATCTTCAAATGAAGGAATGCATGGTAACTTTGGAGCCCCGGTGGACAAAACCCTATGATATGAATAGACTTTACATTTCCTATATTAGGCCTAAAGAATCATTATATTTATTGATGAAAGAATCAGGAATTTAGAATTAGTGTGAGTGAGTGAGATTTTTGCATTTATAGGTTTACGTTGTAAGAAAGTATTGTTTTTGTCAGAGTTTTTTAATTTGAGTTGTTGCTAT